>VDFB02193867.1:553651640-554084707 GCA_007258455.2 Sequoia sempervirens
CAAAACACTTCTCAAATGTTACCCATTTAAATGTCTTCTTTTACCAACTTAAAAATGCTACATTTCTCATATGCTATTTCCCCTAGACTACCACTATACTAATAAGTGTTGTCATATTTGTTCTTATCCCTATGTATCTAAATTAGACATCTAGTGATCAACATCATACTAAACACAAAATGGAAATAATAGAGCTCATTACCCAAGACTATATCTTCTTCTGATGGACAAAAATTAAAACAATCAAAATGCACTCAAAAAGTATTGTTGAACTTTTTGACCTACTTCTCCCAATCCTTATCCATTCCAAAGTCAGTATTATTTGTTCTATCAATCTTATTCATGTTAATTTATTGCTTGTCATCATGCTATTAATAAAAAATGATTCTTCTTATTCCCCAAACAATGATCTTATCCGTCACAAAATATCTAATGTATATTAAAGAACTTTACAAAGAATAACCAATAAAATTAATCAATAGTCTTTAGCAAAGCTATATGGATTATTCTTCATACTCTTAAAAAAAGGTAGGAAAGCATTCGGTTACCTAGTTCTTGAAATACTAAGGGATATCTTAGGCAATTGGAAAGTTGTTTAGGGCATAAAAAAATAGTAGATGATTAGGAACCTGCGTGTAGGAATAGCATAGTTGCAATGGGTCATTGAATAGGTGGTGGGGGCCACATAAGTAATTCATCACATAGGAGCTTATCTACATTTGCATGTGGTGTGGGCCCCATATGCATGCAAGTAGATTTGAGTAGCTCAAACATCAGTGTGAGCATAAGGTGGGACCAATTGACTCATACAACTTAGGCACATACTTATACAAGGAAAAAACAATCACTCATACTAATGCCAACATGGTTTATCATGATGAAATGCAATTTTAATATCTTATCCAAATTTTTGTAAGTGCACGTTACTAGAGTGAGCTGAGCCTAAGGCCTTAGGTATCATGTGAAGAGCTTTTATTAAATGGAGTCTAAGAGTTTAGAGTGTTTCCCCATTGAGTTGAAGTAGCACCCACTTTGAGATGCAATATTTAAACCCAAATAAAGTAAATGTTATGGCTGCAGGTATTTGATGAATAACTGATATTTTATTTTTTAAGTATTAAGATTAATTAGATTACAAGTGAAGGATAGAAGTAAATCATGAAGTAGAAAAAAAAATCATACGAAAGATTGCATCTGTAAAATATTGGCTTCAAATTGTTCTTCTTGTCAAGTTGGATTTCAATAAGCTTGTGATAGAATATGATGAAGCTTTATTCTCAAGATGTTGTAATGATTGAGTTTTGATCTCAAGTTATGCGAGCATGTTCAAATGTTGTTTAAAGATGTCAATGCTCAATTGATAATAAAGAGATGTCATACGCATTCCCTTTACAACATTCAATCAAGCAAGGTTGTCATTTGTCACATTTTCTTTATGTTCTCATTGTTGATGCACTTGGTTACCTACTACAATAGTACAATTAAATGAACTTGAGATCAAGGGTATTTTCATCCCCAATAATGTGGTTGTGATTAATTCTCATTTTGTTGTTGATAGCATTTTTTTTCTTCAAAATTATGAAGAGGAGACCATTAATGATATGGATCTCCTTAATCTTTATTGTTTTGTTTTTAGTTCTAAGTTAGCCCATCAAAAAATTGGTTTTTTTACGATGCAAGTGGATTTAGTTCCTCATTGGATTCCTAAAGAATGGAAAAAAATTAAACATGGGCAGATTTCACATTACTTGGGTATCCCCTTTGGGTTGGGTGTTTCCCTTTTAGATATGTGGAAGTGGTTTCTTAATAAAGTGGAAATTAAACTTTTCACTTAGGAAAATAAATTATCTTTAATTGGAAAGATTCAAGTTGTGAATTGCATATTTTTAGCATCACATGTGTATTACTCCTCTTATTAGATGTCTTTTAAGAGAGGTTATGATGACCTTATTAAAATTGTCTGCCACTTTTTATGGTCTAACTGGACTAGTAATGTTGGTTTCAAGTATACTTCATGGTTACATTGTATCTTACCTAAAACTAAAGGTTGGTTAGGCCTATTGGATCCCAAAACTTAGGGGGTTTTTCTTGGTAGTGAAATGAATAGTTAGAGTTATTGATGGAAAAGAGCCTTGGAAAAACTTGGTTTATTATTGTATTATCCAAGCCACAATAAAAAGGAAATGGGAACATGTCAAGTGGCTAAATAAACTTTTGTTGTCTCATTTCTTTCATATTAAAGCTTCATTTCCTTTATAGTCTATATGGAAGGCTTTACAACAAGTGTGTAAATTCTTGAACTGAAAAAATTATTCACTACAACATGGGTCCAATTTTGGGTCAACATCTACTTGGTGGAACAAATTGATCCAATATCAAGGTCGACCTCTTATTGTTTCTTTTCAAATAAATGCTTACTATTTATTTAATAAAGGAGTGACAATTTGGGGACTTGTGGGATTTTAATACACTGGAGTGGGTTTCCTTGCAAAATATTAAGAACAGCTTTAGATTAACACAGTGGGTTTAAGGGATTTGTCATTTTGTGAAATATTTGGTTTGAATGGACATTATTATGAAGCTTTTCACTCCATTGCAATGTAATTTCTCCAAGGAATAGGATTGGTGGTGGTTGTCTAATAATCAGTTTGGTTACTTTCCTTTAAAATAGCTTTATATGAGTATCTTACTCGATTTTCCTTTAAATCCTAGATTGAATCAAAATTTGAAATACAAATTACAAGAAAAGGCTCAAAAAAAGTTGAGTGCTCAAATTTTGCGGTCTAAGGCTAAGGTTAATGCTCAAATTCTAGCTTGGAAGGTTTTACATTTCAAGCTCCCTGTGGATTATAGTTTGAGATGTATGATGGTTTAGCTAAATAAATACCCATTTTATCAACACAATGAAATTTTGAAACACATTTTTTGGGATTGTGTGAGGAAAAAAAAAGTGGAATGTTATTTTTAATTATCTCCTTGCTATTTTTTATCATGTTTTATGTTGGAAAGAAACACTTTTGAGCTTAGTCCTTGAGAAGAATATTGGTGTTGATTCTATGAGGTGGATTATTGTTCTTAACAAATAGAAAAGTAGATCCTTGGCTATTTGTTTGAGCTATAATGTTCATCAAGAAGTAGAAATACTAAGGTTTACTTTGATATTATGTTTCAAATTATTTTTTGTACTCACAACTACAAGGGGTCCCAAAGAATTTTTGAAGATCAATAATCATCAAGATAGGATCAAATTTCAATTGTTACAACTCCATAAAATGATACTCTATGTTTAAAACAATGACAAAAAATGTTCAAATTTAAGAGTTTGATTCTCCTCTTTTATAGTGGGTTATGCTCCTTTGGAGTTGGTCTTGTTTCAGTCCTTTTCTTGGACATTATGGGTTGTTGTATTGTTATTTTTTCTAGTTCTAATTGGCAGTTGTTTGGTTTCCTTCTCTATTGTAATTATTCTTTTGTTTGATTCATTATAAAAAAAAGGAACATTTCTTTTATGATAAGGTTTTTTTTATGTGTGGGTTTAAAAAATTCTCAAGGTCATAACTACACTTCATAATCTAGTATATTTTATGTTCAAGGGGGATAAAATTATTACTTGTTATTGGTAAATGTTTTAATTGAGAATTACAAGTCATTTTGTTAAAGTAGAGTATTTGAGGTCAAAGAGAGGAGCTCAAATATTTGATTAGCATATTTTGTGTGCTCATTATGTAGTTGCAATTCAAGGGGAAAAATGTGGCCAGGTGTCTGCAAGAGTTTGATTAGGTGTTCCTCATTTATCTACATATTATATATTTTTAGCTTTAGGGGTTGGTCTCTTATGTGTCATAAACATGTCCTTGAGCCTCTAGGCCAATCTTAGTCATTTCTTCTATAATTAGAAATTCAATTAGATGTAAAGTCTATTTGAAATTTTGAGAGAGCATTAATAGAATATTGTTATGATTCTTATCTTTGCACTTATTATTGAGTGTACTTAGAAAATTAATATAACATTAGTTTTCATCTATTAATGTGAATTTTATGGCATACGATAAATTCATCGTCAGCAATTCATCGATGGAAAATTCACCGCCAACAATTCACCACCATGGAAAATTCACTGATGGAAAATTCACCGCCAGCAATTCACCGCCATAAAAATTCACCAAAGGAAAATTCATCGCCAAATAAAATTTAAAAATATTTGGCAGTGAATTTTTCGTGGGGGTGAATTGTTGGCGGTAAATTTTCCATCGGTGAATTTTTCGTGGGGGTGAATTGTTGGCGATGAATTTTCCATTGGTGAATTGCTGGCGATGAATTTTCCTAGAGCCAAATTTTCTGTAATGTTTGATTGAACTGTTTAGGGAGTTAGAAATATCCTTTTGCACCATATTTGTTGTGCTTGTAATGTAATCTTATTTGAGATGATTGGTGTAGGTAATGGTTACTAAATTAGAGTTGTCATTAATGACTGGAAATTCATTTAAGGGTTTGAGTTTCGCAATATAAAGTCAAGTGGTATCAAACCTTTTAGAATTTAAGTGATGTAGGCTTTTATTTGAGTTGTCATTTTTCTTACTCTATTATAATGGATAAGGCATTGATCATGATTAGTTGTTATTAGTCCAATTTTTTTAAACCAAATGAAAATTATTCACATACTTTTGGGAAGTTATTTATTATTTATGTTATGCCAGTGTGCATAGATGAAGTGTTATAAATCTCTATCACATCTTTTGTGAACCTGCAATTTGTGAGTCATATCTAGGGGATTGTGCATGTTGTTCATATTAAGGATATTTATAAAGTAAATGATTGTGAGTAGACTCATCTATAGGACTATATTTTTTTCATTTGTTGTTACATCATCACCTATCATAAATCTACCTTATTAAGAGATTTATAGCTTGCAAGCAAGATAAACCACTATAAACACATGGAGTGACAACCTATCTTAGGAACATCTTTGTGCATAGGGTTCAGTTAAACTATCTAATCAATCAAATTTCATTTTCCCTAAAAAGATATCTAAGAACATCCTCTTGAGCTCAAAAAATCTCAAAGTGTAGAAGAGTCGTCCCACTATTGTCAATTGGTATTTTTTTGTCCTCGATAAATAATCATAGGTATATCTAATTTCTAGGATCGGAATGATCTGTAGATCTAGCTATAGTATTTCATCCCTTATAATTGGTGATTGAAAGAAAAAAATCCAATAAAATAGCATTGTTGTTAGGGACTATTGATGGTGTTGATATTCTATGTGACACTTGTGTGTGAAGACTTTATTGGTAGATTGGTCCCAACTTTCATTTCAAAACTTGGAGATTATTTTTACTTCAAGGCGAACCTCTTTGAAAAGGCAACAAATCTACTCATTAGAAATCCAAGATTGTGATGTTATACTTTTTGTGATGACTCAAAATCACAACTCAAAGGAATAGAAGAGGATTTAAGAATTTTGAAGGCCTATGTGTTGAGGTTTTATTAGATATTTAAATTCTAATTATATTTTAACTTTGAAGAGCAATTGGTGTGTTCAAATTTCTCCCTCTTGGAGAGGTGATCACTTTGTTTTCAAATTGTTCCAAATGTTACTTCTACAAGTCTTCACATATTCATAGGTAATTAGGTATGTAGCATGCTCCACAATAATGAAATAATATATAAGCAAGTGTGTTTATGAAATTACATAAAGTTTGAGTACATTAACATTGAGGAGATATAGTTTGCTAAGAATTGTGTTTATGAAAGAAAAAATAGTCATACACATTATACTAAATACAATACTTTCATAAATACTTTATTTTGTGAATAAACATTTTGTATCCATGCTTTGAATTTGTCATGAAAAAATTTAAAAGGAAAGAGGAATTTGTGTGCCCCATAAAGCTTGCATGGAACTAAAAAATAGAGTAGATCTAGTTTCATATGTACACTAAAATCTTTTGCTTGTATATAAATGTTTAAATGGGGGAAAAGAACCATGCGAATCAAAGGGACTATAATAAATTTATAAGATCATTTGAATTTTACATAGAAAAGGGAGATATAAAGACTGTTCATATTCAATTATTTTTCTATGGAGTTAAAAGAAGTGATGGAATTCAATATGTTTTAAATTTTAAAATAATGCTATGAGATGAAGGAATTTAAAAGAGAAGTCTTATTTTAGGGAAATAAAATGTGAATAAAGGAGAAACTAAAAAGATTATTTATGTTGTAAATGCATATGATTTTTTTTATAAAGGGCACTATAAAGAGGATTTTATATTTATTGTTTTGTTACATTAAAGAAAAATGGAGAAAACAATTCATGTATTGTGCACGTTTTATAATATAAAGAGAGAAATATAAGGGACTCTGAGTAAGATTTGAAAGTTCTAGAACATAAAGTCACAAGGTAAAGAAATTTAGGCAATATACACTTTTCTTTAATCTCCTATTATGTGGGCCCTCAAATGTCAAGGTTAGTACACAAGAAGTACACAAAGGAAACATATGAAGGAATGGAGATCTAAGGAAAGAGAGATTGCATCTATTATTTCTAGCAATGGGGAAAGCATGGTGACCATTTTATTATTATAAATGATAGTTTACGCCGAAGGCGTATCCTACTATGAAGTGAGTGAAACTGTTTTTTACGCCCTACGGTTGAGATCATCCTGGAGACTATTGTAATGATCGCAGCCATTGAGCCAGTCCACTTTACTTTCTTGCCAGTCGCCGGTAATAATTATCTTTTGCAGTGATGGTGCAGTCATCTCCCACATCCACCCACTGATCATCCGGCATGTGTTGAATACTTCGAGCAAATTGGGCGTCATGGTTTCTCTGTGGATTTCTTTCGAGAAGCGGCGCCTTTCCGCTGCCGCCTACTCATGATCGGTGACCTAACTTCCAGGTTGCGAGGTAATCATGGATATGGCTAGCGCCTCCTGTAACATGATACATATTAGACTCGTTTGTCGATTCGCAAGTCAATAAGATAAATCTGCATAACATGGTTTAAGCTTATCATAAATGGCAGAAAAAATTATAAATACAAGCAATAGAAAAAGGGGGTGAAACACAATTTCCCATCATGCAGCGCTTAATCTGCATTGTTTTGTTGCTGTTGAAGTCCTCAGCAATCGTTTACGCTTCGAGGAACTATTTGTTATCATGTCTAAGATCGGGTGGAGCAATGAACATCACCACTCAATCCAATGCTCTACAATGTGATTCTCTTTTCCGATATTCACTCCAGAACCTGCGATTCACAGAGCCTTCTGTTCGCAGGCCGCATTTGGTAAGAATTCTGCAAAGCAGAATTCAAGTGCAAAAGGCAATGGGGTGCTCCATTCAATACGAGTGGGAGATTCGGGTGCGCAACGGAGGACACAGCTACGAGGGCATCTACAGCTTGGGTAGAAGCAGGGGTCACGCTGGGTAAAGTGTACGCTGCCATAGCTGAAAAGACTGGAAGCCTAGGTTTCCCTGCTTAATTATCAAATCGACGGCTCAATTACGTCAAAAAGAGATGGGAGACGATCAAATTAATCTGGGTCATTTGTTTTCGTTGCTGTCAAAATTTACTTATATTGGCGTACAATAAATGGAAAGCAAATGCACTGGAAGGAGTCGTATATAGTAAAAAATGTGGCCTCATTCATGTTGAGTGGTTAACCATTAAATAATCCACGATGGATTTTAAGCGGCACTTCAACAAAATTAAACAAGGATTCATAATAGAGAATAATACTTAGTAATAGCAAGCGTATCCAATCTTAGAGAGACAAAGCTAAAATCTGCAATCTAACGGTGCAGTCTCCCTTAGATGACCATCAAACGAATCTCAGTTGTTCATCATTTTTTTTTGTTCCCGTCGCTATCTCAGCCTTTCATCATTTTTCGTTGTATTTTTTAGCTTTCCTCGCTGCTATCTCAGTTGTTCATCATTTTTTGCCAATTTTTTGGCATTGATTTCTGCCCCTCCAAACTCTTCTCAGTTCTCCAATTTGGTGAGCTAGGTTTCGATGAGGGTTTTAGAGTATGTTTATTAAAATGAAAATTACGGCCAAGATCCTAATAATTAGCACATTTAGGTGTTAACATTATGGCATCCTTTACCCTATGTATAATATATAATGTATGTTTTATATAATATAATTATACTACTTATTTTATATATTATATTCTTTAATTTAATAATTATTATATTTTATATAATACTTGTACAAGTAATTTTCAAATGTATATGTGAAAGGAATATTTGTATGAGAATATAATTATTTAAGTATTATTTTAATAGAGGTCATTTCTATGGTATAATTTATTTTTATATCGAAAGTATTTATGGTCATCAAATATATATGTATGTTTATTATGTATATATTTTTTCATATATTGAGTGTCAAAACAAATGTTAAAATATCATTTTAAAAAATAAATGTGAGAATTGTTCATGCAGCAAAGTCGGTTGATACATTCATTAATAAAATGTAGATCACAAGTTTGAATCATAACTTATTGGCATAGCAAGTTTTATAGTATCCTTATCTTTATTGGTCACTAGTTTGAATCATAACTTATTGGCATAACAAGTTCTAGTGTGTCCTTATCTTTACTGGCATAAGGATTATGGTATATATTGTTACTGATTAAGATTTATATTCAATATTGAATTAATTTTCGAATATAAATATGACATTTTTTTAGTCATAGAAATAATTCCAAGACATTTTTTGAAGGTATTTAATTTGATGAAAATGAAAAAAAAAAAAAAAGGTTGTATGAAAGTTTTTTTTACTTTCAAAAATTCAAACAAACAAATATATGCATTCATAATTAATCAACCATTATATTAATGCCTCATTATCCTTGAGATAATTCTATTCAAAATATCATATTATTTTTAATATCAATTATGTAAGTGTGTATGTGTGTGCACGTGTATATTCTTATAATTTTGATAAACATACACATTACAATAGAGATGAGGAGGGAGGTTGTTAGGTCCAAAATCCTAGAACTTCTTACTTTCAAGGCTACCAATTTATGAAGAAGGTAAAACGAGGGTTCATCAACAAATTGAGGAGGATTAAAGGCTAGCTGAGAAGAGTGGGTAGTATCTCCTACACTTTGGGCTCAGCTAGACCCAAGAGGGTATTTTGAAAGGTGTCCTTAATAGGTTATACCAATTAAATTCTAACAAGATTGTAACAATCAAGAACCTTACCCATATGTACACTTGACCCTTATATGTATCATTGGGTCAAGATTAACTAATTGCATAAGACCTCTCCCTCTCTCTTTGTCCCTCCCTCCTTATTGACCATTCTCTCCCCCCGTCTCTCTATCTCCCCCCTCTCTCTATCTCTCCCCATCTCTCCCTCCCTCGCTCTGTCCGTCCGTCCGTCCCTATCCCCTATCTCTCCATCTCTACCTTGTTCTCCCTTTCTCTTCCCATATATCTTTATCTCTCCATACTTCTCTCCCTCTCTCTATCTCCCATATTTCTCTCTCCCTCTCTATTTATTTATCTCTGATTCTCTCTATTTCTCTCTCTCTCTCTCCCTCTCCTTCTCTCTCTATGTCTCCTTATATCTCTATCTCGGTATCACTCTATCTCACCATCTATATCTCTTTGTATCTCCCTCTCCCTCTTCCTCTATATATCTCTTTGTATCTCCCATATTTCTCTCTCCCTCTCTCACCCATCTTCTTTTTCTCCCTCTTCTACCTATCTCTCTCCCTCTCTCCTCTTCTATCTTTTCATCCTCAACCTATCTCTCTCCCTTCCTCCCCCTCTTCTCTATCATACCCTCCCTCCCTCCCTCTATCTCCCCCCTTTATCTCCCCCCTTTATCTCTCCCCATCTCTCCCTCCCTCGCTCCTTCCCCATCCCCCTATATATATGTCTATCTCTACCTCTCTCTCCCTTTCTCTTCCCATATATCTTTATCTCTCTTTCTCTTCCCATATATCTCTATCTCTCCCTACCTCTCCCTCTCTCCCTCTCTAATTCTCTCTGTTATATCTCTCTATCTCTCCTTCTCCCGCTCCCTCTCCCTCTCCCTCTCCCTATATCTCTCTATCTATTTGTCTCCCTCTTCCTCTCTTGCTCTATCTTCATTTCTACCTCTATTTCCCCCCCCCCCGCCCGCCTTTATCTCTAGGCATCTCTCTCTCTCTCTCAACCTCTATATCTATATCTCTTTTCCTCTCTATCTCTATCTTTCCATATTTCTTCTTCCATCTCTCCCTCTATATTTATCTCTCTATATATCATTTCATATCTCCATCTCTATCTTTCTATCTCTCCCTCTCTCACTTGCTCCCCCCCTCTCTCTATATATATTTATCTCTTCCATATCTATCTATCCCTCTCTCCTCTCTCTCTTTATCTCTCCCTCTCCTTCTCTCCATATCCCTCTCAATCTCTAATAATTGTACTTATTTTATTAAATTTATTAAATAAAAACATTTACATTTGCATTTTATTTATGTCATGTGTTGCTATTTTTTAGGTTAAATAAATAATTTTATATTTCAATCAACATGCCTACACAAACTCTAATACATCCATATGATTGTTCGGCATAGACGTGCAAGACGATGTAATGCATCGCAACGTCACACGTATTTATATGCAAAACTTTTCAATAGACAACATCAAAACTGCGAATGTCATTTTTTAATGTATACGAGGCAGTGTGAATATTTGTTGTCATTGTTATTCGCAACAACTGTCCTTTTACATTATTTGGACGCTTCACATGTCTGGAAGCGAAGGCCAAAGAAGCCAACAAGCATTATACCAGTTACGACATCTATGTTGCTCGAATCTGTGGAATCTTGATGGTTGCCATGGAAGAGCTCGGTGGGTTGTGTTTTGGACTGCTTGATTGCCTTTGAAGTTGGAGGAGAGGTTTTCAGTTGAAAACCATGCGGAGACTAACCAAACACGAAACTTGTATCTTTTTGAACTAGGCCAAAGGAGGGTAGCGATTGGGAAGAGATGAAAGAGAAGTGCCAGAGAAGGAATGACACATTCAAGCAATGATGAACAGTCAAATTGTCGGTTTTCCTTTTTCAGTTTTCCTTTTTCTGTTTTGTTTTTTCTGTGTCATCATTTACGTTTCCACAACATCTTTATGATGCTCCCTCTGTCTGAAAATGTGCCTCTTCTTCTTGGACTTTTCACATCTCCATTGTCCTGACTAGGCATTAGCTCTCCAAGTATGAGACTTGTTGGTCAACAGGGAGACTGAGCTATCATCACATCACTGTGCTATTGGCATGAAACAGTGTCCTTTTGTAAGAGATAGAGTCACACACATCTAGGCTGAAGGAAACTATTAAATCCGTTCCTCATTGAGACCACCAAAAATCTGTCATGAATGATTTTTCATAGCAGTTGTGTAACTGCTGGAAATGACTTTATGCAACAACTGAGTAACTATGGCAGAGGGCTTTTTGCAACAATTGTGAATGGCTTTCAACAGAAGTCACAACAATTTTGTAACAACTGGGAATAACTTGTCTAGCAACTTGGAGTGATTTTCTGTAGCATTGTATGGTTGCTAAAGAATGGCTTTCTGCAACAATAGTGACTGCCATGAACTTCACTCTTACCCACGTTTATGAAGTCTACCAATGCTTTGTGCTCTTAATTCACCAGTTTTTGGGTGATGCAAGATTGTTGTTTTGCCCAAAGATGCACTTGCATCGAGATAACTTTGAGAATCATTAATTTGATGATTAAGTTTTCTATGCTTTTAAGTTCAATTTGAAGTTCAATTTTGTTGAGCATATCTATATAATGCCATTGGTTTTCAATATTTATTGGCCATTTTTGGGATTGGACCATAAATAATTGTTTTCCCTTGGTTAATTTTGTCCTTGTCGAGAAAGCTTATTGTTCCCAAAATGTGTTTGTCAGATCCCCTTCTGATTATTCCTAATAATTATGGTTGAATATTTAAGAACAGCATAAAACTCAACAATATAATTTTATTATTACACTAGCAAGGGTTTGCGAGCAGCCAACAATCAATATAAGTACAGGATCCGATTAGAAATTATACAACCAATATCAGATCAGATTTAGATAAAATATAAATATATTAAGGGAAGATTAGTCCAAAATCTATGAGTTACTAGGTAATCCAGATCAGATGCAAACTTAGGCCATGTCAAGAAATGTGACATATGTACCTTTTTCCTTTGATAGTTTAAATTCACTCCAAAATTGGAATATACACCTGCCATTTCCAATAAATAATGTAATGTCTTTGTCACCATGTTCTTTTCTACATTTTGATAGCAAGCATAGTTACTTTTTTTGTCATACTTTTCTACTTCTATTTCCATAGCTATTATGGTATATTGTTTTTACTTCACATATCCTTGCGATTAACTGTTATGCTATTACAATTCTGTGAGTTTGAAATCATATATCCCAACTTGCCCGTTAATATCTTCTAGAGTGGTTCTACAATGTCATCGAGACCAATAGTACTTACGTCATCTCCAATGGCCGCATCAGAGTTAGGAACACAAAATATAGTAATGGCACAAACCCTTATGAAATATTCCTCCATAGCTCCTCAACCATAACCAAACCATTGAATAATTTGAATCCATCTTGATTGTTCATGTCAAAGGCAAGAAAAGTGTTAAACAAATATCCAAACCATTTGAGATTTTTGCTTATAACCTTCGATGTAGGACCAAGTGGAGATTGGCAAAGCAAGAATTGGATAGATTGTTGATACACAATTTTGTATCCAAAATTTAAAAAATACAAATTAAAAAAAGTTGCATTTCAAAATAATAATGCAACAAGAGCTCAAGGTTTGCAATGACCACTTGTCGCATATAGCAATTAATTATCAAATTATAATTTTCAAATTTACTAAGATTGATCTATTTCAAACAATATAACTATTCCAACCAAAAATTCGACGTACCCAATTGCACACAAAAAGTGCAATAGCTAGTTGTATATCTATGAGTGTTTGTCCCTAGATCCCTTATATATATATATATAACAGTCCAAAAATAGACTACAAATGAATAGTGTGGTCTTGGTTAATGCCCCTTCATCATTAATGTGCTTTTATTTCTTCTCACTTTGGTGATTTGTGTCTAGTACCCTCTTTTTAAGTCATGGTTTTATGTTGTTTGTATTATTGGTTAACCAGCCTTGTCACACCCCTCCACATTGGTAAGTTATCTTAGTTGATGATTCCCCACTCCCAATGATGCAAGTAATCCCAATTGTTTGCACCATTTGATGACATGGCATATTTTCATTTGTCCATCTATGATTTGCTTATCATGTATCCTCAACGTGTATCTTTTGGATGTATAGGGTGGCCACCTATCCACAAAACAAATGGTGGGTCCCCCTCTTCTATAGTTGTTGCTATTTGCAAACATGAATGAACAAAGCATGGTGCCTTCCCAAGCGCATCACACGTGCACCTTGCGTCGGCATGTGTTAACCAAAGTTAAAGTAGTCATTCACCAAAGTGCGATATCACTGTCAATTTGTTTTTCTAATCAAAGGCTAGATTTAAATGCTTTAAACGCATATAAAGGAGAAGCCATTAATGCACCATTTTCTAGTGTGTAAAGCCATCTACTCCGTATAAAGGTGAAAAGCACCTCGACTGCCCTAGCTCATCATTATGAGTGGAATTTCTCGAAAAATGGTACTTATGAGTTTCTCTAGTCACCAAAGAGGATGTGACAATTGGAGAATTATTGATTCATCACTTGGGTGTTATGAATTTTGTTGTTTAATGCATTTTAGAGAAGTTTTTTTTAATATTGAATCAAAGTAAAGAATAAACTAGCATATATATATTAAATATTAATATATATAAAATACATCAAGAGTTGTCGTTGTCGAGACATCTATTTTCATCATAATTTTTCTAATCAAAATTCTAATCTTAACCTTAATTGAATGTTATTTTAAATTGTAATCATTTTTTTTGCTTTCAGATTACCGTTTCATATTTATCTTCCCAAAAATAATATTAAAATATATTTAAAATAATATTTAAGTTTTATTGAAAATATTTAAAAAATTAAAAATCGGAATCTAGAACAAAACTGGTAGCTTTCATAAAAAGAAAACTGTTTTTTAAATTCATTTTAGGAAGTTAACAATAATGACTGCGGTTTTTTTTCAAAAGATAAGAAGATAAGATTTAAGAGTGGATATGGATTTGCATGTCATTTGAACGCCAATTTCTAGCTAAAGAGTTTTTCCTTATACATTGTTTTTTGGTGGATGCCATTGTAATACACCTCTCGGCGTAATAATTATAAGGAGAAAGGAGTGAATAGGTTGTTAAGAGAAACATGCATTTCAAAAAGTTTTGTTACATGTGTTTCTTGTCATTCTATGTAGGTTTTAATTTTATTTATTAATAGTCTAAAGATTTTAATTTTGTTTTTTTTTAAAAGGTAAAGTATTATGTGTTTCTTGGAGCATAGTTTTCTTGTATTATATGGTGGAGAACTTGTACTCTTGAAAGAGAGGTTGAAAGTTCAAATCCTATAGGGGGTAGGGTATGTACATCTCATTTATAGTATAATTAGCTACCTTTTGGATGGAGTACAAGGTAGTCTCATATTACTATAAGTCATCTATAGACCAAAAAATAGACCGCCTAGTATCATGGACTATAAAAGAATCCATTTCCTTTTCCATTTCTATTTTCATTATCTATAATACAAAAACAAGGAATCCCTAGCTCAAATTTAGAATATCATAATATTCAAAGAGGCTATAATTTAAGGGTTTGATGAACCAATTTTTTGGGGTGGTCAAAAGATTTCAAAATCACTAGCAAAAGGGATTTTAACCATTCATCTTCAAGATGTGGCCGAGTTTGGTTGAATTTATGGAAGTTAAAATTCTTAATAGTGGGTCAAACTTGTTTGAATATTTATTTAATAAGTCAATCAATCCTAGTCCCATGAATAACCCTTGGAGATTCAACTTGCCAAAATTTATAATCACTAACTATTTCTTATGTGAAAACTTTCTTGGCTACATTCACAAGCAAAACCCAAAGTTTAATGAAGATAGGGTTTTTGATGAAACACCATCTTCACACTTGATAACGAAATAATTACAGTTGTTTCCAACTTAAACCCCAATGTTGGCTAAAAAAATGAACTAGATGAGTTACCTACTAAATATCACAAAGTTAAGCATAGATCAAGGTCAAATGGCTTTCAATCATAGGAATAGAATTAACAAAAATCTAGCACTACTTGAGCATATTTCGAGGAATGAATTGGTACAATTAGATGCAACAAATTTGAAGGATTTTTAGGTTGACATTTCAAGCACTATGTTAGATTTTGGGAATAAGATACAAATAACATAACTAGATTGGTATTATGATGCTTGTAGATATTTGAAACTCCCATGTCAAAAATTTATTTGATTATGGATCATGGATGGTAAAGATCTTTCATCGGCTAATGGTGGAATTTAAACAAAGTAATCCTCCATGCACATTTATGTGGTACTTTATTTTATGCCACATTCTATAACACTTTTTTTGGTGAACAAGGCAAGCCATTGGGAGATCAATTAGTTTTAGACTTGGTCCAATTTGGCATATCCTATATATCAAAATGAGAATTATGCATTTGGACATGCACTACACTCTTCTATGAATTACAATATTTTTGGGGACTTGTTTGTCACTCCTATTTTAAACAAGTTGGGTTTTCACAGGAAGAGATTAAGACCAAAGTTTACCATAATTGGGTTGATTGGTTATATCATGATGGATGTAGAATAATCAAAATTTGTGGCTCACATGTGATTCCTCATAAGCTACCTCTTTTATGTTTGACAAAATTGATATCTTGGAGACTTTATGGTAGATTTATGAATGTGATAAGTTCCATTTCAAGCAACATAAGAAGGTAAGATTATTTCTTCTTGGATCATAATAGGATATTTTACTATCTTAGGTAAGGAAGGTTGTTACCTATTAGCTAGAATAATTGGAAGCTATAGGGTGCATAGTGATAGGAAAATGAATTTTGACCCTAAGGGTTCCATTGACAAGTTCAAGAAAATTCTTGGTAGGTTTGGCTATCAACATGAATATCTTGAAAGAGATGGCCTGATAAGAAACTACCTCACAAGAACTTAAATAGAAGTTAGAAGGGAAAACTTGGGAAAAAACATGAAGACAAAATTAAGGAGAAAAAATGAGTCTAGGTGCAAATGGGCTTATAGTGATACCAAGAACCTAGTTGTAGAGGAGGAAATTCAACACCCAAAATTTGACGTTATCTTGAAGGGAAAAAGTTCCTCGACTACCTCGGGGATCAAAGCTCAGGTGAAAGAGATTGAGAGATAAGGGAGTTTGTTTTATATTTTTTGATTTATGCAAAATTAGAGGATGAGAGTTTCAAGGACTGAAAGAGTAGGTTGCAAAGGTCTCCTAAGAAAACTAGCAGGATTTCAACCAAGGATGATACTGCAACACACATAATTCCCTATGGTGTGTTGTAGCCTCATATAGACCAAAAATTGAGTTTACTAATAGAGACAATAATGAACCTAAGTTGACTATTTAGTATCTAAAATCAAAAAAACTGCTTAAATAACAAAATAATAGAATAATGACATAATAATGATTGCAAGCATAAACTAAATGAAATTAAAAGGAAATAGTAGAATGGAAAAGAAGAAAAGAGACTCACAATAGTTCCATGAATGAAGCCTCTTACAATGTCATGGCTTCAAAACCTACACGTAAGGAAACAAGAAAATGGTTGGGGTTGTTTGGGGGCTTTCCTTAGTCAAACCCCCACATAGGCATCTGCACCTCCACGGATAGCCAAATAGATAAAGATAGATGAAATAAAATAACTAAAGGGATAAATATACATATTAGAATGACAATATGCTACTCAAATTAAATATGATAATACAATAAGAAAAATAGATTCACCCCCCCCTTTAGCAAATAAGGAGTGCCAAAAGGAAGAGTATGCAATGTCCAAGCTTGTGTCAAGAATACCAAAGTGTTGGAGTAGAAAGCCAAGGTGAAAGAGAGCTTGATAGAATGAGATAATGAGAATGATAATGAGCAAGATAGATTGAGAGAAAGTGAATAGAGTGAATAGAATAAATGAGAGAATATGAGGTTTAAAAAGAGAAAAGGCATGCAAAAGGACATTTTTTGACGTTCTTGCAAGTTACAAAGATGTTACACTTCATGGGCAAGTGAGAAGTGTAACATCCAAATGGCTACATAGTCAAGAATTTTTTGGGATGTTCGTGTAGCGCACAAAAGTTCGTGCATTGTGTGATCATCCACAATAAAAGTTCACCTTAACAATTGAAAATGAAGGGGTTAATGACAAAATTAAGGTTAGGTAAAGGGGCTATTGCATTATCAATTTTAATTATTCTAAAGGGGAGGTTATGGAATGTGAAATTACATAGGATGCAATTTTTGACATTACATTTTTCCCCCACTTTAGCAAGCATATGCATTTTAATAGATGTGAGCTAAAGTAGAGAAAGTGGTTGAAGAGAATACACCCAAGATGAAGAGGATGAAAATATTTGATCTAGTTTATGTGATATAGAACTTAACCCAAGACATGAAGAGGACATGTCTTTTATCATGCAAAGATGACTAAAATTTCACCACAAACATATTAGCTGCAAACAAACACATTAGGAAAAAAAAGCAAAATTAGACATGATAAAATTTGATCAGATAAAAGGTAAAGTTGATAAGTATGGCTATAAATTTTTGTTATGATAGAGACCATACGACAAGTAGATATGTGTGTGGTTGTTGCAAACTGCATTGTAGGATAGACACAAAAAAGATAAGTCTAGTTAGATTTGTTAGGTGAAAATTATGTAATCATCTTTTCAATAGATTACACAACCTAGACTTCAGCCACAACTATGTGAGATATAATCTCTCCTCTTAGAAAGGGGAGGTGCCCTTCTTACTTCTAATAGAAGCTAATTTAAAATTAATCAATTATTTACAAAATGTAAACTACACTTACAAAATGGGGGGTGCGTCACATTCATGCTTCTCTCTTTTTTCAAAGAAGATGTTTTACAATGCTTCACAGTTGATAGTTCTTATTCAAAATAACTTTAAACTAAAATAAACAGTAATGCCAATACCTCTATCTTGTCAAAGCAAAGCGTAGAGATACCAGGTATGATAATAATAACAATAAAATAAAGAGAGAAAATCTCACAAAGGCACAAAGTTGTTCTGTAGCTTTTCAATGATGGATATGTGAGAATTGTAATGTTTGTTGTATTAGAAGCACAAAGTCTTCTTAGATACAACAATTCCTCGAACAACATGAATTATTACAAGCACAAAGTTTTGTATATCTTTCAACAATAGTATCCAAACATAACGTAAATTCAAACAAAGAATGTAACACAAAGTTTACATAAATTTACTTGAAGCCCTTCAGATCTCATCTACTAATCACTACCAATACATGATCAATCCACAAGATTATTGATTCCAACACAAAGTCTGGTATGCAATTCTCTTCTTTATTGATCAAATTTTCATTCGCAAACATGAACACAAAGTTTCACAAATCTGCTTCAAAAAGGATAGTACTTCATTGCAAAATACTAAAGGAAAAGATTACAATAGAAATCCCTCCTATTTATAAAAGAGAGGGAAGAGAACATCTTGGAAATCAGTTGAGTAAAATTAGGAAATTTAGGTGAGCTAATTCAGGAAAATCTCACCTTATTTTGACTAAGTCAAAATGTAATCCATCTTCATGAACTACATCTCAGATTTTTAGTGTAATTACATTAGCAAAAAGGACATTTAAGATGTCAAAAACTATTTACAAGATGCACAAAGGGAGGCATAAAAAAATTTAACACTAGAGATCAAGAATCTTCATGGTTCCTTGCTTTGGGTGCGGAAATCTTCATACTTCTTCTTGGCCTCCTATACAAATGCCTCATGTGGACCAACAGTGTAATCCACAATGGTGTGAATTTTGGTGATTGATCTCATGGCAGATGATTGAACCTTTTTGCAACTTTCAAGATGCATCTTGAGGTTGTTAAGAGTGATTCGTGTATCACAAATAACATGCATAGAGGTCTTTGAAAAGTTTGCACTCTCTACTTGCTTCATGATCGCTTCTTTGAAGATCTCAGAAAGTTCAATGGTCGGGAGGAAGCTACGGTTTTCTTTAAGGAGTTGTCCTAGTAAATCCTTAATCCCCTCTTCAAGGATAGCACAATGTCCTTCGACATCTTCTTGCACTTGGTGGAGGTCTTCTGCAAGAGACTAAATTACCTGGATACTGTGTTTAAGTGATTCTATTACTTCTATGTATTTCTCCTTGTCAGGAATCACCCCAACTTCCACCAATTTTTTGAGCTTTGCCTATTTCATTTGTGACCACAATAATAGGCATTTTTCCATTTCTTTGCACTCTTGTGAAAGAACACTTTCTTCCTTATCAATCTCTATTTTGAGCTTGGCTATCTAGGTAGATTTTTCATCTGCAACAATTATAATCTAGGAACCATGTTCTATAATTTCATTAATGAAATCATATAACACTTTGCCTTTGGAGGAAAACTTCTCAGCCTTCTTCACAGTTAGGTCCTCAGTGCTTATCATTGCCAAAGGTTGTGCATTACTTGAAGATCATGTAGGTCTCCTCAAAATAATGGCATAATGTGCTGCCTTCTGTTTGTACATGTTTTGAGCTTCCTCCATTTTTTCAAGCCTTCCTACCAGTTCATCCAAGGTTACCTATGCATCTACCTTTGCACTTTCATTCATGACCTTGCCAAGCTAGACTCTTGTTATAGTGTAGTCCTCCATATTTACATCCCCTTCCTCTCGAGGTGGTACACCAATCTCTGCATACTTATGACCAGCCTTGTCAACATGAAGCCATGAATGCACTTTTTCCTTTTTCTTCCCCTTGGATTTTAGAGGGGCTATTTCCTCAAGATCAAGCTCTTCTAGAGAGATCATCTACTTCTTCCACTTCAATACTTGAGATACCAACCAAGGGGGAAGAAAGGAAGTGTGAGATTTTTTCCTGACTTCCAACTCTTTTGTCATTGTTGTTGTAGACACCTAAATTTGGACACTTACTTTATCCAATTTTATCCCCTTTCATCTAAACATCCTATTATTTGCATTAATTAAGTAATATTACTATCATTTAATTAATATCCTTAAATTCCTCTAAGTCCCTAAGGTATTTAGTTGACAATTAAATACCATACCCTCTTTAATCCCCCTTTCATCAAATAAATTAAATAAATATGGCATTTATTTAATTCCTCACATCTCACTTTTCCTTAATATTAATCAATCTCCTAATCTCTTCATTAGGGATGTGCACATGCCTAATCCTTGATTAGGATGTGTCACATCCTCCAACTTTTGCAAGTTGGCTTCTAATCCTCATTACCCCCTAATTATCTTCTAATTATTGATTAGTTAAGCCTAATTAGTACCTTGGTCAACTCTCCCCATCCCCTAAGGAATTTTTTAATTCCTTTTTATTCATCCAAGATTTCTCTCTTCCCCATGTGAATTTGTAATTCACATTTATTCCTCCTAGAATCCCCTTTTTCCATGCATCTTCTAGAATCTTTGACTTGTCACATCAAGTTGCATGTGGACAAGTGCTTCCCTTTTTGGAACCTTGTCTTGTCCATGGGATTCTTCCAAGCATGTGAATATTTAATTCACATTTATTTACCCAAGATTCTTCTCATCCCCCAATGTACTTCCAAGGTACATGTCCTTCTTACATATCACTTGTCTTTATTCCACCTCACTTCCACATCATCTTATCCTAAGCCATCTCACATTTCACATGTCAAGATGTGAGGGCTTGTGAGTCCTCAACTCACCATAGCCCTACATCTTGACCTTGGTGACTTAATCTCAATCATTGAATTCTCTAGAGAATTCAAATTTCTCTATAAATAGCCCATCTTATGAGACATTTAAACACTTAGTCATTTTTGCACCCTTATGCTATCAAATTGTATACTTAATTTGTAAGCATTGTCTTAGCCATTTTCCAAGCCACTTAACCATTTTCATTTACATCCCATCATGTTTTCAATCTTTCATTTAGTCATCCAAGGAGCACACAAGGATCCTAAACATCAAGGGCCAACTAAAGAATTCATCAACATGGAGAAGTTATAAGCAATTGTAGTATTTCATCTATTTTCTTTGTGTTAACAATTCCTTAGGCTAATCTTTGAGGTGTCTTTTGTGGTTTTTCCTTTTTGCATAATAGTTTTTTTGCATCTTTAGAATAGGATAAACATTTAGGATCATAGTTGCTTTTGAAGAAATGACTGGTATAGTGACAATTGGGGTAGTGTTTGTCATAATTGCTCGAGTAGATTGCACACCGAGTTGACCATGCAAGGATTCATTCACAGACCTATTAAATTCAGCTTCTGAAGTGATATCATAGGATGGAGATGACAGGCTAGGAATGGATGATGGAGGGCTCAAAGAAATATCAATTGTTTGTATATTTGAAACTAATGGAGGAGTATCATGTATGGTTGATGCTACAGGGGGTTGTGAAATTTCCATTGTGGGTATTGTAGATGTAGGAAGAGGTGATGTAGGAAAAGGTGGTGGAGGAGTGTTTGGATTAGGATATGTGTGAGGAACGTTTGAAGTTACGGGTGATGATGTCTGGGGAAGATCTTTGACTACATTCTCATGTTGAGATATAGTCTATTCTTCAACATGCCTGAGTTCCTGTTTATCACCTTCTTGATCAACATCTTGATCTTCAGACTCTTATTCTCCTGTGGAAACTTCTTCCTCATCATAGTCTTCTTCTTTAAAATCTTCTTCTTCAGAATCTTCTTCTTCAGCAGATTCATCACTTGAATTTTCTTCTTCTTTGGAAACAGGCCCTTTTCCTTTTGAGTGAGATGGTTAAGATTCTATAGTCTCTTCTTCTTGGATGGCCCGTGTATCCTTCTTGCCAATAATGAACTTAATCCCAGGGCCTCTTTGGGAAGAAGTGGGAATAGCCGCATGTTTATCTTTCATGTGGAGTTCCTATTGTTGGTTGGCTTCTGCTCCAGGTTCCTCTCCTTCTGATTCTATTATGAAGTATTTCATCTAGAAACCATGCTTGTGTAGCCATTCTACAATGTTGTCCAATATTGGAGCAAGCCTCTCTCTGATGGAGACCGTTTCCTTCTTGGACCATTGTATTGCAAGCAAAGGTCTTTTGGAAATTTCACTTTCATCGTAAGTAGCGTTCATGATGTCACCAGGGTCTGTGAAACCCTCTGGTAGGCTAGCAACACCAAGATCCCTTATTTGTTGTACGGTTAGTCTATAATAATCCATTTTATGGATAGCCTCCTCATCTCTGCAATCAGCCCAAATGTCCTCAAAGCGGAACTTGTGCTTGTGACCCTTTTTCAACTTCTTTTTTACATTTCGGTAATCAAAGTGAAATATGTATCCATAGGTCCCTATTGTCATTACCTACATTTCTACATAGATCGATTTGGATTTTTACACACTCTTGATGGTATATCTACCAATCGTCAGTGGAAACTTGAATCCCAGTTTGTGAATCCTCATTTGTTCTTCG
Source organism: Sequoia sempervirens (assembly GCA_007258455.2). Classification (NCBI taxonomy): domain Eukaryota; kingdom Viridiplantae; phylum Streptophyta; class Pinopsida; order Cupressales; family Cupressaceae; genus Sequoia; species Sequoia sempervirens. Next base: position 553,674,315 of record VDFB02193867.1, read on the forward strand.
TGAACTAAAATTAGTTGTCTGCATAACTCCATAAGTATCCACTTGTCTGATGGATATATGGGCAACATATAAGGGCACCCAATGTAGCATCCTACCCTCATGTAAGTGAAAGTTGGAAATTGTAAGAATATGCATCCAACTTTACTCACCACTTTGTAGGCCTTGTCGAATACTCTCTTCTTCTTGCGAGTTGGGTCAAAATTGAAAAGAAGAGGCACAAAGAAAGCATCAGTGACCCTCCTAAAATGGTAAAGGCTTTTCTTTAGCTCCAGTTGATAGAAATATTTGTACATGGATACAGAGTGTCAGTTCCCTTTTGTAGATAAACCTGGGAATTGCCTCATCATGACTGTAGCATACACTAGATAAGAAGTCATATAGAACTTCAAAGTGGTTGGCACATTTATCAGTTTTTCATGGATTTCATCACTAATCTATTTTCCCCAATCAATATGAGCCTTATGTCTTCTTATGATATGAATGTACTCATACATCCACTCCTATAAATGAGATGATTCAGGCAATCCCTTAACTCTACTCAAGAGTGTTATCATGTACTTGACATCTTCTTTGAAGTCACTTTGTGGAAGTCCCTTTGGACATCTTGAGATAAAATGCTCGGGTTCTTTCAACCACTGACTATTAATCAAGTTCTTAGCCTTATTGGGATCTGAGTCATAGACTTCCTATCTTGTTGCATTGAAATTTCAATGTATTTTTCCATTTGTAAGACTCTGAAAACAATGTCAAAGAAGTTCGGGTTAAGTCTCATTATCTCTTGTCTAGAGGAATTTACCATACTTTCGCTTTCCCTGATGTAATGGGATACAACTTGGAGGATGAACTTTGTATTGTGTGTAGAAGTCAGGAACGTGGATACCAGATGTAGATTGTTGTGTACAATGGCTCTTAGGGAGAATTCAAGAGGATTTTTCTCAATCCTTTTAACGAAATCAACAAGGTCTTGATGACCAACCTCAATGTCCTTTATTTCGGGGTGCTCCCACAATACTGGTTTACAATTTTTGGCCAAATTGGACATTGAACTAATTTTTTCTAACTAAATCTTCACTTTCAGGAACCTATAGCAGCTAAACCATCAGGAATTTGAAGTTGATGCAAACTAGTGACTTATGACATTTTTTCTATAGATTCTAAACATATTTTTTTCAAAAAAATTGGAATTAGATTGCACTTCTTTTTTATCTCCTTCGAAAACTAGTTTTTTTAACTAAACACCATTTTAAAGGAGTGACGCTCATCATATAACACATAAATTATTTTCCATGAAGGATAATTTTTTTTTTTTAATTTAGATTTGTAACTACGATATCTATTTCTTCCAATTGGTTTCATAGTGTTTTATTGAATATTTTTTCCTTAATCAAGTTTCAAAGTCAAACCAATTACAATTAAGACATAGGCGGACCATATAACACAACTTTTTTTGTATGTATCGAAATTCAATTTTTTTGTTGTTGGATCAAGGACTTCAATATCTAGTGCACTCATATTTTTCAAAAAAAATTGATAATGTTCTATTTTTCCACATGTACAAAACAAAGAGTTTGATTTTCAATGAAAAACCTACATTCACAAGAAATAAAAAATAAATATAATAATAAAATTAAATTTATTTAAAATTATACTTTTTGGGAAGCTTATAATAAGGACTACATACTTACAAAAAACAAATTTTAAATAAATTTATTTGATCCCTCAAAAGGTAAATCAAAAGTGGTTTTTTATTAGCATTTTGATAGGTGTAAAGGAGACTCTGTTATAGGTATGGTTTAAAACTAGCGGGGTTTTATCCAAGGGGGTTTGATCTAAGGTAGTTTGATCAAACCCTCTTCAATTGGAATGATTTATATGGAGCTTTTTAAGGCTAAAATCATTATATTTTCTAAAAATATGTGATTTCAGCAAAAATCAAAATCTCCCAAAAATTGTAAACCAGCTTTGTGGGATCACCCTTCGTCTACCTTTGAAATCACCACTGTAGGTAGATAGACACCTTGGTACTTGTATTTAATTTTTCCCTTAGCCTTAGAAGATGGCAGAGGATTCTTGGTTGTCATTTAGGAGCAACTACATCAAAAGATGTCACCTTTAGGATCCCTTAACGAGATTTGGAGATAAGTTGCGAAGATGGTGAATCAAAAAACGTTAGATGAAAAAGTAGCATTGGGACACGTGAAGCGAGAAACGATGTTGAGCAAGCATGAAATGAGAAACTAGGCACAAAAAACAATGCAGGAGCAAAGAAATGGGGTTCGAAACAAAAATGGAGAAATTTTGAAGAGTCTAAGGCAAAAACTGCCAAAAGTGTAGGAGCGATACTCCTACACTTAGAGAGATGATCTCAGGTGTAAGGGCACTGAAAATTAGTGCCCTTACATGTCTATTATGAAATTTTTCTAATTGTTTCAAGGTGTTGAAAATCATTGCCTTGACATTTGATTTCACTTGGAAAATGCTTAAGTGTAAGAGTGAACAATTTAAACGCTTGAGCATTTGAGGAAGGAAAATCACTCCATGTCGGAGCGGTGATTTTCACCATTCCTACACATGGAGTAAATGGAAGTCTTCAAGTGAAGAGGTAGTAAAATTCACCGCTTTGTCATCTTGGGCAAGCGTTTGAAGTCAATATGTAATAGCAACAAAATTCACCACTTTAACACTTGGACAGATGATTAAATATAAAGAACGGTGAAGCTTCAAGAGAAATCACTGCTTTCAATCATGTAAACATAGAAGAATGTTATTTCTGAAGAAAGTCTTTTGAGAAGAATCAGAGAAAAGAATGAGGGGCAATGAAGAGAAAGGTAAACTAGGGCATGTGTCTGAAAATGAAAACAAAAACCCTAGCAAAAGAATGTGACATAGAAACAAAAGAAAAACAAATGAGGAACAAGAGTAGAAACTGCACGATATGGTAACAAGAATGTAGATCTCGAAAGTGAAAGGATTTGATACGAATCACTAAGCAAGGAGAACAAAAATAATCATGGCGAAACCAAAACTTAAAGATCAACCAAGAACGAAAAACACTAAGAAAACGATGAGGGAAAAGAAATGATGAAAAACCTAGAAGAACTCAAAATCCCCAATCTCGAATCAATGAGAAATTTCAAAAAACGTGAGTTGCAAGAGGATAGATGGTCACCCAACACAATGAGGAGTGAGTGAATGGAGATTAGAATGAAGTAACATTAACTTAAAATCACTTTTAAGTGATTTTCAAGTGAAATAAATGAACATAAGTTGTGCATATAATTAAGGCGCATTAAGTGGCATAAACTGGGAAAAATGCACTTTGTTGCAAAATCACCGCCCAAGCCTCAAAATGCCTAAGTAAAAAGAAGAAGTGCACAAGCACTAAAAATCGATGCTTGTGCACCAAAAAATAACTTACAAAAAAGTACACAAGCGTTGATTTTTAGCGCTTGTGCACTTTTAGGACTTAGACAAAAATTAGTAACTCAACATGTAGGAGCACTGATTTTCAATCCTCCTACACTTTTGACAATTTTGAAAATCCCAAAAGCTAGAGTTTAATGAAGATGCTCATTTCAAAGCTCTTCGAAAGACGGACAGGGAAAGAGACTCAAACAAACTGTTTGAGATTTTGGAATGCATATTGAGGTGGATCAAACATGACCTCATTTTGTGTGCTTGAACATCAAGAACCTATTAAACGAACAAGTTTCATAGGGGAGTTATCCATGGATCAAGCACTACTAGATTTCATGATAACAAGATTGCCCCCAAGTTAGATGATGATATCAAGATAAAATAAAAGTCTAGTTAGTTTTCCTCCAAGCTAGACAATGAGATCATAAGACATCCATTTTTTTAAGACAAAAAATAAGAATAAGCAGATATGATAGCCCCCTTTAGAATGATGTGTGCTACGCAGAGGAGCACATGTCATTCTAAGGAGAAGAAAGATAAAGATATATTGTGGCATGATATACATAGTAATATGTATCCATTGAATGTTGTCATATGAGGGACAGCACATAGAATCCACAACATCAAGAAAAAATAAAGACGAAGAAATCAAGAGCATAGGGGGATCCAATTGTTCGGGGTTAGAACTAATCATAAATGTATGCATATATATCGATATTGTAAATTATATGAAATTTCATCATCCCCCAAATAGAATGGAATGAGAAGAAGAGCACATGGAGATAAATAAAAAGTCAGGTCAACATGGAAGAGGCCTAAATTCCCCAACACTTGCATCATTCTTGACATGAAAATTCAAAATTTATGACAAATTGAAGAATGATGATACAAATAGAAGAAGTTTTATGATAGATTTTCTCTCCTATATCTGAGTACCTATGAGAGTATCAAGGGTCCTCTAGGTAGGAGAACAAACATAAATAAAAAAGTACAAGGGAACACAAATAAACACACAACTCTAATCTAAAGATGGGGTACCTCTCTAGTCCAGCACCTCTAACAAGTTGTCTTGTTCCCAATCTAGATCATCATAGGGGGAAGAAGGAAAAATTTTCAGATGGAGGATAGCAAGGGTAGTAAAAATTGACTTTCTTGCAACAAGGGATAAGGAGGAGGCAGCCTCAATATCTCCATTGACAAGCTCTTGCAAGATCAACATCATTGATCTAGAAAAGATAGATGACAAAGTTAGAATGTCCTCAAATGAGTCAAACATACACTTATTCATGCTAGAGTGAAGTGTAGTGATTGAACATGAGGAAAATGGGAAACCAGAGAGTCATTGTTGACCTCTGGAAGAGGGGTAGTGGCAAACTCTGGGGAATGAGGTGACTTATTCGTCACAAGAATGGTACAATCCAAAGTAAGACAAGATGAAGAAGAAAAATAATAATTTTTGCGATCACCATTTGAAATGACAGTGTGCTCAAACTTGCACTTAAGTAGAGGATGTGGGGTCCTCAAGGAAAAATCAGGAGAAGAAGGATCCATAGTAGACACCACCTTTGTGTAAGGCATGTTGACAAGATCAAATAAGGGAGGAAGATTAGGCAAGGAGGTGATTAGGGGAGGCTCTGAATAATTAGCGATGAACACTTCTACTTGCTTAGGGTAAGATTCATCGAGGTTCGTTGAAGAAGCTAGGAGAAATATTAAAGTGATAGGAATGAAAGCAAAGATAGAGATAGTAGTGGGAATGGAAAAAGAAATAGGAATGGAAGTAGACGTAATAGAGATAGAAGGGCCTTGATCTATTGCAAAGCCTAACGTTCCTGGGCTAATGCTCTTAGACAATGCTTACACTCACTTCCAAGTCGATTTTGATGGTTATGACCACTAGGAACAAAAATCAGAGAAGACTCTAGGGGATCTTGTGCCATCAAAGTAGTCTTCTTATTTGTTACTGGTGGAAGAGTAGACTCTTGAGGAGGGACAATAGGAGGCACAAAGAAAGAGATGTGGGTCTTAGTCACATGCCCCTTTCCTTTTTTTGTGTTATAAGCAAGTGGAGGAATGGGAGGAGGCCTTGGAGGTCAAGATGCAGGAACAATAGAAGAAGGACCAACTCCACTTGCATGCTTCCCTTTACTATACATGGTGGGTCGAGGAATTGTGGGCAAGATTGAGAGTTGGAAGACTTGTGGTTTTGATTTCTTCAACAAGGGAACCTTCCTTTCTTTTTCTTGTGTTAGGCATAGTAGAAGGAACAAAAGACGTTGCTAAAGGTTACAAAGTCCCATAAGAAGAAGAATAAGTTCCATGTGCATGAGCATGCTTGTCTGTAACCTTCGAGGAGGAATGCATAGAGGATAAAGTACGCTGCTACGCACACATAGAAACCTTCATGAAAATGTCATGAGAAGAAGGTAGAAATATAGCATTAGGTTCCATGACTCTTGTTGCACCTGAAGTAGGCCTTGTAGAGCAAATGAGAGAATTCCCCACACAACTCAAGTGGTTTATATCCAATATCTTGAATAATATGCATTGCTCCATCATGAGGAAATTTTAAACATTTGTGGATAATTGAAGTGACCACATTCATGGAGACTAGCCATGGCATGCCTAGTCTAACCTTGAATAGGTCAGATTCAAGAATTACGATAGATAGAACATCAAGAGATTTAGGCCCAACAAGGACCAACAAAGAGATGGAACCAATAGGCAGGACAAAGAGACCATCATGAGTATGGAGTGTGGCCTTTGAATCCTCATACTTTTCCTTATATAATTTTTTGATAAAGAGGGTCTCCTTCATAATGGCATTGATCTGACTAGTGGGTTAACTATAACATCGACCATGATGTTACTGTTGACTTGAGCTTAGATGTAATGTGAAGAAGGTTCCATGTTAAGGGGCAAGTCATGTACTATAAAATTTATGTCAAGAATATTTTCCACATGACCATGTTTACGTATTTAGAAGGGCTAGGATCAAAATATGAAGCAAATGTTATTAAGTTGGAAAAGTGAGAAGGGAAGGGATCTATGTAGATTTGTAGTTGGTTGTTAGGCTTGACTATAGATGAGTTTTGTTTCTTACCATTGAGCCAGATGGTATCACTATATATGTGGTCCTGGACTATATTCCTAAGATGTACACAACGTTCAATATCATGGCCAAAGACGTGGTGGTACTAAAAAAAAATTTATGCATCATACCAACTAGGATAAGGTTTATCATCGAGCATCAATCTAATTTCTAGGAGAGTAATTAAACCATCTTTTAGTAACTTTTTAAGAACATTAGCATAGGATTCAAATAGTTTGGGAACACATGATTATGTCCTATGGTGTTTTCTTCAATAGTAATAGAAAAGTTATGCTTGCTACTTCTTTATTTATTTTAGGTTCCCTAGAAGTAGACATGACTAACCGACTATTAGGATAAGAGGATGAGGAGGAACCCCCACACTACATCATCATCTATTAGTATTCTCTCAATGTATCACACAAATGAGCGAAAGAAGGGTGGTATTTCATCAAGAGAACTCTTTCTCTCAACGATGATAGTAGATTCATGATGAACATGTGTTTTGAACATCAAAATCTAATAGGGCATAATAGATTTGAGAAAACAAGAACTAATAGCGAGCAATGAAATCAGTTGCCTTCTCATGAGTCCCCTGCTTATAATGGATGAGATCAGTAGAAGTGATCTTTAGCCCAATGTTCACCTAGAACTATTGTAAGAATTTATTAACCAATTGATCAAAGTAAAAGATGGAGTTATCAATAAGTGAGTAGAACCACTCCAATGCAACATCCTTGAGGGATCATGGGAATAAATTTTCTAACAAAGAATCATTATAGAAGAAATGATTACACATGGAGGTGAATGACAAGACATGGGTTTGCAGTTTACCCTTACTACTGTACTTATCAAACATCAAAATTTCTACCCCTTGGGGTATGGGAACATTTAGAATAGTAGCCCGAGCTAAAGGACTGTGATGATAATATGGTTTCAATGTGGATTGAGAGGAAAAGTTGTTCGACCTCATATCCCAAAGGAATGTGATTCTCTCTAACTCTAGGAAAATCAAGGGGCATAGTATTTTTATTATCAATAGTGGTGAAAGAGGGTACAAAAGGACTAGTGTCTACCATATGCATGGACACTTCTGACAATCAGGAGATACAACTATGTACCAGTGACCTTCGATTGGATGTCCTAAGGATTACCTAAGACTGAAGTGTACAAGGGGACATTAGTTTCTACTATTTTCTATTCATCAAAGCAACTAAAGACCTATGTGTTTTGAGATAAGAAGATCCCTTAGAACACAAATGAGAGGATCAACTTGAGTGTATATATTGTCTTTGCTTAGAAAGTCTTCAAAATCTTTAAGTTTCTCTTCTAAGTTATAAAACTGCTCAAAGGGAACCCTAAGAGAAGCTTCATGATCTATTGGGGAATAAGAATCAGATGGAGTACTTGGTTGGGAATTTTCTTGAACTTTTGTTGATGGATGAATGAAATTAAAATGAAGGCCATAACTAGGTGATAGTCTTGTAGTGAACTACTCAAAATTAGGGCCCTAGCAGGGAGGACTAAATTATCTTCTTCAACCCATATCTAGATGTTGGATACTTCTTCTAATTACATGCCCTAAATTTTTAGACTGGGTTGTGAAACTCACACAAGGGTCACAACACTCGATCCAGTAGATGCCCAAATAAGAGAGAATAAATTCTCAACAAAATACTAAGGTAAGGATAGTTTCATATCAGATTCACCAAAATGTAGAGGAAATTTGACACCCCAAAATGACAAGATCTCAAAGGGAAAAAACTCCTTGAATACCTCAAGGATCAAAGCCGAGGTGAACGAGATAGAGAGATAAGGGAGTTTTTTTTATATTTTTGATTTGTGCAATTAGAGGATGACAGTTTTATCAGACTGAAAGAGTAGGTTGTAGAAGTCTCTTAAGAAAACTAGTAGGCTCTTGGTCAAGGATGACTACATAGGACACAAACGTTCCTATAGTGCATTGTAGTCTCATACTGATTGAAAACTAATCTTACTAATAGAGACAACAATGAACCTATTGACTATTCAACAACTAAAATCTTGAAAATGTGCTTGAATAACACAATAAAAAATAGAATAATAGAATAATGAAAATGAGCATAAACTAAATAAAATTAAAAGGTAATAACATAAAGGAAAAGAAGAATTTGACTCACAAGAGGTCCATGAATGAAGCCTTCCACAATGCCATGACTTCAAAACCTGCAGATAAGGAAACAAGAAAATGATTGGGGTTGTTTTAGTGGATTTCCTCAATCAAATCCTCGTGTAGGTGTTCCCACCTCCACAAAAATCCAAATAGATAGAGATAAATGAATTAAAATAGATGACCTAAAGGGATAAATAGATGCATTAGAATGCTAATATGCTACTTAAAGTAAATACAATATTGCAATGAGAAAAATAGATTTATCCCCCCTTTAGCAAGAAAGGAGTGTCGAAAGGAAGAGTATGCAACACCCAAGCTCGTGTCAAGAATGTCAAAGTGTTGGTGTAGAAAGACAAGCTGCAAGAGATCTTGCTAGAATGAGAGAATGAGAATGAAAATGAGCAAGATAGATAGAGAGAAAGTGAATAGGGTAAATAGAATGAATGAGAGAATGGGAGTTTTGAAAGGAGAAAAGATATATAAAGGGATATATTTGATGTTCCTACAAGCTACAAAGACATTACACTATGCGAGTAGGTGGCAAGTGTAACGTCCAAATGGCTACGTAGTCAAGGATATTTTTGGGATATTTGTGTTATGCGCATACATTTGCACATAGCATGTTCGCCCATGATAAAAGTTCACTTTAACAACCAAAACTGAAAGGGTTAATGACAAAATTAAGGTTGGGAAAAGAGGATATTGTATTATCAAATTTAATTATTCTAAAGGGGAGGTTATGGAATTCCAAATACAATACATTTAGTAACTTAATGTATTATTTAGTAAATGGGTATGTGTAGGATCATGATGGGCCAAAAAGGTGCGATGTGATGGGTATGTGTAGGGTATGTGGCTGATGACTTTTTTTTACCAAAATTTGATTAAAAAAAAGGGGTTTTAAAGGTTATTCTCAACTTTCCACCAATATAAATTATGCTTTACTTTGAATTTAATAACTAATTATTATTCATTTTCTATTTGAATTACGACAAAAGTCTCGAATGATAGGATGATTGAAAAACATCTATAGCTTTCAAACGGTATCACATTTTTTGAATCTGAAACATGCATCACATTCTATGCTTCACATAATATAGGATTAAAAAAATTTAATTTCATGAAGTTTTGACCAAGTTAAGGTGGTTAGATATACAAGTTTTTATATTTTTAAAAAATTGTAATAAAAAATTCAAAATTAATTATTTACTTGGAAAAAAAATTACAAAAAAATATGCATCACATCAAGACATGAGTCCTCTACTTATATCTAAAATATTATAAAAAAATATTATCATTTTATTGTGGTTAGGTTGGTCAAACAGACACCTACTTCTTATTTTTTCCCTAAAATTTAAGTACTACTACATTGAAATTTCAAATTTTCACCAAATAGATTTAAAAAATAAAAATAAACCTAGTAGTTTAGAAACTACATTCAATATGCTACAAATTCTATTCTTGCACATTTTTGAAATAATATAGATAGCTTATTCAAAGTTTTATGTCAAGTTTCCTAACTCTAATTTTTTTGAATTTCTTGCCACTTAAGGGCTTGTTTTTTCCATGATGATCCTGCACATACCCAAACCATAATTATAATACATTTGTAGAGAAATCATTCATGAGTATCACCAGCTAGATATCTAGAGGAATTATTACAACTTAGAAACATCTAAAAAATCTATACACAACCTTCATCTCAAACAAGTTTAATATATAGATCTACAAAACATGAAAGCATCAAATGGTAATTAAAAGCCCATGAGTTAAAACCCCAAAAAGTGGCACCCAAATTATCCCCTAATCAAAGATGTATTCTAATGTGTCATGATACATCATAAATTGGTCTACATGTGTAACTCTCCTTCACAATTATTTATTTGATCGACAACCATAACATAGTGATATAGCCTAGGAAATATCTTTCAAGATAAGACCTACCCACCGAATTATGAACTAATTGAATTATTGAATAACAATAGTTAGAATATAATGCTCAAACTCAAGCCCTTACAAGAGAATCGCCAACATAAAAATACAAATTAATTATGGAAACATGGATATTGATAAAATCTCTAGGAAACCTCCATCTCAAGCACACATGGAGAAAAGTAGAAAATTATAAGTAACTTAAACCATAAACCATGGGCCAAAATCTTGACCCAATAAGGTGCCCAAATTAAGGATCCAAATTTTAATACCCAACTTCCATGATGAGTCAATTTTTATTTTTTTGTAGATGCTCTTAAATTCCATAATCTATCATAACTCCATCATAATCCACTCACCAACTTGGGTGCTCCAATGTGGCTCCATTATCTCCATTCAAAGATGCTTTATGACATGCCATAATTTTTTCAACAACATAAATCCCGCTTACATGCTTTTACACCTCTCATAGATTTTCTTACACTACATTTGCTGCCATAGATGCTCTTCATGTAGTCTCTTTATGACAAAACATTCTCTTGAGCCACTCACATTTACACACATCACAATAGGACATGTACAAATAGAGATAATGGCTAAGTCATTATGGGATGCCCTTTTCCACGAGGGCTCAAAAATAAAGAATAAATCAAATATTAGAATTCTAAGGTGTTAGAACCAATACTATAAACTATATACTAAGGGTTGAGAGGCTCACAAACTCACAACACCTTGAACTTCTTGGTGATCACTAGCTTGATCAATATATTTGCAACATCTCCAAAGGCTCAATTTTATCTAGCATCACCCTTCCATACTCTATCATATCTTGAATAAAAATGGTTATAAATACCAATATGTATTTTTCATGCATGAAAGTTCAAGTTTTTTTTGCCAAATTAATAGAATTCTAACTATCACAATGCACTCTAACTAGTCTTTGACTTAGTACCACATCTTAATACAACCTTAAAAGCCAAATGATCTCCTTAAATACAAATCAATAACTATCATGTAATATAATTATATCTTGGATGAAAATAACCATGACCTATCACTCACTCATCCAATTCATTGCACTAATGAATGGGATAGACACATAGCCACTAATAGACTTTATGCTATTAATATTCCTTACCTAAATAGAATTCACATAACCCTAACAATCCATTGAGTATTAGTCCTCAATAACACCACCATGATAGCATATGAAGTACTCAAAAGTATCCCAGAAATATCTAAAGGCCCTTTTCACTACAATATGATGTTCCTAACCAAGATTACTCATGTAACAATTTAAGACTCCTACTACTTAGGTAGTTTTTGGTATGTTGTAGGCCATATTATACATAGTGATTCCAATATCATTGGCATAGGGCTCTAATCTTATTTTCACCATCTCTATTGGTGTCATAAGACATTGCTCAATTGAAACCTTTTGTTTCCATAGTAATAGGAATTGCAATCACTAGTTTGTTGTAAGGCATTGAAACACTAAAAAATAGACTCAACATACTTCCTCTAGCCAAGACAAATTTTTGGTTAGCCCTACCATGTTTAATCTTCATCCCTATGATGAACTTATTTTTGGAATATGCACTCCAACATAAATAAGTGTACATCAATAATAAAATGTCATAATAGAATGTTGTGTATGCATCATAAAATAATGTTATAAGTGGACTCAATATGTTAGATGTTAAGTTTAGTTTGTTGTCTTTAGTCCCCAATTTGTTGTCAAACAACTATAATTAGCTATTAAATTGTTTATCAATTTTATAGGAAGATTGTTGCATTCATTGTATTCATATATATGTAATTATATCCATGAATAAAGCATTGAGTGAGTGTTTTGTGTGTTGTTTTCAATCCTTATTTTGGTATCAAATACATGATGCTCCTTCATTTTTATGTTTGAATAGTGTGAGAGTGAACCTTTGGTATTTTGAAGCAAGATCCAAGCACTAGGATAGAGCGGCTAGTTATAGAGACCTACGCTATGGATTGTGCTAAAGTAAACTAAAAGGGACCCACTACTAACTTAGGTGAAGGAACTGTTATACACAAGAGGTAGTAGGATAGGGAACATCGACATGACGAGAGAAATTCCTATCATTATTATTGAAAATATACTATAACAAGCACGAGAAAGTGGATTTATGCTTGTTGTAACCCATATTAAGGAGGAGGAGGAGGAGAAGAAGACTCTTGCCACTAACCCTATTCAAGCCTACTGTTAAGTAGCCTACTTCAACTATAAGAGCTAAGATAATTTCAATCATTGTTGAAGAGCCACTAGATATTGATAGTGATGATGACTTCATTGAAGAAGAGAAACTTTCCCTATTTTGAAGATGCCAACACTTTGCATAAATAAAGGGATGCAATAGAGGATATAGATGTTCGATAGTCTGAGGTGTTTGTGGATAACAAAAACTATACCTCATTGTGGTTATGAGATAGACATATGAGGATTGATGTCCAATAGTTCAAGAGAGATCCAAAATCTAGAAGTTCAACATCAAACATTTACAAGGGTGATAAGAGACTTCATGTGCAAATGGTGTCCAATGATGTTGGAAACTTGGATTATAGCTAGGTGACTATACCTATAATAGGGAGCAACTTGAAGAAGTATTACTATTCTAAGGAGTATTTTCAAAAAAAAAGTTCATCATAATATATTTTCTATTGTTTTGTTTTTTGTTGTCAGTTAGTTTAGTGTTGTAGCATTAGGAGGGGGTGGAATATATGCTCTGGACAACATAAACAAGCATATCAATAAGCAAATAAGTCATAATGAAACGTTGTTTATGTGTTATCAAATAATGCTTAATTTTTTAATATGTTTTGTTAAATTTAGTTCACTATCTTTTGTCTCCAATTTTCTATCAAACAACTATAATCAACTATCAAATTGCTTATCAATTTTATAAGAAGATTACTACATTCATTGTATCTATATATATGTAATTCGATCAAAGTGGTGTTTTTTGTGCCGTTTTCAATTCCTAATTCCTCTCAACATTCTTTCATTTCAAAAAATAAAGAAAGCTATGTCCCTAATCATTTCCTTACCATTAAAAAATAGTAACATATCATCAATATACAAAATGATAATAATAAAATGACTTCCACTCTATTTATAATAAACACAATGATTTGATTTAAACCTAATGAACCCCAACCCTAACACATATAAACCAAACTTTTTATACCTATTCTTAAAAACTACACAACCTTAAACCAGAGAAGATTTTTTTCAAACTAATTGACCAAGTTTTGATTCCCCTTCTCAATGTAGTGTTGTATCCGTGGCATATACCTACAATGTACTGAAGTGCACATCTACAATAGTAAATGATTACCCTGCAGAATATGATCTTAGAAGCCCGTATATACCCTTCGGTACTTACATGTTCTGTTTAACCCATGGTATTCCTTCTTATCTTTGCATGTTCGGACATGCAGCTTGTATTGAGAACTTTGAAGTTGTCTTAAGTTGCAAAGATAAGAAGGAATACCATTTGATCGAATTGCAGGCGCACAGATTATGGCCACATGTTGGAAGATATCGATGAAGCCTTACAACTTGCAAACTTTGTCTCAAACTCCTCCTTCGAGATGGGAATATTCTTGGAATTGGAAGCAATAGGTGTTGGACAACAGCTAATCTCACTGATTGTGCTTTAACTTTTATATGCATCATAGTTGCATGCTTCGTGCTCTGAAAAACATAGATACAATAGCCAACGTTTGTTTTTTATTTTTATTGTTTTTAACATTTCGTTGTAAGTAGATTTTTTCTCCAAATTTAGTTATCTCGTGTCAGATTTTAGCATAGTCTTTATAAGCTTATTTAGTTAAAGATAATATATTTCCACAGTTTATATTGATGAAAGTATGTTTTTTCTGGATTAAATTGTGTATGATTTGTTTATATCAACGTTTTGGATCACACTCCGTGATCCATCATCAAGATGAAAAAGAGAGCTGTAGAAAAAAAAAATCATAAACAGTTTAAACCAAAAAAAATGTACTTTCATATTTCTCCCAAAATAAATTCAAAGGCAGGCCGGAGAGAGGAGATGAGGTGCCATGAATAGGGAGGGGCAGAGTTAACCTTCCCTGAAGTCTCAAAGGCGATTCTACTGATATTTTATCCCAGATTAGAAGGGGTCATTCCTCAGTGATTTGGTATGCTCTTCAACTTAAACCAGCAGATTCTTGTACTAAAGTTTTATAGCCTTCCATACAATTATGACACACCACATGACAATCCTTGACCGTCTCAATACAGTGATACAGAGAGAGCAAGAAACAAATTAACAATACAAAACCTAAGCCTCTGGCCGCTTTATTACACCTCTATACATATCAAGATCTGTTGAACTGCATTTATTAATTTGTTCCATTTTTCCATTGGTTTCTATAGCTCTGGTAGCTTCTTGGTTCTCTGTATTCTTTACTCTTAAATGTTGTTTACTCTATTTGGACACTGAGATTAACGAATTTCAATTTTTAAGCAGGACAGTCATGCTTTTTTTGCACTCAGAGAAGTTGGAGAGGTTAAAAATGAGCAAGACATAAACATTGAGAAACTCAATGTGGAGTTGAGAAAAAACCAAAGTTATATGGCAGAGCTGGAATGGTACAAAATGTATTGTAAGGACAACAACACCCGCTATTATGATGGTTTCAAACAGCATGACGAAAAGACATATTTTTATATAAATTTGGCTAGAAGAAGGTTGGGAGAATTCTAGGACGAGGTTGTTGATAAGGAAGAGAATCATGTATTGCCCAGTGACTTCCGAACCAGAAATAATGGATCAATCCTGACACTGCATATAGAAGACTTGTAGAGCCTTTGGACATTGCATACCACTATCGTACATAGAAGGGAAACGAATCAAAATGCTGCTAATATTTTGTAGAGCCTTAGGACATTGCAATACCATTATATGTTGCTAACTAATCACTTTGATACTCAAATGGTGAAAGGCACATCATTAGCCTCTAGGCATTGCATACCGCTATTGCACTTCAATACATTATTAAGAAAGAGTCACGCAAGCTTTGTCACCTTCTTTGGCTATTCTTCTCTATGCTTTGTTCCACAATATAGTACCAACCATTTCCACTTGACCTAGTAACATGTATAACCATGGAATTTAACCACATAATTAAGACATAATTAAGAACTCTATAAATAAGTGGATATTTTTCATACTAGTCATTAATAACAAATATTCAACTTTGTAGTTCTTTTTGCAATACTTTAAGAACAATATCAAATATAATTTTGACAATTAACATATTTCAAACATTATTTGTGTAATATTAAAATCAACTAATGGAAAGATGCATGTAAATGATTAAAAAACAAGAAGTTATCTTGGGGAAAGACTAGAAATGGGGAAACCCTAGAAAATGGGAAAGACTCTAGTAAGAGTGAGCAATTTTCTCACCAATCCACTAAGCACCAATCAAATATACATTGTAACTTAAGTTAACAACACATCTTGACACAAGCCTTCAACATGTTTGTATAGCATGCTAAACACTTAATGGTGTCTACTATCTATAAACCCTTGATCCACAATGAATAACCTACAACATTAAGTTACGAAGAAGATAACAAGATAGCTAACTCATACAAATGATTTACAATAATGCAATGTACATTGACAATGTCTCTAGAGGCCCTAAGATATGGTTTCCTACACTCAGAAGTCAAAGTGAATCATTCCAACCCTTCACATACATGTTTTGTTTGCAAATGGAAAAATTGTCATAATTGACACCCAAAACATCACTTTCACTTGGGGGGGTTTAAATAGTCATAGTCAATGTGAATTTGATACATGTGAAAACTAACAATTTTATCAGTACTCAAAATCCACTTTGTATGTCTGTACCTACCCTTTGGCTTTCTTAGGATGCTCTAGATCATCTCAAGACTTCACTATCCTATATACAAGTATTATAAAATGTAAAAGTGGCAAATATTGTTCTCCTTGTGAAGTTAAGTCTCCAACTAATTGTTGATACACTCCATAATTTAATTGCGAGCTATGACCAATTTTATGTACCAAAAATATATCTCTTTGAAGGGATATATGATCGATATAGATCTTAGAAGTAATCAAGAACAAATAATAAATAATTTTCTATTTTTATTTTTTAATTTTTTAAATATGTATTTGTAATGCCCCCTTTTAAATAAATTCATGTGGAACTAGAAAACCATTCCTTTCCTTTTTGGTAAGTGAAGACTAATTGATTTCCCCTTTTTTTTCACTATTTTCCTAAGTGTTGAGTGTTTTGTTTGATCTCCTATATATCCAATCCTTTATTAAGGTTTTAGACTTCTCTCTACTTGCACACCTTTCCCTAACTTGACTTCTTGCTAGTGGCATTTGTCATGTAGTAAGTATCCTTGACCCTTGAACTTTGACATTCTCACCTTTTTTCTCAATTCGCCTCATCTACTCCTCTACATGAAATTGGGACACCATTAATGTAGATTTGATTGCATGACTTCTCTAGAGGTGATCTTTCTCACCTAAGCAAACATTATTAATTTTTTTAGTGGATTAGTTGATATTCACAATGTGAGTGGGTTTCATAAATATTGTAGCAGTTGCAATCATATGACCCATGGGCCATTATGAATCCTAGCCACTTTTTGCATGACAATTATTTTGACAATAGATTTGATGTTTTCAAAAAAAATTAGTCATGTTCTTGAGGGATTTAATTTATATATAATTAAAAACCCTAATACCTACTACTTAAAAAGCATTTGTTGTTCAGAGTGCCATATATGAGGATGAACTCTCAGATCTGTAGTGAACTAGAGATGACATAAACCTTTTGGTTTACATGCCCAAGGATAAAAACTTAGGACCTAGCAAGGTGACCCCATCTAGTGGTCGAGATGTGACTCCATTATTATGAATCTAATATGTGTTGAATCCAATATGTTGGCAGATTGCTCTTAGAAAATCAATGATTAATTTTAAAGTTTTTTTGTTATTGTTGTAGTCATTATACTTGTTGTTATGCTAGCCATTTTGTTTATTCCTTTTATTGGTCATCAAATGTAATTCTTTGACTTTATTATTGAGGCCAATATATTTATCAATATTTTTTTAAATCTAAGTAAAATAATCTTATGAATTTGTGCTTTATTTTGATTCTATTATAATTTGGGATGATGTTTATAAACTAAAAATAAATCCTTACGGATAAATTATATTAGGGTTTTAAAAGAAAAAATATGGGTTTGTAAATTTTAATTTAAAATATAAAAACCCTAAATGCTATTATCTCATAATAGGTGTTAGGGTTATTACTAAAGAAAAACTCATTTGTACTTTACTAAAGATAAATAGTAACTTCATGGTTGTACTCTTTTTCCTATAACTTATTTTCCAATCAATATATACATGAGGCAGACAAGCTATTGGTTAGTAGCTAGTTTCTCTTCTATTTAAGAAGCTTTCTAAGGAAAATTTGGGTTTTCATTATTTATATATATTAGTTGTACACTTATATGATAGAGAAAACATTAAAAATATAGTGATCTTTAATTTTAGTTAATTATTTAATGAAATTATGAATCAATTCTCTAATTTTTTAGCCATTGATGGTTCTTTGATTCTAATATTATGTAAAAAGTATGATATTTCCATGTGAGTAAGAATCCATGAAAAATCAAAAAATTAAAAAGATCAATTATATATGTTGCTATGACATGTTTACTTGTCTTCAATTTGAAAATAAACTCTAACACTATACTATGTGTGAAGAAGCACTTCCCTACAATCTATTGTCCATTTATTTAAAAGCTTAATTAAAAATATTGTAAAGAGAAGATTCAAAATTAAGACTTAAATTAGCTACCAAGTTTTAGGGATAATGTTGCTCATAGATGTTCTTAGCCCTCTCGGTCACCTTTTTTGTTTCTTCTCACGAATGTGGTGCTCTTGGAAAGCTAGATTTCAACAAGTTCTCTCACTCAAAGTTGACTATTTCACGATTCATGCTCAACAACCTATTGAAGATTATTGCTAAATGTTTCTCGATTAGATTGTGTCAAATTTTTGCATCAACGTCTCATATCACACTTCATGATCCATCATCAGGATAAAATAGAGAGCATAAGGAAAAAATTTGTGGATTGTGGAAATCTTTCAGCATTAACCTATTGAAGATCATAGAGAGGATGGTGCTCTTATTGACTAGAAGCCTTTTGATGATGGTTTTAACCTCAATGATGCATGGGCTAAACTTTATGACTATGATCCCACTCCTACCAACATTTACTCTTGCCACTTAGCAATTTTGTTTATGTTTACTATTGATTGAGCTCTACCTTTTGTATGTGTTCATATTTTATTCGAATTTAATCTTATATAAACTTTGAGAATGTGTCTTTCTACCATTCACTTCTTTTTAAATAATACATTAGTATTCTTTTAATAATACATTATTATTCTTTTAATTACTTAAAAAAATATACACCATTTATTCATTTAAAAAATATATAATTAACCATCTTTTTGTGTGAAATGAGTATATTTTCCCATAAAAATTTCCTTTGGTAATGAAATGTACGATAGCTTTGAAAGTAAGCAATGTTAGTGAATAAAATGGCCCTAGAAATGAGAGAAGACTTTCAAATTCTCGACCGCCGCCGACACGAAACTTTATCTAGCACTCAGTTGCCGCCAACCTCCGTTATAGGTCCACGTGTCGATAAATGACAGCTAGGCACCGCTATCCCTATAAAATACATGCACATTCACAATTCGATTCAATCGGATTTTTCTCAAAAGCCTCTGGTCTCTCAAACGTAAAGCAGAATCTTTTACTGTTCTCTTGTTCGGCTAATTTTATCACGGAAAATCGCGGCTCTTGAACTTCTGTACATCGTTTTTAAGGTAGTCTATTCACTCCGCTAAATTTAGCTTATGATCGGTTGGTTTTTCCCGTCTTAAATAGGACACTTTTTTTGTTATGTATTGTTTTTTTTCTGTTTTAATACAGCAGGAGGTTTTAATGTTTTTAAAATCTTTCTGAAGTGTTTTTTGAGTGAAAAGGTTTTGGATCAAGGGTTTTACAGAGCAAATTTTGAGTAAAATTTGAAGATGGCGGGAATGGATCAAGCCGGGGGCAATTTTGATGCAAAAAACTATGACAAAAACATGCAGAACGTGTAAGTAAAATGACCCAAGTGTATTTTCTTGGAATTTATCTATTTTGAGGGTTTTGGGTTTTTAAGATATCAGTGCGCTTTTAGATTTTTTGCTATGTCTGTTCTGTTTTGGGGTATATTTAGATCTATTGGGTAATTGGATTCTGATTGATCGAAACCCATATAATTTGTGTATGAGATTTGGGGGAATTGAATTTTTTGTTTCAAGAAAGACAGAAAGATTGATATCACTTTATTTAATAAGGTTCAGAACAATTTTAGTTTCTCAATGGTAAATTTTCCTTGTAGGGGTCGCGTTTCTGTCAAAGTGACCCTAACATCCTAAATATTCCCACTATCAACTCTTCTAATGCCTGCACAGAATTCAAACCCAGCTCTCTGTTATGATACTCCCAATATCAACTCTTCTAATGCATGTGACTTGTTTACCCGATTCATTTATACCCATGAAGGCCCGAGTAGTTTATCCCTCAATTTCAAGATATTTGGCACAATTCATGTCCTTGTTTTAGATTTACCCAAATGGGTGAAATTATCATTTCATGTTGCTATTGCGGTCTACAGTTATTCGCTGCTTATTTCCTTTCTCAAATTTTGTTCTGTCTAGAACACAGTTTGTTTCATCAGCAACTGCAAGAAAACTTTTGGAGTGATCGATACTAAAAATTTTCCATACAATATCTGAATTAGAACGCTACCTACAGTTTTCTGGATATATGCTTCGGGGCTCTTGGTGTCAATTTTCTTAGAAAGACTTAAGCAGACAGTGGCTGCTTTTTGGAAAATGCCAAATGCTCCATAAAAAATTTGAGATGGTATCGTAAACTTCTAGTGTCCATAGTTTTTAAATCTTTTGTTAACAGAGGTCTTATTTCATTTATTCTGTGTAGTATTTGAATAGTGTTTAAATACTCATATATTCAGCTTTCACCATTTGATTTACGTTTAGATTTATTCAGAAAGTTAGTTATTGAATCTTCTGTTGGTATAGATTTCTGTTGTTAGCTATTAAATTTTAAATGGTACATTTTTCATAACCAGTTTATGACTCTTTACCGATTTTGTCATTCGTAGGATGCCTGGCAGATTCAGCAATGGAATCTCAATAAATAATTTAAAACTTATGGCTTTTTTAATGTTGTTTTTGTTTTAGA
The DNA here is from genome assembly GCA_007258455.2 of Sequoia sempervirens. Classification (NCBI taxonomy): domain Eukaryota; kingdom Viridiplantae; phylum Streptophyta; class Pinopsida; order Cupressales; family Cupressaceae; genus Sequoia; species Sequoia sempervirens. The sequence goes on from VDFB02193867.1 coordinate 553,695,287, forward strand.
TTTGATAATTCATAATCTGTTAGCAGTATGAGCTTCAGTACAATGGGGATATTGGTTCTTTCAAAGCATTGGTTGTTTGTATGCCATTTGTATTCTGTAAAGTTTAATTGAGTCAACAGTCCTGATATGTTCTTTAAAAGAAGCAATTGCGTGCTGTATCTTTTGAAGGGTTGGAAGTATTCTAGTGAAAAACGCTTAGAAGCAGTGCTTAATGAGGATGCAATTTGGTTTAAACTTTATATTATGCTTGTTGCAGCCTTGGAGGTGAGGAACTTTATTCTACTTGGGAAGAAGTTCATGATACTTTTGACTCTATGGGTCTTCAAGAAAATTTGTTGCGAGGAATTTATGCATATGGTAAGTAGGAACATTTAAGGGGGCATTTGTTGCATTGTTGATTCATTTTGATTGTGTTGTCAAAATATTTTGACTATGTTTACAGAAATTTAATTCACCGGATTCTAACTTTGAAGCACCGACTTAATTGTTACATAATAAATTATGGTGGCTAATGGGTTGGTCTGTGTTGGTCTATGCTGATTTAGACTGAATTAGAAGGTTTTGGATGCTTAATTACATCTATTACTCATGATCAACAGGTTTTGAGAAACCATCTGCTATTCAGCAGAGAGGTATTGTTCCTTTTTGCCAAGGACTTGATGTTATCCAGCAAGCACAATCAGGAACAGGAAAGACTGCAACGTTTTGTTCAGGAATTCTACAACAGCTGGACTACAGTCTCCAGGATTGCCAGGCACTAGTTTTGGCACCAACTCGGGAACTGGCACAGCAAATAGAAAAAGTTATGAGGGCACTTGGTGATTACCTACAAGTTAAAGTGCATGCTTGTGTTGGAGGAACAAGCATCCGGGAGGACCTCCGTATTCTCCAATCTGGTGTTCATGTTGTTGTGGGGACACCTGGCAGAGTCTATGACATGCTGCGTCGCCGTGCCCTGCGCTCTGATTATATTAAAATGTTTGTTCTTGATGAAGCAGATGAAATGTTGTCACGTGGATTCAAGGATCAGGTAATATTAGAGTTAAATTTCTAAATTATTCATAGGACGCTGGATTAAGTCTTATCATATGCTATTTTCAAAAAGAATCCCTTTGTTCTGTTCATTAAGTGATCCCTTGTCCTGTCAGATATATGATATATTCCAGTTGCTACCTCAAAATCTCCAAGTTGGTGTTTTCTCAGCTACAATGCCTCCTGAAGCCCTGGAGATCACAAGGAAGTTCATGAATAATCCAGTTCGAATTCTTGTGAAGAGAGATGAGCTTACTCTAGAGGGTATTAAACAGTTCTATGTCAATGTGGACAAAGAGGAGTATAAACTTGACACACTGTGTGATTTGTATGAAACATTAGCAATAACACAGAGTGTGATTTTCATCAATACCAGGAGAAAGGTTGATTGGCTCACAGACCAAATGAGAGCTCGTGATCACACAGTCTCTGCAACACATGGTGATATGGATCAGAATACTAGAGACATCATTATGCGAGAATTTAGATCTGGTTCTTCCAGAGTGCTGATTACAACTGACCTTTTGGCCCGAGGTATTGATGTGCAACAAGTTTCACTTGTTATCAATTATGACCTGCCAACGCAACCAGAAAACTATCTCCACCGTATAGGTCGTAGTGGGCGATTTGGTAGGAAGGGTGTGGCAATTAACTTTGTCACCCGGGATGATGAAAGAATGCTTCAGGATATACAAAGATTCTACAATGTGGTAATTGAAGAACTGCCATCAAATGTTGCAGATTTGATATAAGATGTTGCAGGCGATGTACATTTGTGTTATGTTGTAAGGACTTTTGGGAAATATATCTTCCTCCCTATAGGAACTTAAATTTGGGAAAATCTGTTTAGTGTGTGGAGTTACAAGTATTTCTGGGGCCTTATTAACTTTACCGTTTTTGTAAGAACTAATATCTGATGAGGGAGATCCTATGTAATCTATTTACTTTCCCTCAATGTTTATGTTAATATTCATAACATGAGTGAGGTGGATTGCAACTCAATGTCAGCAATACTTATTACATTCTATGTATTAAACCAGTTATAATGTGAATTTTAAACAAACGACCATCGTCTCAGTCGTGTGGTGATCATAGAATGACTTTTATTGAAGTATGTTGTGTATGCCTTTGTAATGATATCTGGTCTTTGTCAAGAACAATAGATGGTGGTTATTATTATAGTTTAGTTATTTTTGTTACTGGATTAAATGCCTTTGTAGATACATGTGCTTTGAAATGGAAAACATGATTCTTGTCCTGAGCTAAGCATCTACGAGAAAGGAAATGCTATATGATTTCTCATCATTGTCATTTACGTTCTGTTAATTGTTGTATTGAATGTAAATTTGTCTTCAATCATGTGTAGTGCTTCTTATGTCAGTATACTTGTTATGAGAAATGTTTATAACATTGTATGTTACGATTTCACTTCTAATGTCAATAGCGTTGTCGTGTGAATGGTTTACCGTTGATAGGTCCTGTGACATACTCGTTAATGAGGTAGACCTATTGATAAAGTAGCTATAATATGTCACTTGTTATATGGGATTTCTATGTAAACTAATGGTTAGTAATGGGACATTTCCATTTTGTAACCTATTGATGGCTTCTGTTTTACATTGTACAACTCAATGAAGACAACTCTCTTTATAAATCCCAACTGGGAATTCAACAATATTCCATTGCTTTTTCGGATTTCCTTGTTACTTATCTTGTGAACTTTTTTATTCTTAAACTATACTACTTATTTGATAGCTAATATTTTCGTTAAAGAATATTTTTGTTGAGTAACAATGCATCCAAAAAAAACCGTATGGTAGAGTGGCTCTGATCTGCAAACAAGTCCAGGGGTGCCTCTTTATACGGCTTTTTGGAAAAAACAAAGAAGTTAAGTGATGAGGCTAAAGGTGTGCTACACATCTCTTACACTGGATCAAGTTTGTACCCCGACTGCTAGACACATTAACCAGGTACACATAATAGTTTGCAAGTCCTGAGTACCTGGAGAATACACCACATTAGGAACTGCCCCATCCCAGTCGAAGAGTAAACCCCTAATTACGTCATCTGTGTGCCAGGCAAAGGGGTTTGCTTTAACTGTATTGGTGGCAGAAAAATGAATACATTCTTTTTCACGAAACTTTTCACTTTATGGTAATATTTGTTCACTTTTCAGCTCTCTGAATGCAACAACTTTCCATGAATTGACTGCTAACCAAAAGCCTATCAATAAATATGTGTGTCGTCCAGTTAAGATCAGGGATACATGTCTATGAATATATATAAAGGTTGGTGTGTTTGTATCTCTGATATGTTGTTATATTTTGTGCTGTTCGTCTGTGCTTCCATTTAACTTCGTATTCCTGTACCAAATGGGCTATTATGCCAATATAGTCCACGAAATATTAATGTTAATTTTGATTTTATATGATAGTGGCATTCATTTATGTGTATATACTCAAATCTGTGGAATAAAAACAACATCCAAGTTGAGCATGACAGACGAGATTATGTTACCAACGCATACCAAATCAAAAGGGAAACTAGTATTCTAGTATTGTTAATGTTGTTTTCACAAAAATTAGTTGTGATGTTTCCAAAGCCAATCCATAAATGAGAGGAAATGCTTCTTGTTCTTATTATTGTACATCCATAACTTTACGATAAATAAGTACAATATCCAGTATCGTGTAGCATCCAAGATCCACACCAATGCAAAAACTAATTCCAAGATTTTTAAATTTAACAAGAGCTAAACAAATATACCACACTTTAAACAATGCAAATGAACATCAATACCGCCAAACTGATTCTGCAAAATCTGATAGATGAACTCTGTAACCCATCCCATCTTTTCTCCATCTTCGAGTCCATGTGTCAACGGAGCTACACATATGAGTAAAATGTTTGAATGCCTGATAAGCTAGAATGGTTGATCAATACCAGGACAATATTTGGAGTATCACCAACAGTAACACTGAATTGAAAAAGATTTCTGCAGTAGAGTTGCTCGGAAGAAAACAATTCTCTGGCGGCCTTCGTTAACCAACCAATCTCTGCTGCTATTAAATATAAGCCCATTTGTAAATTTTTCCTTTCTTGAAATATGACTACAACTTTTGAATGTGCATGATATCGTTGGGGGATTGGTAAGCTGTGGCTGATGGGAACAAGAGGTCACAGACTCACAAGTATAAGCCACAACAAAAGACTTTGGAAAATGAAACCCTAATGTTCAAGCAGATCTCCAAAAATCATCCCTATAACATGTATGGGATAACCTTGACGGATTAAATTCAATGATATATTGCCCCCCTTGAATCCTTGGCTAAAAATAGCACGGTCTATCTTCATAAATGGTTGTACATACTTTCACCTTAAAATAATCATGAATTCTCAGGCCACTATCAGCATAACTTAATCCCTTCCTACCAATCACTCTCCTCTGGCCTCTACTATCGCCATCCAACATATTTTCCTTCATTATCTTCCTCAAAAGACTGGGATTGTGAGGATTCTCCTGATGTATAGCAGAAACCATGAATGTGCCTTGAGGATTTGTACCTGTCACTGCTATCCTATTACAATCGACCATAGTCCTCACATAGCAGTCCCTAGAGCTTGTCAAACAAGTCGCCATTACTAAGAAATATGAACACAGGGTTTTCTTTATGAAACCTTTTGCTTTTTGCATGGCAATCCTTGCTCTGGAATACAGACAAAGGTGCTGTTTCACAGCTCTTGGATGATCAGATAATGTATTCATGCTACAACTCTCCATGTATTTACTACTGAACAAAGAGCTGTCAGTAGATCAGTGCATGAATTATTTAGCTAAGAGGCACTGGATATATCATATAGACAATGTCTGTCAAATGTTTAAAGCATCAGTTATGTATAGTTTCTATCGTTCCTCTAAGCCGGATAATGCTCAGTTTGGTGTTATCCCATAAGTGCGATTTATCTGGATGTATATAATTAAATCTAATGCTTACCCAGTAGTCATAAAACTCCGCCCAATTAGATCGTGCAAGGAAATCTAAATTATTATATCATACCAAAGAAAATTATGGGATTCCTACAGTAGATTATGTTTATTTGGTATCAGTTTTTTTTGGCTCCCAAGCGCCAATGATGGACAATTGGAATGCCTACTTTCATAAACAACAAACATAAACAACAAGAATGTTTGCTGTCTATTGCTGTCTAGTTATTATTATTTTAATAATAAAATTCACAACAATATATGCTAACAGAGATAAATTGAGTACAGATGAAAAAAGACAAATTCGAAAAGATGTGGCCTGTTCTGCCTCTATGTGCACCTTTTTTTGACAAGACAAGATGCGACTCTCTTTTTTAAATTCCATTTCACAAAGTTGGGGTCTGTTTTCTTTAGATAAACACCTCAAGGAGAATCACATCCAAGAACCCAATGGTTCCTTTCTTGTGTATATTTGCCAAACTTGTTCCAGAGTTAGAATGAAAATTCTAAGATTTATTTCATGGGTTGTATATCACACTAAGAATTCTTGTACTTATAGCCAAGAAAATAACATAAAGTAATTCAATAACCTTAGAAGGTAATTTATTTGATGCAACTTCATAACAAATAATTTAATTGTATATTTATTTTGATGGAATATTTTAAATGTAATAGTATTTGACAAATGATATACTCTTATGTTTAGTTTGGTTTCTTGTTTAATTCTTATTTACATTTGTTTAGCTTTGATTACAACTATTCCCATACATCCATCATTTACTTATTATTATTGCACTACCATTCCACTTATTCAATTTATTCACGCCTTGGTTTGAGGTTATTTTTTAGCATTACAGTTCAGTTTTGAGTTATATATGATTGACTTGGTTCAATCCCATGACATGTGGGAATGAACCCAAAATTTAAAGGATCATATTTAAATTATAGCTTTATTTCTCTATTGTGAACCAGTTAAACTACACACATGTTTTTGTGACATGTTAATTGGTCATGGGATTTAAAGTTATTTGATTTTTAATAATGTATATGTGATTAGAAGGAGAATCATTAGAACAAATTTTTGTTTTTGAAGGGCAATAAAGAATCAAATTCATTGCATCATTATATTAGTCATTTGCATGTTTGTGTATGCTATCTTTGATAATTTTCATTGTCATTGATTTCACTCACTAAAGTGGATTGACCTATGAGAGTTCATTCACATATCATGTTAGCAAACTCCTAAATGGTGTCTCTAGACACTACCTTGACAAGTTCAACTACAAAGAAGGTGGAAGCAAACAAATTTGTAGGTGCATATCTACTAGATTATTTGTGCATTATATAGAGCTATGTGCCTATATCTATCATATTTATTGTAGTTATTAATCCTAACACTTTTATCTAAGTTAATTGTTTTCTTGTGATTACATTTATTTAATTAACCTAGATAATTTAGGAAACTTATTTATTCTCTATACAATAAGTAACAATATCATTAATAAATAATACTCATTTAACGAGTAAATTGGATACAATCTACATGATTTATTATTAGGGTGGCTAAATACTCTTTCGTAGAACCAAAACCCATTATATACAAGGCTCAAAGAGCTTGATTAAGGTGATATATGAACTTGTTGCAACCTACTAATAAATTTTGAACAATAATTTCTAACAATATAATTAATATCTATACCTACTAGAGGATTAAATTAAATATGATCTAAAAAATTTAATCATTAGGTTGGTTATATGATCCCATGTAGAACTAGAAACCATGGTACACAAGGCTTGAAGAGCTTGACTAAGTCCATGTACATGAACCTAATCAAAGTGTAGCCCTATCAAAAATATAACATTCATATTCAAGTGTCCCTATGCTTGCCATTTTATCTCACTAGAGTGCATGGGTAGCTAGCCACTACAACTTTTGAGTAACCTAGAAATTGTGTTGAATATTGGGTTCATTTTTTTGTGATTCCATGTCCAATTTAAGTTTATTTATCTTAGATTGTTAATTATTCACCTATTTGTTATTTGGTGACCAATTCTAACAAACATTATAGTCATATATGTTGGTGTGGATGGGGTATTTTACCTAACTAGTTCCGTCTTAGATCCTATTCACACTAGTCTACTTTAGATTACTTAAGCCATTTAATTTTTGTGTGTCATGTCATAGGATTAAAAAAACTTGTCATGATCTTGGTTTTTCTTCCTCTCATTATAAATGAATTTAATGTAAATCAATTACATGCCCTCATAGCATTTTCATTGCTTCTCTCTTGAAATTTGTTCTGGTTGTAGGTGATAATTGGCTCCTAATTGGTTTCTCATCAACACGTTCAAGAAATTAGAGATCTAGATCTATTATTCCCTTCCTTTTTTTGGAGAGTTTTTGCCAAATAAATTCATATGGTGGATCTTGGTGCAAAATGGAACTCATTATTGAGTCCAAAAAACCCAAAAACTTATAAATTAGTATACAAATTGATAAGATTTGGTATTTTTTAGGTTTGGAAAAAATGGTCACAAAAATTTATGGAAATGCATATATTTGTATATATTCACATGGTCATATAATCATTTCATTACATCACATTATTTAGCGGTCACTTGGAATATTTTAGGAATATTAAATTTGAGGGTTTGTCCCTTAGTCATATTAATTATTAGGGGCTACTAATTTAGTATATGGATGCAAGGCTATTAGCCCTTGGCCTTGTCCAACCCTACTTAGGATTATTTATATTGGGGAGTGTAACTCTCACCACCAACCTTAACACCACCTTTGTTGTTTGGCTACCACTACTCCTAAAGAGCCGCCTCTACTAGATATTCTTGTCTACCCACCATTGTTTCAAGTGCTACCATCACAATATTTTCCACATTCTTCTCCAAGGTCCACACTGTTATGTTATTTTCACTTCCTTATAGTTGTATCTTGATACAAAGAGTATTCTCCTTCATCACTAGAGTTGATTCATTAACTAGCTTCACACTACAAAACCAAAACTACCAACACCACATAAAAAGATACATCAAAATTATCAAGAAAACTTACCTCTAATACCAATCTTATCTTAATTAAGAACATTTCATAACATGATTCACCCACACAAATCTTGCTTATTCCAATCTATCCTTGATTTTTGTACTTGTTATTTTAAGTAGAAATGTGCATGAAACTAGTCCTTAAGCCTTAGTTTATGAATTATTTAGTGTTCATAGCAATAAAGTAATATAAGCGAGCTAGATAGAAAAATACCATGAGAAGAAAAACCAACAAAAGAAATGAAATAGAGAAACCTAATGTGGGTGAAAAATCAAAGAATGAGGTTCTTTGATGAGGGCTACATTGCCCAAACCCACACAAAACACAACAATAGATAACAACACAGAAGATGCGAGACATAAAATAACTCTTTCAATTATTTTCAGAAAATGAAATTATAGATTCAAAACTTGCAATGCTATGACCTCATGGGCTTGATTCATTACAATAAAATCAATTCTAAAAGAAAATATGGTATTCTAAGCCACAATCTGCATTAATGGAGCCACCTTCTACAACCCCCACTTAACCCTTTTATTTTACCCAATAACTTCCCTAGAATGTTCTAGAAAGTGTAACTTTTCCTTTTGTTTTGGTGCCAAAAGTCTCATTGTTTGATTTCTTGCCTAGGAAGATATTTTAATGAAATTTTCTTTTTAGTGGGCAGCTTCTTGGGGCTATAACTTTTGATTTGGGTGTCCAATTTGCTATTATAATATATCATTGGAAAGCTTTAAAAGAGATCTACAACACTGAAAGCATCAAAGATCACTTTGTTAACTTTTCGAGTTGTTTTGAGGCCTCTAAGGTTTTCATATTTGAATTTGAATTTGCATTGGAGAAATTTCTTGAGATGAAAAACTTTAATATCTCCCAAACCATACAGGGTATTGAGATGATTCTTTCGTCACTAGAAATTTTTTTTAGTTCCACTCCTTGGTGTAAATTTTCAGGTCCATACAGGCCCATTTAGGCCAAATTACTAAAAATAGTAAGTGACCATTTTTCACCTTTTTTGACTTATGACTGTCTTACACCCCTTAAGTGCCATCATGCAACTCAAAACAACTAAAGAAAAATAAGGAAAAACATTTTTTTGGGTGATGCAAGATTGCCCCTACACCACTGGATGCTCCTACATCAGACACCCAGGGTAATTTGAAAAGTGACCCTATCACTTCTCAAGGGTTAGAGGGAAACCAAGATGGTTAACCTCAACCTCAGACAACCATGATGAATCTTCAACGGTCCTTCCTCTCCATTTCACCAAGTACTCTACATATTGCCTTTTTCTTGTGCTTCTACCCATACAACTATCCAAAATTTCTTTTATCTCCTCCTTTGCTAAAGTAGGTGTTGGAATGTTCCATTGTTCTTCTATTATTTCTTCATCAATTCCTCCTTCATGATATTATGTTAAATCTGAAATGTTACACAAGTGAAATATGAATTTCATCAGGAAACTCTACCTCATATGCATTTCTTGAATCATGCTTCTTTAGGATTTTGTGTGGTCCAAACTTCTTCATTTTTAACTTGTTTTATGTACCAATTGGAAACCTCTCCTTTTACAAATGAACCATGACTTCATCTCCTACCTAGAACTCCTTATACCTCTTTTTCTGATATTCCTTAGCCTTATATTGTAATTTCATCTTATTGATATGTTTCTTCACCTCTTCATGCAAATTCTTCAGGTGCTCAACAAAATCTTCAGCCTCAACACTACTCTTCTCCCCCTTATCCATCTTTCTCAGTTTAGAATTAGTTCTTGGACTACTCCCATAGACAATTTAGAATGGTGATTTACCAGTGCTCCTATTGACAGAATTGTTGTAAGCAAATTTTTCCTATGAGATGATCCCACAATAGTGGTTTACAATTTTTGGCCAAACTAGACACTGAACTGATTTTTTCTAACTAAAAATTCACTTTCGAGCACCTATAGCGGCTAAATCGTGAGGAATTTGAGGATGATGCAAACTAGTGATTTGTGATATTTTGTATGTAGATTCTAAAATATTTTTTTCATTTTTTTTGGAATCAAATTGCACTTGTTTTTCCATCTCCTTCAAAAACTAGTTTTTTTTAGTAAACACCATTTTTAAGGAGTGATGCTCATCGTATACAACATAAATTTTTTCCATGAAGGATAAAATTCTATTTTTTTCAAATTTAGATTTGTAACTATGATATCTAGTGCTTTCATTTGATTTCATAGTGTTTTATTGAATATTTTTTCCTTAATCAAGTTTCAAAGTCAAACCAATTACAATTCAAACATAGGCGGGCCGTATACAACATAACTTTTTTGTATGCATCAAAATTCTTTTTTTTTTGTTGGATCAAGGACTTCAATATCTAGTGCACTATTTTTTTTAAAAAAAAACTGATTATCTACTATTTTTCCACATGTGCAGAATAAAGAGCTTAATTTTCGGTGAAAAACCTATGTTTAATTAAACTAAAAAAATAAATACATAATAAAACCAAAACATATTAAAATTATATTCGTTGGATAGCTTGTTCCGAGGACTACCATTATCCAGCCAGTTCTATGAAGTCTCCTCCATTTTCATCCTCAACTTGAGCTTTGAAGGGGAAAATTCTAGAGATTTTTGGTGCCAGAGGGGGAGAAGGGGGGAAAATGGGGGTTCGTTGTTTTCCATCTAAAAATGCATTTTTCATTCCTTAATGGAATTGTAAACTAGTTTTGTGGGTTTACCCTATGGTATAATAAAATCCCATCCCTTGGGCTTATCTCCTACTAAGCATCTTAGCAGGTTACCCAAAATCCTATTCACCACCTTTGTTTGTCCATCGTTCTATGGATGGTGTTTAGAATTGAACTTCAAATCTATCTTCAACTTCTTCCATAATGTCCTCCAAAAATAACCAAAAAATTTGGTATCTATGTCTGAAACTATACTCTTCGATAGACCATGTAGTCTCACCACCTATTTGAAAAACAACTCTACAATATGAACAACATCATTGGTCTTATGAAATGGAATGAAATGTACCATCTTTGAAAATCTATCCACCACCACAAATATGGAATCATGCCCTCTTTGTGTCCTTGGTGAGCCAAGAACAAAATCCATGGTAATGTCCTCCCATGGCCTATCAGGTACAGGTAATGGTTGATACAATCTAGTATTCTGACTTGTTCCTCTTGCCACCTGACATACTCTACAACTCTACACAAACTTCTTCAAATCTTGTTGTAACTGTGGCTAGTAATAATTTTCACTAACAAGAGCGATGGTCTTATCTTGACTGAAATGTCTAGCCAATCCTCCACTATGCTTCTCCTTGATTAGATTCTCTCTCATGGAACTCCTTGGAATGCATAATTTTCTTCCTCTAAACATCTCATCTTGGATTAAGAAATCCAACCATCTTGTCCTATCCAATGTAATGGGTTCCAAACAAGCCTTCCAAGCTTCTACAAAGTTTGGATCTTCAAGATACAAACTCTTGAGTTCATTGAACCCAAAAACCTCCATATTCATCTCTATCAACAAATTTTTCCTTCTACTCAAGGCATCTGCAAATCTATTTGACCTTCCACTCCTATGCTTCAAAACAAAAGTATAACTTTGCAAAAACTCAACCCACTTTAAGTTCCTTTGATTTAACTTTCCTTGACTATTGAGATACTGCAAAGGCTAGTGATCAATATATAAAACAAATTCTTTTGGAAACAAATAGTGTCTCCATTTCTTCAAAGCCTAAACTATAGCATAAAAATCCTAATCAGAGACAAAATATTTCTTCTTAGTATCATTCAAATTCTCACTAAAATAGACAATAGGCTTACCTTCTTGACTCAAAATAGTTCCTATGGCAGTGCCACTAGCAGCACAATCTACCTGAAAGACCTTATTGAAATCTAGAAGTGCCAAAATAGGTTGCTCTATGAATTTCTTCTTTAACATATCAAAAATATTTGTTGCTTCTACAGTCCATTTAAAATCCTTTCTATCCCCTCTCATTGCTTCAGTTAGAGGTGCACAAATAGTACTAAAATTCTTAATAAACTTTCTATAAAAACTTGCCAGACCATGAAATGATCTTACCTCTATAACACTCCTTAGGGTGGGTCACTCAAAGATATCTCCCACCTTCTCTGGATCCATTTTAAGACCTTCTTCTGAAACAAAAAAATTCAGATACACCAAATCCCTCTTCACAAAATTACATTTCTTCAAATTAATAAACAATGTCTCCTCCCTTAGCTTCTCAAAATCTCTTCAAATATGCATCAGGTTCTCCTCCAATGTCTTACTAAAAAATGAAAATATCATCCAAATAAACAATAACAAAGTTTCCTAAAAATTCTTTTAATACCTCATTCATAAGCCGCATAAATGTGCTCGATGCATTGGTTAGCCCAAAAGGCATGACTAACCACTCGTACAGGCCCTTCTTGGTTTTGAAGGTTGTCTTCCATTCATCTCTTTCTCTAATCTAGATCTCTTGATATCCACTCTTCAAATCTATCTCCATGAAGTACTCAACTCCACTCAAACAATCTATAATGTCATCCATTATCGACAAGGGAAATTTATACTTGATGGTGATCTTGTTGATAGCTCTAGAATCTGTATACATCTTCCATTCCCCATCCTTCTTTGGTGCTAGTACTGCAGGTACTGCACATGGACTCAAATTCTCTCTAATCAATCCCTTCCACAACAACTCTTACACCTATTTGTTCAACTCTTCATTCTTTTTTGGAGTCATTCGATGGGCTACCTTTTTTGGAAAATTGGCTCTAGGAATTAGGTCCATTTGATGACTATATTTCTCACTGGAGGAAAACCCTCAGGTACATTATCAAATACAATATCTTGAAACTTATCCAATAAATCTGAAACCTCTACAAGGATGTCTTTATCATCTCCTCTATCAACTCTAGGAATCAAAGTATAACACATATGTTCATGCTTCATACCTTCTAAAAAATTTCTCCCATCAACTAAATAGATTTTGGCATTAATACATACCTTTTCCTATGCCTCTTTCAAGGGCTTTAGCTTGTGATGAACTCCATCCTTTTTCAAATAATAAGTGTTGGCATGTACATCATGTACTACTCACCAATCAAACTACCCTCCTTGGTTTTGAAGGTTGTCTTCCATTCATCTCTTTCTCTAGTCTGGATTTGGTGATATCCGCTCTTCAAATCTATCTCCATGAAGTACTCAACTCCACTCAAACAATCTATAATGTCATCCATTATTGACAAGGGAAATCTATACTTGATGGTGATCTTGTTGATAGCTCTAGAAAATTTACACATCCGCCATTCCCCATCCTTCTTTGGTGCTAGTACTGCAGGTACTACACATGGACTCAAACTCTCTCTAATCAATATCTTCCACAACAACTCTTGCACCTATTTGTTCAACTCTTCATTCTCTGTTGGAGTCATTCGATGGGTTGCCTTATTTGGAAGATTGGCTCTAGGAATTAGTTCCATCTGATGACTACTATTTCTCACTGGAGGAAAACCCTCAGGTACATTATCAAATACAATATCTTGAAACTTATCCAATAAATTTGAAACCTCTACAGGGATCTATTTATCATCTCCTCTATCAACTCTAGGAATTAAAGCATAACACATATGTTTGTACTTCATACCTTCTAAAAATTTCCTCCCATCAACTAATTAGATTCTAGCATTACTACATACCTTTTCCTCTGCCTCTTTCAAGGGTTTTAGCTTGTGACGAACTCCATCCTTTTTCAAATAATAAGTGTTGGCATGTACATCATGTATTGCTCACCAATCAAACTACTATGGTTTGCCTAACAACATATGTCAAGCATCCATAGGCATAATATAACACAATACCTCATCATGTTAATTTCCAATCTTGAACTTTACCAGACATTTTTCATTTACCAAATCTTTATGGTCCTTCTACAACCAAGCAATTCAGTATGGATTTAGATGCTTTCTTCTCTCCAACCGCAACTTACTAACCATCTCTTCTAAACACAAGGTTATCAATACTACCTCCATCAATAGTAACATTGCAAACTTTATCTTCACACTTACATATGATGTGAAACAATTTTTTCCTTTGAGCTGGTTCTTTCTCCTCATTCAACAAGGCTCTTCTAGTAATAAGAACCTCTCCTCTTTCTTCATCCTCATAATGTGAAGACTCAACATCTTCATCTACATGTGCAACTCATGCATTACCCTCAGGTCTTCTATTTGTCCTTCCTTGATGTTGAGGACACTCATAGGCTGTATTTCCTTCGCACTGGAAGTAGGCTCCACAAAAGCCTCCTCTTCCCAGTCCTCATCAAATCTTCCTCTTCATCTTTGGTCTCCATTATTTTGATCGTGAGGATGGTAGGCGTTATATCCTTTCTAGTTCTAGTTGCTACTGGATCCTTCACCCTTCTTTTGATCTTCACTTCGACCTCCATATGACCATCCACTGGTCCTTCCATCATGACCCCCACCTCTTTGCTTGCTTTCAAATCTTCTATTCAACTTTTCTTCTACCTTCAAAGCAAACTGATATGCATCTTCAATGGTAAACATTCTTATCAGACCCAACTCTTCTTGAATACTCAGCTTCAACCCATTTATGTAACAAGAAAATTTTTCCTTATTAGCCTTAGAATGACATGTTCTAATCAAGACACGGTAGAATTATCTTGTATACTCCTTGACAGATTTTCTCATTTGTTTCAACCCTTGCATCTTCTTCAACAAATCTAGCTCATATTCCATAGGAATGAACTGTCTTTTTAATTTGTCCATGATCTAGTCCCATCTGGTTATTTTTTCTTTTCCTCTTCAATTTCTTTCTACTTGTACCTCTTTCCACCAAATACTTGCATGACGCTTTAGCTTGGTCTTTGCAAATTTGACCCTCTCAGGATCTTCCACCTCCTCATACTCAAAGTACTCCTCCATATTATTGATCCAGTCAATCAACTCTTATGGGTTAATATTTCCAAAAAATGTAGAAACATCAATCTTTGGCCTTTTCCCACTATTAGGGATGGCCTTAAATAATCTAACTTGCTCTAGATCTACCGCATCTTGTTCTTCTTTGAATTGTTCCTCATTTTTAGCTTCATCTTCATTTTCATCTCCTCTTCTTGTCTCAAACCCTCGATACAGCTCCTCTTGTAGTGCTTGAACTTGTCTTTGCAGGGCTATAAAACCCTCTTTTGATACAATAAGATTTCTTCCACCACCACCATTTCTTCACGAAGGCATTTTGATCACTTTTCTTAGAAACCTTCAACCACAAGTCCTGGTGTAAATTGCCTCATGTCTAGTGATCTATTTACACACGCAGGAAAACCTGCTTTAATACCACTTGATGAGAGCTACACCACCAAAAACCCATACAAAACACAACAATAGATACCAACACAAAAGATGTGAGACATAAAATAACTCTCTTTCAGTTATTTTGAAAAATGGAAATTACAGATTCAGAACTTACAATGCTATAGCCTCATAGGCTTGATTCATTACAACAAAATCAATTCTAAAAGAAAATTTATTATTTAGAGCCACAATCTACACTAATGGAGCCACCTTCTATAACTCCCACTTAACCCTTTTATTTTACCCAATAACCGCTCTAGAATGTTCTAGAAAGTGTAACTTTCCCTTTTGTTTTGGTGCCAAAAGTCCCGCCGTTTGATTTCTTGCCTAGGAAGATATTTTAATGAAATTTACTTTTTAGTGGGGCAGCTTCTCAGGTCCATAAATTTTGATCTAGGTGTTTGATTTTCTATTATAATATATCATTGGAAAACTCTCGAAGATATCTACAATGCCAAAAACATCAAAGATAATTTTCATGAACTTTTCGAGTTGTTTCGGGGCTCTAAGGTTTTCATATTTGAATTTGAAGCTACATTGGAGAAATTTCTTAGGATGAAAACTTTAATATCTACCAAACTGTATAGGGTATTGAGATGATTCTTTTGCCACCAGAAATGTTTTTCAGTTATGCTCCTTGGGGTAAATTTTCAAGTCCATACAAGCCCATTTAGGTTGAATTAGTAAAAATAGTAAGTGACAAATTTTCACCTTTTTTGACTTATGACTATCTTACACCCCTTAAGTTCCATCATGGGACTCAAAACAACTAAAGAAAAATAAGGAAATTTTTTTTTTTGGGTGATGCAAGATCACCCCTACACCATTGGATGCTCCTACATCATTCTCTCATGACCATTTTATTTATGGTTTTACAATTATATTGTTCATAAGAGACTTTCATGGATCTCTTTTTTGAGAAACAAGGTAAATAGATATATTGAAAGCATATGTAAATAGTGAACAAGTTTGATTAAATCCAATTAAGGTACCATGTGATTAACCATCAAATTAACATGTAAAAGAATATATCAACATACCATAATAATACCTAATATGTGTGGAGAAAATATTTCGTTAAAAATATTCACCACCAAAAAGACATCGAGCTTGTATTAATTAGAACACTATTACATCAATACAACATAGTTAACCTCTATGATCTAAGAGCATTTCAATAACACAATACATTATGGAATTTCTATCCAATGTATCTAATTTACAAAGGAGTGAGAAAAAGGAAACCATAAATGGTTTCTAAAAATAAATGACCACCGAAAACCTAGTCTATAAGAAAAAACCCACACTCCCTTGTGCAATAATGACACTCAAGATATATATCCACCAATACAACATCATTGACATATAAACATTGATAGGCATACATTCCAAATTCTAACACTCACCATGAAGCCACTACCTAATGTGGAACCCACCTATCATAACAAGATGTTCCACTCCTAATCTAATTCTGAAGTGTGTATGAAAAATTGTCAAATTTATTTATGATGATTTCTATAATGTAACTCCTACAAGTTGTAACCTCTCTTGTTAATTAAATTACAATTTATTCATTAAATAAAATCTTTCATTTCTCCAATGGGTGTCCAAGTACCCATTCTAATAAAATCAGAGACACATGCACATGATTGCAATGTTAATATAACACCTAATATTATCATTATCCATTTGATATTATACATTGTTATGAAAAAATAGGAAACTAACAAAGAATGAAATATAGGACAAGGTAAATCCCATAGCTTCGCTACACCCTATCCATGCTCACTAATTTCATAAGGCAATATAACATATCATCAAGAATATGCATATTTTGAATCATGACCTTACCACTTTCAACCATCTCACAAATAAAGTGATACTACAAATATATATGCTTAGTGTGAGCATGATATCTATGGGATTCAAAACTAAATAAATAATAGCCTACAATCACAATTGATTCTCTCAACCTTGAGATTGAAAACAATACTTGAACTCAATGTTTGAATCTATATTATCCCTTTATAGACACGTAGTAGTGATGTACTCTATATTTATCATAGATAAAATAACCATGTGTTAATTTTATTCATTTGATTGAAAAATCCAGATAGAGAAAACAAATACCAATTTTTGGAGCTCTTGATAGTCAAGTCAATACCTAATTTGAATCAACAAAGCCTTATATGTCCAATATCTTGCCTACATCATTAATCCCATGATAATATAAATAATAACAAAAAATTCCTCACAATTATTTGAACACTCTTTTAACATAATTCTAATGTTCTCTACCAAAGTTAGTTAAACCTATACTAAGAACTCCTAATTATTGTGCAATATTTGGTCTAATACAAACTATCACATAAATTAGCTACCAACAACACTAGCATATGTAACATTATACACAGGTCCTCAAAATCATAATTTGACTTAGAATATTGATACAATGAAATCTGAATGCCTATAGGTAAAATAATAATGGGTTTATAGTGTTTCATAAGAGATCGCTACAAAATAGCCACAACATACTTAGTCTCATTGATTCAAAAAAGTTGTAAGCCCAATCCTTACCAATTTACATTCATTTTTTTGTAGCCCCTGATTCTTCATGTCAAATATACTAGAAAGTTAAGTTTTAAGCTCTCTAGTCATCTCCTTATTGTTACCAATAAATAAAATGTCATCAAAATATAATACATGATTATTAAATTGCCACCAATCATTTTAAATACACAATGATCTTCCTTACTTCCAACAAAGTTAAGATTCAACGCGAAAGCATAAAACTTCCGATACCACATACATAAAATACTTCATACCATACAATAATCATTTTAACTTGCAATCCAAATTCTCTTTTACCTTCACCACAAACTTGTTAGGATATCATATATGCGTTTTCTCTTCAAGATACCCATGCTAAAATTTAGTCTTAAAATCCATTTTCTCTACTTCAAAATCATAAGCAACAATAATAAAAATAAGGAATTTAATAGAGGTTAGTTTTGCCATAGGATAACATATCTCACTAAAATTAACTTCCTCTCTTTAGGAGTATCCTTTTTCTACTATCCTTGTCTTGTAATTTTTATTAAATACTTGCATACATCCAATTTATTTCCTTTCCTTTAACAAAATCACAAGACCCTATATGTCACATATATTTAAGGTCATCATCTCATCCTATAGAGCCTCCATCTAAGATTCATGCTCTTTTGAAGAAAGAGATTTCCTAATAGATTTAGGTTCATCATCAATACAGGATATGTAAATACTCAATAGAAGTGGTGGGCTATACCTATCTACTAGGTTTTGTTGCCTTGTGGACTTTCGGGTGTATTAAGATATTATACGTGTTCCTCTATATTCTCATCCACATGAGAGTTCTTTCTTGAATCTTATTTTTCTTATTATTCTTCCACATTTGCATCTTCTCGCTTCTCAATCTTAGTCTCAAAATTCATTTCTTTATTTTTCCTTTGGTTTTATTGGATGAAAAATACTTGAAGTTCCCTAAAGACCACATCCTTAGAATAATGTATTTTAAAGTTTAGAGGATTCTAAAGCTTATAACCCTTAATGTTCTTTATATGTATAATGAATATATACTTCTAATCCTTCCTATCCAACTTAGATATTTTATCTTTTGACATGTGAAAATAAGCCTCACAACAAAAATCTTAGGTGTAAATAGATGGTTTCTTACCCATTGTAATGAAGTGAAATTCAACCCTATGAAATTATCTCAATATTATTACACTAGGGTCAATTGGCCGAGGTTTTTTTTTAATCTAATTTATTGTTGAGATTATACTAATTAAATATTTTAGTTCTTTAAATTTTAAAAATGTTCTTTTAATAAACTAAATTAAGAAACTTAAAGAAAATAACTAATATCATAATAGAAAAGTGATAAATAAGAACTAGAAATTGACTACACAAATGGAAAATACTCAAACTAAGGAACTTAGAATAAAAATATAAAGTCCATTGCATCCTATGTGAATGCTTCTTATGAACATAAGTGTGATGCACTATCATAACATATGGCTAGAAAATTAAGGGCATTCATCTGCATAGAATATTTTCACCTACAAATATAAAATAATAAAATAAAGACCCATGAAATAACTAGTAACTAGTATCATATAATAACAAAATAATAAACTAATCTATCCAAAGGAACACATAAAATAACTATGAAATGCATAAGAAGAAATATCACATAGCCTAAAGAAGGTTCAATACTTTATCCTCAATGAAGATATAATATAAGATAAGGACAATAAACATTTTTGTGGATATTTAGGCATTTTCCTTCAGGTCAAATTCCCATTTTCATATATCTACTTCCACATCAACCTAGTTTTTTTAACACTAAAAATAGAAATGAAAAGTGTAATGATAAATGAAATATGAAACCACAATGACAATAATAATATTGATTATGTAAATAAAACTAAATGCTAAAAACTATCATCACCCAAGAAACAACACTTATAATTTAACAAAAGAGATTTGAATAATTAAACAAGAATAAAATCACATCTAAAAATTATACCCAAGAGGGGAAATGTTGGATTGAATAAATAATTATCGAACCTCCATAAATGTAACAATCACAATAAAGGTTTTCACGTATGGATTATGTTAAAAGCTTCAAAACAAACAATATAGATAGTTGAAACTTTTAGTTTTGTTGTGTTGGTGTAAATAGGTATTTTAACTATCTAGGTCATATTTACATGTTAAGTCCACTTAGGTCCTAGGAGAGAATCTTTCTAGAGAGTGTTAGTTGTCACTAGATCTTATCTTTTGACATTTAATTCTTGTATCCTAAGTCATTTAATATTTGTTGAGGTAGTTGCCTCATTATACAAGATTAAGACACATGTCAAGATCTTTTCTAGTCCTATCTCACAACTTGCTTTTATAAGCAAGGAATCATATGTACATCAAATATTCAATCTAACAATCTTTCATCCATGATCATAACATGACATTTTTTCCATTTCTCTTTTTTTGAAGTTATTTTTTGTCTTGCAGGTGATACTGGGGTGTTGAGGAGTTCACCATTAACTCCTACATGGTATTAGAGCTTCAATGTTACAAAATTCTTCCTAGATAGTGTTAGTTGTCAGTAGGTTCTAGGAGAGAATCTTTATAGATAGTGTTGTCACTAGAACTTATCTTATCTTTTGACATTTAATTATTGTGTCCTAAGTCATTTAATATTCGTTGAGGTAGTTGTCCATTATACAAGATTAAGACATATGTCAAGATCTTGTCTAGTCCTATCTCACAACTTGCTTTTATAAGCAAGGCATCATATGTACATCAATTATTCAATCTGAGAATCTTGCATCCATGATCATAACATGATATTTTTGCTATTTCTCTCTTTTTGAAGTTATTTTTTGTCTTATAGGTTGTTGGTGTAGGTTTTTATTTCTCTAGTGGGTTAATGTATTTTCCCTTAGTCCTAGGTTTTTCCTACACTTAATTAAGCTTTCTTAGGATAATAAAGTGAGTTTATTACTAGGAGATAAGTATGTGGTGTCACCTTCCTTAAAGGGTGGAACACATTCCACTCTTAGTGGCATCCTCCACTTTTGGTGGTCCATACTTTCCACTTTTTGTGGGCATCTTCACTTTTGGTGGTCCATCTCCACTTTTTGTGGTTGATTCCTATTGGTTGGATTTCCACCTACCTCCTCTCCTAAGTTCTATATAAACTCACTACCTAGCTTGTATTTGCATCCATTTTTCATTCTCTTGCATTGTTGCATACTTTGGCATACATGCACCTTGATGCATGTAGTCATTATTCATGCATCTTTGCTTTGTATCTTTTCGGCTTGGAAGCTTTTAATGTAATTTTTTCACATCGACATTGCATAATCTCTCAGAATCTTGTTTTGCATTCTTATGCTTTTCCATTTTATGTAACTTTGATTTTCTCTTAAGAAGTTCCTTGGGTTATTCAATCTATTTCAGATTTCTAATAGAGTATCAAAGCTTTTGTTTTAAGAAATTCAAGTTCATAGATTCCTGATTGAGAGATTGAGTTTCTTGTAAAGATCTTGTAAATTATCGTATGCTCTTCTCTTGCATTTTAAATGATTTGGAGAATCATAAAGGATTTTCAATGATCTAATAACCTCTTCATATTGCATATATATTTCGTGAGATTCGAGTGATTGCAACATTTTTGGTTATATTGGCAACATTTTTTAATGTTCCAATGCATCCAAAAGCTGGCTTGTGAAAGTTAGATTTGGCTTTTGTTTCATCCAAATTGGAGATCATTTGACAAAGTTGCAAACAGGGATTTGAAGCTCATATTTGTAAACATCTTTTACTAGAGCATTTTCGAGCCAAAAGAACCTTTCCATTGCGTTCAAAAGGCCTAAAAACCCCTATTCTCATATGAAATTTGTCTATTTTAGACAAATTTGATTTTTGGAAAAAAAATTTGCTAGGGAGTCATCATTGCAGGGAAAATTCAACCTTTTTTTTTTTTTAAATTCACAACTTTTTGCCACAGTGTCTGCTTTCTGCAAATGAGATATCGTTGGAAAGCTGGAGATGAGCACCTTCTATCTACAGAGATTTTGAAAATAATTTTTTCGATTTTCTGCTAGATATTGCAGGTTATTTTTTGTTTTCTTTAGTAGGCCATAACTCCGCCTTAGAGCTCCATTTTTTGGAAACGAATAGGCGTTGGAAAAGTATTGAAGAGAACTACATAGCTACAAAGCTATTTTTTCTAGATTTTATCTCAAATTCATTTTGTATAAGAATTTATAATTTTGGTCATTATGGGCCTATTGAGCATTGTATCTTGGAAATGGCTTTATAAATGCACTAATCATAAAGTTCCAACATTGTAATATCTTGGTGGGGTGATTTTTGAGACTATTGGAAAGGGTGGGTGTCTCTTGATGTCTCTTTTTGCATTCACTTAAAGTGTTTTTTTTGTATCAATCTTGGGGGGATTATACAAACAATTTGTAATCACAAACTAAGATAAAGTTCAATTTATGAGGGGTTAATCATGCCTCTTAAAAATTATTTCCATCCTTTTGTTGTCAAGATAACTTTAGAGAACTATTTTTCCTAGAAACAAGGGATAAAGAACATTTTCCTTGAGCAAAATCTACTACCCTATCTCCTTGGAATCGTTCCTAAGCCAAGTGACTATAATTAGAAGAATGCATGGTTTAACAATAATGACATGGTTTATGGACTAATACGTCTTACTATTTCTAAGGATATTCTACATCATGTAGAGCACACTGAGTGCCCATTCACTGCTTGGACCATCATTCAATAGTTGTATGGAGACATTGGATCTTCATTTGAAAGTGATGTTTCCTTGGAGAACCAAGCTATTGTGGATGATATTGAGACTCGTGTTTCCCCATATTGTGTGGATGATATTGAGACTCACGTTTCCCCATATTGTGAGGATGATCAATTCATTGATACCCCATCACCATCTACTGTTGCTACTTCAGATTCTAGTGTTTCTTCTTCAAAAGTTTTTGGTGATTCTTTGTAGCAGGACATACATTGTCTTTTAGATGATCTATTGACAGGTATTTTAGACTTATTTATGGAGACACATATTTCCAATTTGGGAGACACTATTGATGATATTCATCTTCTCTTTGATGAAGTTGATTCTTATTCAGTTGTTGTGAGGGAACACTTTGACCCTCTTGTTCAATCTCTACATGATCATTCATCATAATTTGACATGAGTGTGGATACTTTGGATCAATATTTGGAGGATACATCTTCAAAGGAGATACTTGAGTGTTTGGATGGTGTTCTACATTAGTCTCTAGGAGATTTTGATTTTTCATCTTCAGTAGTGTGGCCTAGAATGCTCAATTTGATTGTGGTAACTTTTAGCATCAACATGGGGACACTTGAGCCGAGTTCAAAGACTCCATACAACTTGAGTTTTCTTCCTACATATTCCTTTCAAGAGTGGGGAGATAGATCGCATACACCTTTGGTTTTTTTTCTTCCTAAGGGGAGGAATTTTTTTTGACAATCATGGATCATCTTCTACATTCAGTTTTGAGCATCTACCATTGGATCTCTTTGTGGGGGCGTATTTGTCCTTCCACTTCATTTCTCTCTCTATTATGGTGGGCCTACTCCCTTTTGTGGGATGGGGCTTCTTCTTATTTGGGGGGAATTTTATATGTATATGGGTACCTAACATGGCTTCATTTTTTGAGACCCATCATATTTTGCATCCTCCTAAGCTGTGGTTACGAGTGGTGTTGGTTTAGGTTTTTATTTTTCTAGTGGGTTAATTTATTTTCTCTTAGTCCTAGGTTTTTCCTACACTTAATTAAGCTTTCTTAGGATAATAAATTGAGTTTAAATACTTTAAGATAAGTATGTGGTGTCACCTTCCTTAAAGGGTGGAACACATTCCACTCTTAGTGGCATCCTCCACTTTTTGTGGTTGATTCCTATTGGTTGTATTTCCACCTACCTCCTCTCCTAAGTTCTATATAAACTCACTACCTAGCTTGTATTTGCATCCATTTTTCATTCTCTTGCATTGTTGCATACTTTGGCATTGCATGCACCTTGATGCATGCAGTCATTATTCATGCATATTTGCTTTTTATCTTTTCAGCTTGGAAGCTCTTAATGCAATTTTGTCACATCAACATTTCATAATCTCTTAGAGTCCTGGTTTGCATTCTCATATTTTTCCAATTTATGGAACTTTGATTTTCTCTTAAAAATTTCCTTGGGTTATTCAATCTATTTTAGATTTCTAACACAGGTGATCCTAGGATGTTGAGGAGTTCACCATTAACTCTTACATGGTATTAGAGCTTCAGTGTTGAAAACTTCTTCCTAGATCTAAGGGACCAATCTTGGCTTGAATACTTTGTTGGGTGTGATTAGAGGTTTCAAAGGCCTCACCATTGAATCTAGGGTGTCAGAGAAAGTCAGGTTTGCCTTTCATTTCATCAAATTTTATTATATTTTGTTAGATCTACAAGGGTTTCAAGCTGGGAAAAGGTTACTAGATCCAAGAGGTAGCTAAATTTTTGGAGCACTTTGGGCCAAATTTGACCCTGCCATCATGTCTACAAGGCCTGAAAACCAAAGGATTGATTGTCAAATCGCCAAATTTGGAGCACTTGACCTGGGGCTTCAATTTTTTCCCCCAATTTGGCCATACAGGCAACCATACAATCATACAACCTCTGCCACATAGGAAAAATATCTTCATTAATAGAAAATAATTTCAAAGTTGATTTTTTTTTTAATTTTCTTAAGGTCTTGTAGAAGTTTCATTTTTTAAAAAAAAAATTTGTGGATTTTTAAAAAATCCCTATAGACATACAATCTATAATGATTTGTCATTTCGTATCCACTTGGTCCTCTATTCGCTACATTGAAGATTCCTATTGGGTTACATAGGTGCAATCACACCTATGACCCACCTATCATCGTCGTCCTCTATCATTAGACCACCAATGCCATTAAAAAAACTGGGTGATTTCTAGAATATTTCATGATATTTGAAGATTCCCTACATCATTTTTTGGTCATAAACTATTCCTAGAATATTTTGTCAAAAGAATATACAATGAGAGGGATAATATTCCAGTGTGACAATTGAGCAACCATCAAATTTAATTGCTCAAACTATTGATGTCAGCACTGTGTCAACAACCTTAAGAAAATTTTGGCCCCCTCTCCATTGCATGTTTTGATTTTGTAGACAAACTTTGAAGGCTTAGAAATGGGTCATATAGACTCCTTTTTGTGAGAATTATTTTTTATTTGGGGTAGAATTTTATGCTCTCCATGTGGTGCAATTGGTTTTTCCAAAAACTGCAGATTCTCACAAGTGTCAATGAGTCATTCTCGTTTTGGCAACTTCCAAGGCTATGTTCTTGCTCCTATAGTAACATTTTTGGTTTGATTTTTTTTGCAGTGCACAATTTTTAGTGTACTTTTCAATGGTGTGATTAGATTGATATCATCTTGTGTAAATATTTTACTTTGATCTTGTGGTCAAATTTGACATTTGTAAGCACTAAGATCAAGTCCACTTCATTGTTTCTGGCAAGTGGCACCTATAATCACACTAAGTATAAAGTGCCACAATCATATATTATTGGGGGGTTTATTAATTGAGTAATTTTGGGGGGTAATCTTGTAGTGGTTGATTGCTTTCTTTTTCTTGTTGTGTGTTCTTGCAATGGAGAAATCTCAAATTGAACTCCGAACACCATATAATTATGCTTCATGGAGAAAATAAGTATGGAATTATCTCATGGGGAAGGGTTTTCTAGGCTATCTAAGGGAAACTATTCCTCAACCTACTAATGCTAAAGAATTGATAAAATGAGAGCTTGATCGTGAGAAACACATTAGATACATATGTTCATTAGTCTCATTAGATTTACAATTTGATTTGAATCATGCAAAAAACCTAAAAAGGCTTGGGAGGCTTTTAAGAAATTGTATGGTAAAATTGATGAGATTAGGGGATATCAAATTGATAATGATTTTATGAATCTTGATCCTAAATTTTTTTACCACATCCAATACTACATCTCCAAGATCAAACAACTAAGAACACAACTAAAAGATTGCAACATTGATAAAGAGGATTTACAATTGATTTTGAATGTGTTATCCAAGCTTAGTCTTGAGTATTCAATGTTTTTTTATGGTTTTCATACCCATTGAATTTCTATGGGAGAATCATATGTTGATCTTAAGTTCAATGACTTTGTAAATATCCTAATCCAAGAGGAAGTGAAGTTAATGCAAATGGGTCTAATGAAACCGTCCAATTCACAAGCATTGTTGGCTAGTGATTCAAAGGTACAAAAAGAATAAGGGGATCCTGATAAGAAACCAAAGAAGAAAAATAACAAGCCACATAAAGAATTTGAATCCTCTCCCTCTTCATGGGAATCATCTAAGAAGGAGAGGCCTACATGTGCATATTGCAAGAAAATTGGGCATTGATGAACATCAATGTTATTTAAAAAAATTGATGAGTTGAAGCATCTTCTTCAAAAGACTTAAATCAATTCTTATTCATCATCTTATTCTTCGTCTTATAAATATAAGGGAAAATCACTTGTTGTAATTGTAAATTCTGAGTCAGAGAGGTGGATACTCGATTTAGGAACCTCACATCACATGGCTTCATTAGAGAATATGTTCACTTCATTTGAGACTTATCTTATACTATGAGTACCTATCACTCAAGACTATAACTATTAACTGCTAAAACTAAACTTTAACTAATTTCTCTAGAGGATGCAACAAACATGAAGCTACAACATTCAATCCAAACTATAAAATTACATTCATGAATTCTACATGCATATAATTAGAAATTACCTTAAATAGATTGTTCTAAAATGCATTAAATAATCTAATAACAAGAAATCGATTGGATTAGCAATACCTCAAGTGGCCCTTAATTACTTGAGTTTTTTCTTCCAAAAAATACATCAAACACTTACTACTTAATCAAAAAATCATGGTATTCAACTAACTCCTTTATTGCATAAAAACTATGACCTCTTACAAACAATCTGACAAAGAATCTACTAAAAATTTCTCATTTATCAGTACATATCTATTGTTGCAATTGGTAATAGAAAAACAACTAACAATGATAAACAAATACTAGAAACTATTAACTAGTAACTAGATTTACTCCTCAATAATAGATCCCATTATACAGGGTCTAGGAGGAGTCGTATTCCTCTAGGACTAAAAACAAAATCATAATGTATTTGTCCACTCTCCATCAAAGATAGGGAGAGGACTTAGTCTTGAAATAGAAAACTATATTTATGAAGAAAAAGAAGAGAAATTGAATTCGATATATGTGCCTAATGGTTAACAACCATGATAGAGACATGTGCCTGAGGTCTATCATGTTATGAGTTAGTCCCACTCAAAACAAACTTCTTCTCCTCCAAGTAGTCTTACTCAGTGGTCAAGAATATGTTATGGTGACACATGGTTGATCATTAAATGGTCACCTTTTTTCTCCTCTAGAAATATCATGCTTTTATTGTCTTTGAACTTTCCCTTGCAACTATCTGCAATCCATTTGTTGCAAGTTGGAAATCTTGTTGTTCTGGGTTATAGTCCTTCTAGTTTCAAGATGTTAGTTTCATCTTCAAGGCATACACATCATTAACAATAATAATTTAATCATATAATCATACTATATTTCATGAACATTCATGCTTTCACACACACATATTTCAACATATTATATTTTTATTTTCACATGTACTTAAGTCTGCTTATAGTGTATAAAAGACATATAAAATATACATAAAGTATTAGGAATGTCTGTGAAACTTAGTAGATGAAAGTATAGAAGCATGAAATAGTAAAGGAAAACTAGCCATTAATTGGAACCATCATTTCCCCCCAACTAAGTCATTGCTTGTCCTCAAGCAATCTTTTAAGACTGGAGGTTATATTGCAAGGCCATCTCTTTAAAATCTACCACAGTGTCCACTCCTTTTCCCTACTTCAAGTAGTAGCCTTTATGATCCGAGAGCTTTTCCAACCTCTTTCTTTCTACTAATTCTTCTCCCCCTAATTTCTCCCTTGTCCAATGTGGTATAACAAACAAGAGGATAGGAGGATGAAAGACAAGTGGGAACTATGTAACTTCATTTTTCATTGTAATATTTATATATTTATGAGACCTACGAATTATGGCTACATAATTATAAACAGAGTGTGGTTCCTAACTTTTCAGTTCTAGTGGAAGCTTTTCCAATATTTTCTAAACAAAGTTAAAGGATTCATTGATGGTACCTACTTCTAATTCCTTCATTCTTTTATAATCTTTCTTTTTGCACTCCATTATCTTCTTTCCAACTCCCCTATGATCTAAGAGATCCAACCATTGATCTATGATTGCATTTGGGTCTATTGACTCCTTTCTTAGCTATAAGGGGATATATTTTTCTTCTCATGATATTCCCATATAATTTTCCCCCTTTGGTGCTCATTTCTAACATAAGGCCTCAAAGCCCTTATTTGGAGATCCCCTACAAATATCAATGGGTTCCATGCAATTTCAGCTGGAAGAACAAAATTGTATAGATAAAACTCACACAATTGGTCATGCATCTCAGGTGTGGAGTTCTATAAAGTATCTAAAAATAAATATTTCTTGTTCATGGAAACAAGTAGGTGACTAATCATCTAGCTAAATTGAAAACATACAAACTTTTCCTACAAGAACAAGACATAAACTTTGGCAGTCTACATTTCATTATATTATTGTTTTATCTGCCAACTCTTCACTTCCTACTTTCAACTTCTTCACCTTTGTTTCTTTCTTCTCAATTTCTCTAGTGTGATTAGATATCATTTCAACTTTCTCCCTTTCCCAATATTTTTCTTTTTGGGAGAATTTGTATGTTCTCTTCCATAATTCAACACCTAGTGACATAATAGTCAATCTAGTGGGGGTTCTAATGGGTCCTCTTGAGCTCTGTGGCATTGGATCTTTTCCTTCTATTTATACCATAGCAAGTTGTGCCAATATCTCCAATTTTGACCCATGCTCAAATTTGTAGTCTTTCTTCCAACTCCTTGATTCTCACATTCCTCTCATTGTCTTTATGTCGATATGTTTTCAATAATTCCTCTAATTGTTTGATCCTTTGTAAGGTTTCTTGCAACTCTTTGTTTGTATTCCTTTCTTCCAATAAAAGTTCCTCATCTTTTTCCAAAAAAATGCCTTCTCCCATCTCACCTGTATACTCAAACCCCTTTGAAATAAAGCTCTTTAGAGATGTTTTTCTCATCTTTTTGGCAAGAAAAATATCTTCTAAATCATAATTAGAAGTGCTAGAAAAATAAAATGGTTGCACAATTGGTGTCTTTACTTCATCACTAGGGGCATTCCCCTCTAAGTCTATATTTATTTCTACCATTACAACATCTTCTTTTTTTGACATCTTGAAGATGCCATCCCCCTTTCTATCTATGCCTCTGCAATAATCCTGGTATTTCTCTAGGAACTTTATCTTCATTGTATTCTAATTGGGAACAACATCTCTTCCCAACCTCACGAACCATCTCATAGCAACATCTTTTAGTTTAGTTGAAAACAAATTAAGTTTGTGGGCATCTATGGTATAGTCATAACTTCAACATAGCTCACATCAAACTCAAAAAGAAAGGTGTTTGGGTACTATGTGACCAAACCATAAAAGACATGCAATGTTGAAGGAGGTATGTTCTTTAAAGCAACAACCTTCTCCTGGTTGGCTATAGGGAACTCAAACGTTACATGCTCTCATGGGTCTTCTACTACTGCATCAACCATGATGCTTCTATGTACACATGAAGTCTCCTCTGTATTTGGTGTAGGTACTAGTGTTAGTGACGATTCTTCTTTAGGAATACCCTCGCTATGTTCACTTTTTTCACTAGTATCCTCTAATGCTTCATGTGTTGAGGGGAGAAATCTTCCCAGAGTGTTTCACTACCTCCACATGCAATGGTTGTGACTCTTTAGATCAATGGTTCTTGCACACTTTTAGTAACCTATGTTGTTGTTGATGGCTAAAACCAAAATACTCTAATGCTAAAAATAGAATTACTAAACTATGAAAGCTTGAAAGGAACTAAACTTACATAGGAGAATCATGAACTTAGCATTGTCCCTGACATTGACACCAAAAATGTAGGGCTTCTCTAATGTCTAATTAACTTGGTAGACACACAACTCAAAGGATGGAGTCTTAATTGAATAGTCATCTTTCACACAAGAGGCTTCATTTAATTATCAACTAGGGACCCATAATATTTAGACAATGTTGGCACAATATATGCATTCATATATCCTAGGCACGCCAGGTATATCAATGAAGTATAGGTAATTACACATTTACAAAGAACTAGAAAAGTTGGAAAGGGAAATGAAATGCTAATTTGTAAAATAGGGGAAATAGATATAAGTTATTATCTTATGCTATGGGTACCTGTCACTCAAGACTGTAACTATTAAGTGCTAAAACTACATTGTAACTAATTTCTCCAAAGGATGCAACAAACATGAAGCTACATAATTCAATCCAAACTACAAAATTACATTCATGAATTCCACATGCATATAACTGAAAATTACCTTAACTAGATTCAACGATGCATTAATTAATCTAATAACAAGAAATATAGTGGATTAACAGTACCTCAAGTGGCTCTTTCTTGAGTTGTTGCTTCCATAGAAGACATCAAACACTTACTACTTAATCAACAAATCATGGTATTGAACTAACTCCTTTATTGCATAAAAACTTTGAACTCTTACATACAATTTGACAATAATCTACTAAAGATTTCTCATTCAACAATACATATCTACTATTGCAACTAGTAACATAAAAATAACTAATAACGATCAATAACTACAAACTATTAACTAGTAACTAGATTTACTCAACAACATATCCCATTATATAGGATTTGGGAGGAGTCTTATTCCTCTAGGACTGCAAACAATTTATCATAATGTATCTATCCACTCTTCCTAAAAGATAAGTAGAGGACTTAGTCTTGAAATAAAAAACTATAATTATGAAGTAGAAGAAGAGAAACTAAATTAGAACTCTGTGCCTAATGGTTAACTACCATGACAAAGACGTGTGCTTGAGGTTTGTCATGTCATGAGTTAGTCCCGCTCATAACAAACTTCTTCTCCTCCAAGTAGTCCTATTTGATGGTCAAGAATATGTTGTCATGACTCATGGTTGATCATTTAATGGTCACCTTCATTATCCTTTGTAAATATCATGCTTTTTCTATCTTTGACCTTTCCCCTGCAATTGTCTGCAGTCCCTTTGTGTGGGCTAGAAATCTTATTGTTGTGGGTTACTGTCTTTCTAACTACAAGATGATAGTTTCATCCTCAAGGCATACACATCATTAAAAAGAATAATTTAATCATAGAATCATACTAAATCTCATGAACATTCATGCATTCACACACAAATATGTCAACTTATCATATTTTCATTTCCACATACTAAAGTTTGCTTAAAGTGTATGAAAGGCATATAAAATTTACATAAAGTCTTAGGACTGTCTATGAAATTTAGCAGATGAAAGTATAGAAGCATAAAATAGTAAAGGAAAACTAGCCATTAATTGGACCCATTAGATGCAAATGGATGTTCAAAATAAAAATAAGGTCTAATAACAGTGTTGAGAAGTACAAGGTGATATTGGTTGTGAAGGGTTATTCCAAAGTTGAGGCAATAGATTATGGTGATATTTTCTCCCTAGTAGCAAATTTTAAATCTATTAAATTTCTATTGTCTCTTGCTACAATGTATGATTTTAAGGTTGAGCAGATGGATGTGAAGACAACATTCATTTATGGTGATTTGGAGGAAGATATTTCTCTGACACAATCAGAGCACTACATTTAGAAATTCAAAGAACATTTGGTATGTAAGTTGAAGAAGTATTTGTATGGTCTTAAGAAATATCCTAGGATGAGGTGCCAAAAGTTTGATTCTTTTGTTTTAAGTTTTTGGGATTTATGAGATCCAAATCAAATCATTTAATCTTATTATAAGATGGTCAATGATCATAATATCATTATTGTGTTATATAAGCTATGACATGAACTTGTAGGGAAAGGTGAATAAAATTAGGAAAATTTGAATTATACAAGCTATGACAAAATGATAAAAGATATAAGCTTGCAAGAATGGATTTACATGAAAAAACCAATTCCATATCTTGCCACCCTCAACATCTCCTCCAAACCTTGCAGGTATGTTTGCTTAAACAGTGGTAGTGCTAATGCCCAAACTATCTCCTTTGGTTCCCCCCAGTTCAAGAGTGAGGCAATTAAGTGTGAGATGTCAATGTTGACCCTATAGTAGCACTCATTGATCATGAAGTCTGACCCCAAAATCCATTTAACCACCTTCATTGTTCGCCTGTTGTGCTCTTTCAACATGACTTTAAAGACACTGATATTAAACTTCTCCAAGGAAATCCATCTGTCACCTAAGGCAAGTAAGCCTCATAGAGGTGTCCATCTTTGCCCAAGTGCTTGCAAAAAAAATTCTTGTTTGAATGCCTATCTTCTGGCCATAATAGTTTATTATAGGCCTTGGCGGGTTAATTCCCATGCTCGGACTATGGGAAATATTGCCTTCCCAATTCTTTCTCGTTCGACTCTGTTAATTCACGCACAAATCAAAATGATGGATCTGTCGCCTTATATTTGATGTACATTCGCACCACCTGTCCTTACATTGCTAATGATGCATCTGCACACGCCTTGTGCCAACTTGCAATAAAGGCCAACTGCATTGTACTCCTTCCCACTCCACTTCCAGCTCTTTATTGTTGTATCTCTATCACCACGTTGGCAAGGTGGTCCACATCCTTATTTTCCTTACAGTAAGTATGCATTAGTTTGAAATCTTCGAAGTTGTTTAAGAGTCTTAGACACTCTACGAGATGATTGTTGAGTTTCCAATTTTGTATTTGTCGACTTCAAATCACATTGATAATGATAAGTCTCCTTCGACCTCGAGTCTTCAAAATCACATTGTTTAATAGATATAATTGAAACGCGACAGGTAATTTCCATGTGATTTGTCTTATTTTATTAGTTCCTCCGTAAGGTAGGTTACTATTGCATTGGTTCGATATGCATTTGGTATGTAATGATCAATCACATTTTTTTATTTTAACATATTATTTTTGTTTGTATAGTTTGAATTTTAAAATTTATTTTTTATGTTTGAAAATTAACATTTATCTATTTTTGTATTCATGCGAGTAGCTCTATAAATCATTTTTGTTAAAAAAAAATAGGAAAATAGGAAGGCATAGATTAATTAAATAAAAAATGAAAGATTAAAACTAACTGGGGGTACATAATTGTGGTCAACATATTTTGATTATTTAATATAGATTAAAGTCCAGCTAATTCAATTGACAAGGGTAAGATTCCACTCTGCAAATAAATACTTTGGGATAGAATTTTTAATTTTTAATTTAAAGATTTTTTATAATTATAATTGCAAGTAACTATTAAAAACATTAAGTTTGAAAATTATAATTTTCAAATTTTTTATAATTATTATTTTTTTTTAATTATTTAAAATTTTAACAAATTATTGTAGCTTAGTTTACTTTTTATAAATTGTTTATTTGTAAAAAAGTTTTTTTTCATTTTATATTTCATTTTAGTCTACAATCATTTTATAGTGCAGTTATAAGAGAGTTAAATAAATTTTTTTTATGATTGAATAGCATAAAAGTGGAAAGTGTGATCATTAATGAAAGAGAAAATTTATAAATTTTCTATGATTAAAGACATGAAGATTCAAAAAAAAAATCTTCCTTATTTTAAATGATTTCACATAAATTTTAATTTTCATCTCAAATTTTAAAATAGGGAATAAAGGTTGGTTACACTTTTTTTTATAGGTAAGTGTTGTCAAGGGGACAGCTCCCATAAAATATGAATCCAGAAAGAGCATAAATGCATGCCCTGATAACAGGGTGCAACACAAAAGGACCAAAAAACAGGCAGACCAAACCCAGAGCATGATAAACCTTAAAACTATTTCTTTGCAGACCTTAATGCCATTCAGATAGAGGGAAGAGATCTCTTCCACCTAACTTCAGTCCAATCATGTTTTGTCCCGGGGGTTGAAGAAGGATCAATACACTCACGCCCATTCTTCATTGCATCATTACTAGTGGTTGTATGCGAAAGAGTGGAAACCTCATCCATATCAAGGAGGCCCGACTATGTGATCTATGGAGAAGACATGTCAACATTGGCAACTTGCAAGCATCAAGCATTTATCTTGCGAAACAATCACAGGAGGAGAAGATGAGGTGTTGTCATCCACCAACGAAGGGGAAGGATCTGTCATGCTAGCAGCCACCAGGTTGGGGACGGGACATGAACTGAGCTCTGAAAAGTGGGATTGGAAGGAGTTGTAGTCTTTGAAGGAGGAGAAATTGCATAATGGCAAGATTTAGCCCCTTCTCACCAAGAGGGTTTGTGATTAGGAGCATCGTTGGCATGCACCCCAACACATTTTCATTTGCACTGAGTGGTACCATGGTCTATGGCAAAGCAAAGTCTACATCTAAATGTTATATTTTCATAATCTATTGGTTGGCACCAATGTCTCTTTCCAACTTTGAGATAAATATCAACTAGAAGTCCTTTTGAAACATCCATCTCAACACATAAGCGAGCAAATGTCGAATTTTCATAATTGATTGTCTCCTTTGAGAGGCCTTGATATTTCCCTAGTCCATTGCAAATCGCCTTTAGGCAACCAATTTCCCAAAACTGCAATGGGAGGTAGGGCAAACATATCCATAAAAAATGTTGTTGAAAAAGTCTTTGTACGTGGATCAAATGAGGGGAACCGGGGTTTCATGCATAAAAAATTGTCATGGAAAAACCACGAGTCGGAGTTGAGCACCATTTCTTTGTCATCCACAGATTCAAATTCTAAAATAAAGAACCCCTTCGCACATGGGTATATGCTAATTTCATCTTCGAGATAATCTTTCCAAGTTGCATCAATCCAAGAATGAAGGTCACAAAGTTTAGGCCAAACCTTCGTAAATCAACAAATAAGAGCATGTTTCATTAGAAATTCTTCTCTATCACGGGTCAAATCATCAAGGCAGATCTCTAGAACAAAGGTCGAGTGCCGAACAACAAAGGGATGGCTCACAGGATCACTGCCAGAAGATAAAGAGGTATGAGATTTATGCATGGGAGGAGATGCTCCAGAAATTCTCGATCCAAGGTTACCCGCCATCGCATGGAGAACATTTCATTGAGAAGGAGGGCGCCCGACCAGGGTAGCCGTAAAACTCATCATTGAGCCACCCCCAGACACACATCCAAAACCCATATTCGGAGTGCCAAGCATAGTTGAGGGAGAAGGGAAAATTATCATTCGCTTACCACCAACATCCAGGCGTAGACCAACATCCATTGAGCACTGTGAGGCCAACAGAGAATTGGATTTCTCATCTAGCAAGGGCGCACACATGGTAGGAGGAGCCCCAAAATCTTCCTTAGGGCAAGCAAGAATATGTGAGACTCCCACAGAATCCACCAAGCCTTGGCTCGTCTCATATGAAAGTTCACAATGTTTCAAATCGGAGCACTTAGAAGTTACAGGAGATGCGAAGAGTTTCAGAGCAGAGTGCGCCATCATTTTTGTCAAGGTTGGTTACACTTTTATGTAAGTGATTTTTTACTAATTTATTTATTATTAAATATTTCTATAATATGTTTATTTTAAATTTATTTATAGAAATGAAATTCAAATATTTTAACAAAATATTTATAATAATGTTGGTTTAAGTGTTTTTTTATTAATTTATTTATTATTAAATAATTTTATAATATATATTTTGAATTTATTTATAGAAATGATTTACTCAAATATTCTAACAAAACATTTATAATAATGTTGGGTCTAAAAAATTGCTATTGAGAAAAGTGTTAATTCCTTGTCATAGATGTTGTATTTTAACATGAGACCTTTAAATGTTTTTTAATGATAACATATAAATCTTACCCTTGCAACAATGTTTCACTCATAGCATAACTAATTTCATCCATCTTTTCCTTTGAAGTTATATTTAAATTATGTAAAGTAAGGATTGGTATCATACTTATCTTCTCTACAACTCTTCAAATACACACTACTATCTATTTCCCTATGGAAGTTCCTTCGTTTTCTCATTATGTGCAGAAATGACAATCCAAACTATTTTTAACTCTTTCTAATTTTGGGTTTCATAGCACCTAAATGAGACTCTTCTCTTTTCCCTCTTTAAGTTTTGGTTTTTATTCAAAGATCACGTGTTTTGATTTTAAGCCTAGCCATTACCAAAACATGAGTAGTGGGTGATATGTTAGTTTAATAACTTATTATTTTTCCATAATCTATCTTAGTGTCTTGCTCATATGTCAATTTAATAACTTTCTTTTTCAATCATGTATCTTACAACTCTGAACAATAGTAGAGTTTTTGGATCCTCACAAACATGCCATTTACATTATTTTATTAATTTGCACTCTATGTTATTGGGTTTGTTGCGAATCCAGCTTGTGTTGGGATCAGTTTGAACTTGGTATAGATGGATTGATTCAATGTAAAGCTATATAATAGCTCCAAAGTGGAATTTAGCCTTGAAACTTTGTTTTGGTGCTTTGATGGATTGATCTAACATTTTTTTGAGCCACTTTAATTAGCTTGTGATTTAAGCTTTTCTATGCATTTCTAAACCTTAAAGTTTGAGCAATGTGATAAAAGTTATGATCTTGACAAGTGAGATGACTAAAAATAAATGACCAATAATTATATTCAGTCTACTTCTTTGACAAAACATCTTTCTTTGTTGCTTGCCTAAAAACTTTTTCCTTGAATTTTTCTTTAATCTCCTCTGCATATAGTAACTGCTTCATTGCTAGAATTCATCGTCTGCTAACTACATTTTTATCTGTTTTCTCCTCTGAATCTAAATGCATTACGCTCTCTGCAGGAACTCAATAATTGTGTCACTTGTTTTTATTATTACTTCTTAATTTTTCACTATTTAACAATATAAATAATATTTAATTTTTAACTTTGAAATATTATAATATTTTGTTTATCACTAAATAATAATTTATTTATTGCAAAACTTGGATTATTATGCCAAAGGCATGTCCTATTTGAGAATAACCAACTAACTTTGTCGATCCACGGTGCACACTACTCGATAGAGGATGCAATACAGTTGAACTGTCTATAGTCATCGATCAAATTTCGCCGCTTTAACCGTTCTTGGCTTTTATTTCCTTATTTTCAGGAACACAATGGTTAAAGTTGGTGCCTACAAGGATAATAGTTCATACCTACTACCAGCGCACCACGTGCAGCCGCAATTTTATGCAGTGTTAAACTCCATAAATTTCACTTTCACTAGGATACAAATGTTAAAGGCTTGTTGGTAGTGTCTACCACATGTCAATACAGATTTTTCCTCACTTTTTATAAAACCACCGTTTAAATTTTGGATACCATTTTAAAATTTGATGTATTTTTCTTGCAAAGGATTTTTTAGTACAATAAACTAATCTAGCTTTATGGATATTACGTGATAAATACAATATCTTATTTATTATTTATCCTTCCATTGACATCCAACCCAAAAACAATTGTATTTATATTTGC
Organism: Sequoia sempervirens; assembly: GCA_007258455.2. Classification (NCBI taxonomy): domain Eukaryota; kingdom Viridiplantae; phylum Streptophyta; class Pinopsida; order Cupressales; family Cupressaceae; genus Sequoia; species Sequoia sempervirens. Next base: position 553,733,041 of record VDFB02193867.1, read on the forward strand.
ATGTCCATATGTTGTATTTATATTTGTATTTAGATTAATAGTATTATTAATAATATTACTAATATTTTATTATTAATAATATAATGTTTAGGATACTAATATTTTATTAATTATAATATTTAAAAAAATAATATTAGTAATAATATATTAGTGGGAATAATTTAATATTATAATAGATAAAATAGTATAATAGTAATATCAAAATAATAATATTATAAAAACTATAATAATTTTAATATTAATAATAGGTTACTAATATTAATAATAATATATTAATAAAAATAATATAATATAATATAATAATAATGTAACATAATCTAAATTGATATATTAATAAAAAAATATAATAGTAAATACATAAAAAATTAAAATATTAATATAATAATATTATTAAATAATAAAAAATATAATACAAATAATCATAATAGTAATAATAATAATAATAATAATAATATATAAACAAAAATATTTTCTAAATGACCTACCAATTGACCTCCTGTACTATACAAATGTACACAAAAAAAATCAATTTATTTCCTAATTGACTTTCCACAACTCTTCAATGTACCAAAGAACAATAAAATGTAACATCTGTACTAAGAAGACATCTATTGAAAAGAGCAAGTTGGATCTACTTTCATGACCATTGCTTTCCTAAGACTTCTTTTCATATAAGTAATTTCTAATCTTGATAGTTAATAATTCTTCCAATACATATGTATTGAGACACCAAAGAACTAGAATTTAATATAATAAAAACTATGAACATTTCATCTCACTACAAAAGAAGGGCACCATCACAAAATTGTATGAGTATAAAGTTAAATATACAATGCAACATAGCTTACCACTAAAAATGTTTTGGGAATATTAGCCTACACTTAGGTCCTTTTCAATGCATTAACTAGAAAGAACTTAACCCATCATTTTCGGGTAAGAAGTAATGAAATGCAACCTGCACTACTTAGAGAACAACCAGACAATCCACATTGTCAACTTGAATCTAATGGGTGACACTTGGATCCTAACCTCAAAGTGATCAAATTATATGGGAGGAACTTGTTTGGTAGAATTACCTAAAGAAGTGTTGTCATGGTTTTTTACGATCATAGAATATCCACACAATAGATTTGTTGAAAAGTCCTCACAAACTTTCAAAGCAAATGCAATCAACACATATAAATTTAGTCTCACAAATCTTTTCTTACCTTCTCCTTAATTGTGCTGAAATAAGAGCTTCATAATAGGCTATTGTATCTATCACAACACAATGGAAGAAGATTTAGTTAGATTTCATGGATGCAAGTTTAACTATCAATCTCTCTTCTCTCAATATCTATCTCCCTTTATATCCCTTATCTCTCACTCCCTTTACCTCTTGGTCACTCTATCTATCTACATCTATACATATCTCTTTGTCTTCATCTATCTCTTAATATGTGTTTGTCTCTCTCTATCTCCCTCTTCCCTCTTTGTAAATCCCTCTCTTTCTTAGGTCCTCTCTTTGTATATTATAATAATACTAATAATGTAATAATTTAATAATAATATTAATAATTTTACTAATATTTTATTATTAATAATATAATATTTAAGATACTAATATTTTACTAATTATAATATTTTAAAAAATAATATTAAGTGGAAATAATTTAAAAATAAAAATAATCTAATATTAGTATAATAGTAATATCAAAATAATAATATAATATTATAAATACTATAATAATTTTAATATTAATAATAATATATTAATAAAAATATAATAATATAATATACTAATAATGTAACATAATCTAAATTGATATATTAATAAAAAAATATAATAGTAAATACATAAAAATTAAAATATTAATATAATAATATTATTATATTATAAAAATATAATAGAGATAATCATAATGTACTAATAATACTAACACTAATATATACAAACAAAAACATTTTCTAAATGATCTACCAATACCTAAAAAAATCAATTTATTTCTTAATTAACTTTCCAGACCTCTTGGCATACCCATCGCACACCAAAGTGCAATTGCCAGTTTATTTACAGTCCACCTTTGACTGCCATGGTAAGTATGCATAAACACCTTAACCCAACATATAATTTTTAGTATCAGAATTCAAAATATAACTATGGGCTTTTCTATCTCATGTAACCTACCCGACTGCAGACAATATGATCCATTAAGAATTTTAATGCAGAACATGGCACATACAAGGCGAAGAATCCCTTTATCCTGTTCACATTTATCAATACACATTCAAAGAATTTACCACCCGCAGAAAAATAACCCAATAAAACACATTCCAAAATTGCTGGGGATTATCTCAGAAACTCTAACCCTAGACAATAGAAGAAGAACGAAGAACAGCAACAACAGCAGAGGGCTAGATTTAGTGGCAATAAATTATAATACAAGGTACTTTTTTTCTTCCCTTCCTACTCACCCACAATGTCCTGAATCAGTTCTCTCAGGTTTCTCTAATTTGCACTCAAAACCCTCGTCTTGGGTTACTAGGGTTTTTGAAATTTTACTAAATCCCGATTCTAATTCTAATGTGGAGACTGCTCTGGAAGAGTTGTGCGCCGAAAATTCCCTCAGACTGTCGCCACAATTCATTACGTATGTCCTCAGAACGCCCAAAGTTCAAAGATGTCCCAAAATTGCATTTAGGTTTTTCAACTGGGCCGGAAAACAACAGGACTTTGAGCACGAATTAGCTTCCTATGTTGCTGTGATCGATTCCTTGGGAGCCGTGAAGGATGTCGACAGTATTCGTGCTGTTGTGCCAGCATTGAAAGCTAAAATATCCGAGAACCCTGAAAATGTGGAAGGTACTAAAAATTCCGGAAACCTTGAAAACCATGAAAACGGGGAAAACCCAAAATCTAAATTAAAGCTCTATGCGTGCAATATTTTGATAAAGAACTTTGGCAGGACAGGAATGGTGGAGGAAGCATGGGACATTTGGCATGCAATGAAGGAAAATGGGATTACGCCCGAGATTTTTACTTACAACTGTTTAGTTGATGCATTGGTGAATGGGGACTGTGTAGACAGGGCTGAGAGAATTTTGGAAATGATGATCGAAGAAGGTAGAGTTGGGGTTGGGGTTGGACCAGATGTTGTTACCTATAATATGATTATCAAGGGGGTTTGTAAAGCTGGAAGAGTTGAGGCAGCCATGGACTATTTGAGACAAATGGAGGTTAATCACTGTTTTCCTGATCAGATTACATTTTTAACCCTTATGCAGGCCTTTCATGCAGAGGGTAGGTTTGATCGGACTTTGTCACTTTTCCAGGAGATGCCTGACAGAAAGTTAGCAATTCCTTCCCATGCATACAATTTAGTGATTTGTGGACTATGTAATGAAGGTAGGCCATACGAGGGCAAAAAGCTTCTAGGTGATATGTTGAGGAAAGAGTGCGAGCCTAATTTGGCAATTTATACGACCCTCATTGATTCCTTTTTTAAAGTGGCTGACAAGGAGAATGCCCTGAAACTTTTGGAACAGGTGCAGGAAAGGGGATACAAATTAGACAAGTTTACATGCAGCACGGTTGTTAATGGACTTTGTAAAGTTGGTGAAGTGGAACAGGCTTGGGATTTTTTGGAACGGTCTCAGGTGCTTGGTCTTGATGTCAATGCATTTTCTTACAGTGCAATCATTGATGGGCTAAGTAAAGCTGGCAAAATAGGGGAAGCAGAAAAGGTATTTAGGGCAATGTCTGAGAGGGGATGTGCTGGAGATGTATTCTGCTTCAATGCAATCATTGATGGGCTTTGCAAATCTGCAAAAATACAGAAGGCTATGAGGATTTTGCGTCACATGGAAAGGGAGGGTTGTGAACCAACAGTTTACACTTATACCATATTGATTGATGGGCATTTCAAAGTACGCAATACAGAGGCAGCCTTGAAACTGTGGGATGAGATGATTGATAGGGGTATTTCGCCAACTGCAGTGTCATTTAGAACCCTTTCAACTGGTCTTTGTCTCTCAGGTAATGTGACAAGAGCATGCAGAATATTGGATGAACTAGCAACAATGGGTGTGGTTCCTGATACAGCATATGCTGATATGATAAAAGTGCTGTGCAAGGCTGGCCGTGTGAAACAGGCATGCAAGTTAGCAGATGGAATTATAGACAGGGGTCGTGAAGTTCCTGGAAAACTGCGCTGCGCATTCATCAATGCTTTGCGAAAAGCTGGAAAGGCAGATCTGGCCTTCAAAATGGTGCATAGCAGGATTGGCATTGGGTACAATAGATCAGGGAGAATAAAACGGCGAATTAAGTTCCGAACGCTTGTAGAAGCTGACAGGTAGATGTGTTGGTTATAGTCTCTAATAGCAATCCAGATGCTTGATGCGATGCAAAATTTTGAACTCTTTTTGGACAAAGGTGCCCAGGCATTTTGGCAATTTATATAAAAATAGTTGTTTCATGACTTCAACTTTTCGCCCTTGTCTTATGATACTGAGGTGAGATGCATGCAATTGAACAGTTAAATTTTTCTATTAATTTGTAGAAGCACACTTTCAGGCATTGTCGATGGTTTAGTTGTCTCACTTGATTTCTGGAATTGACAATTTCAAAGCAACATGCAATGGAGTGAAAACCATTCCCGGCCACATCATAAATGATATCTCATATCAGTATTGACAAACACTATTAATTCTTATTGCAGAACAGCAATACTCTATTAGGAAGGTCAGAACTATTGTGCCATAACGTAGCCCTTACATTTCATCCCAAAAAGAAAGCTAGTTTACATTGAGGGGCCAGCATCATCTAATAGAGCAAGTACATAGAGATATGTGAATCTGCCTTGCAGGAATTCAGTGCACTCAAATGGAAGCTGCAGTCATTCAAAGAGATATTTTATCTTTTCTTGTCCTTTCGATTGGCAAAGCAATTCATGATTTAATTTCTGTATCAGCTCGCCCATCGTAAGTTTTACTCTGTCCTGGTTGGTAACTATTTTATGGTAGTTTAGTTTGCTTATTGTATCTCTTTTATGGGTTATAGAGACAATAACCATCTACTCCAATTTTGTGCGCATAATTGTTCGATGTCAACCTTTTTCAAATGCAATTTATTCCTCAAAGATGTTCGAGGAGATCCTGACAAAGAATTATCATATTTAAAGATCATAAATAATCATGCTCCAGTACATTTAAAGCTTCTTGGATTGATCATTGGCAAGACAGCGAGTACAGAAAGAGTAAGAGGATTATTTTTGTATGTTTCTTTTCTGCAAGCTAATTTATCTTATAGTTGTTTGGTCCAAACCACTTATTTTTGAAGAATATAATATCTCTTATCTTTGTAGGGACTTATACGCACTTTTAATAACTTGACGGGATAAATAGACCTAGCTTGCTCCTCGATTTTAGAAGAAATAGCTACCTTGTATCAAATTGTTTATACTTTATAGATCCAATTGGCACCCACATATTTATACTTTGTGCAAAATCATAAGAATCTTGATAAATCCAGTCCTAAGGTATTTTCTCATACCAATGCTTCTCTTTTAACCCCTGCTGCTGGAGTTCCAAGGTTTACCTTCCAAACTATTAGCTGTTCTCACACGATGGAGCAAGCGCTAAGCAGCTACAGTTGACTCCGGGATAAGGTGATTAGAGACATGATTTCCTTTCTAATACCAAATGGCTTCTTATCTTCAGAATCATCATCATCCCGGTGCCTGTCCCAGCTCCACCACAAGTTTTATGTGATAAAAATTGCTTGATTCAGACTGATTTTGTTTGGTCCAAGGATCTGAATTTTCTTCTGTGAGACTCACATATTGAGTTTTGGAATTTGTATTGTTCAGTTAAGATCAGCTTTCTGCTTTGATAGCATTTGCATCCATTATGAGCATGTTCTTTGCGCTGGCGACAAGTAGTGGCACTGAAATTTCAATTGTTCATACATTGCATTTTATGCTGATAGCAGCCCTGAACACTGCTCAGCTTGGTATCTATAATGTCTGATGTCAGGAATTCAGTGTGTTTGAAGTTGAACCTTTTACCGTCTTGCCTGTTAGTTTTGGAATAGCTAAGGTGCCTCCTAAAATTCACTGAAAATCTCCTGTCAAGGCTGCTTTTGTATTTGAAAACTCAAGAAATTTGATTTACTCCCAAATGCTAGTCTTAGGTTTTTCTTGTCCAGCCAAGAAAATCATTGTTACAGGGGTCGGATTCTGTACCCCTAATTTCAATCATGTGGAATATTCACATTCTGGGAATAGACAAATTTGATCCTTTTGTAATTTAATATCCTTTTATCAATAAAATATATTTCTTTTATTGAAAAATATTTGATAGATATTATCTTACGTCACTCTATAAATGTTCTTATTTCTAGTCCTTTTGCAATTTTATATCCTTTTATCGATACAATATAGTTCTCCATTTGATAAAGCATTTGTAATCTTATGTCACTCTATAAATGTTCTTATTTTCAAGAGGAACAAAAAGAAGATAGCTGAAATCATCTCAAGCCATTACATCCTCTAGGAGCAATATTTGTCTTACATGGATATCACTGTACTCCACATCCACTTTTTTGCTGAGAACTCTCTTTTGATGGCATTGTTCCACATTTTCAATTAGATTTCTGAGATAGCTTTAACCCTGAAGTGAAAGAAATGGTTCTTCAAGGACATTTGTATTGTCTTTGCTAAATGTAGAGAGGTGAGATTTTTTTTCAGAAGAGTGGTGCTTATTCATGCAAGTAAGCTCTAATGAGATTGAATGTCTCATGATGGTGGATTAAAGGGTTTTTCAAACTGCTGCACTCGTGATTCAAGCAAGGAGGTGAGGTTGTGAACTGCTACAGATTCATGTAATCCAGAAGGGATGTGAACAATACAAAAATAATATTTGAAGACTTGAAAACAACCTTCAAGCTAGCTTTGTAACAAAATTTGAATCTGATGTTCAAGTGGAAAGAAAATCTCTCTTTGTTATCTATTGCAGATTAAGTGGCACACCTATACCTTCATACTTGCAGGATTGTGCTGACTCTGATGCTTTCTTTTGATAATTGAATTCCACTGATGCTGTTCCTTCATGTACAGATGAAGCCTCATTAATGAGGATGTTATCTTTAATTTTGATTCCATAAATCATTCCAAGGATATCTTGCTAAGTTGATTGATGGATATTTCTCTGCATTGCAACACAGATTCAAATGGATAAAGGATTTATACTAAGACTCTTCCATTCCATTCTAGTACAAGACATAGTACATACATCCTGTACAAATTTGCTTGTTTTTTATTATTTATAGAAATTTACTCGTCGTCTGTACTGCTCCTTCAAAGTAACATAATTTTGGAATGAAACAATCAGGATAGGCAAATTTCACTTGGAGAGACTGATGTTAAAAGGATCTAAATAAATTGCCAAACCAATCTTCATTTTGCAAACGAGAAGTATGCCATTAAAAGGTATACACCAAGCACATTTTTTTCTCATTGAAGGTAAGCCCCACTGCTCTACAATCAAAACCCTTAAAAGAATGTTCCAGAATTTCATCAAAGGCAAGCTTAAAATAAAAGAATGTTCCAGAATTTCATCAAAGGCAAGCTTAAAAAGTCGGCAAATTTTTATTAAGGGTCCTCGAATAAGCTAATGGAGATCACCCAATTGATTGAGACAACTAAAACAAAACATTATGACCATGAACCCCATTTCTATGATTGTTTTTTCTGTTGGGAGATTCGTGTTTGGTATGTTGAGAATCTCGATCTTGAAAAAGAAGCTGTGGAGAATTATGATGTAGCATTGCAATTAGCATATTATTGATCTGACTGACAGAGGTGGGACCCAACATACCACCTCAACGAAAAGACCACCCCTCTACCAAGGATATCAATATCCATGATTTGCATTAATCAATTAAAGGCGGTCTCCCCTATCAGTTCGTGTGCCATAATGTCTCTCTTGTTTTATCGTGATTTTAAGACGTTGCTTGCTTGTCATAAATGGTCAGTTGTAAGAATTTTGTATAATTGCCTTGAAACATTCTCAGAACTATGCATCTTTCTTTGCCGAAGGCTGATGAGATTTTTGATCCTCTAATTTTTGAGTGATCAACATTCAGTTGAAGTGAATGATAAACACTATAAACATTGAACGTGGTGCCTCGTTTATCTTGTCTGTAGATTGTTTTACTCTTTACATGCAATTAATGGGATGTCTTCATAAATTAACACAATTCATTCGATGAAAAAGATTGGTCAAGAGTCAGTTCAATCTCTTTGAAGTTTTGTCGCACGAGTAGTAAAGCTCTATACTTAAAGAAATATGCAATTCCTTTATTGTTAAAGTTGAAATGAAAATCAGATGCACAAATCAAAATGTTCCCAATTTTATGTTTGTATAATGTTAGTTACCTAAGTGTTTCGTCTAATTTTGACCTAGTTTTGAGCACTCATAGGTAGTACCAAGGGATGGTGCTGAAGGGATAGAGTATAAAGGATGAAGGTGCCCCCTTTCACCAGCCAATCCCCATCAATTGAGAATTTGATGAAACAATAGACAAAAAAAACCCCAAATGAGTGTGACCAATGCACCAGGATCTCCTTTCCACCTCTTGGGTTACTACAAATACATAGACAAAGTTGAAAGAATTAAATCCTTTCATTCCCACGAGACAACTAGCCAATAGGGATTTGTTCCAATAACCTATCACTATACAGAGCTATGCAAGAGGTAGAGCATTGATGGAGGAGATAGTGGAGTATCAAAGTTTACAATTCCCACATAGAAGAACACCACCAAAGGCTAGAAGTGGGCTAGTTGATAATGCCAAATATCATAGAGAGGATGCCACATTACAAGTTGCAAGGGAGGCATCGACTTTCATGGGTAATGCCTCCTTTTTTATTGGAATTCTAGAAACTTCCTTCCAAGTCAATGCATATACATGTAGTTGCCTCATCAGAACATTGATTTTAGATTGTTAGATTCACATACTAATAGTTTGAGATTATCAATTAGATGCCCATATTGTAAGCTTGAGGGATGTCTATGCATTGTTGGAGATTTTAGGCATTGAGATATATAAATGCATAGTTCCATTTTTAAATGTCGATGACAACTTGTTTATTTGAATATTGCATATAATTGCTCATCAAAATATTGACTTTAGATCGCTAGATTGATTCTCAGGTAGATAGTAATAACTTGATATCATAGGTTAAATAGCCATTTTGTAACCCAAAGGGAATTCTATGCATATTTGGGGGTAGACATTGAGATATACAAAAACATAGTTCCATTTATATGTGACTTGTTTCTTTAAAATATTATGTCTTGTTTATGAGAATGTTTTGGGATTCATATTTAAGCATATAAAAATCTTCCTTTTACTTCAAAGATTTGGTGATAAATCTTCCTCTCAAGACCGGCAAGGCTTAACATCAATGATTATTTATTTGTAAATTAATCTTGTTATAAAACTACAATTAAACCCTTGTACATTATGTACGTGCCAAATACTATATTGTGTAGTTCAACAAGAAGTAGTAGAAGCAATGGTCACTAGCGAGTGGTGATGTGGAAGAATATGTAGGGATCAATCCACAAATGGGAATATAGATTGGTAAGGTGGCACAATGAATAGAGACATTTAACACCATCCAACCCTTAAAATCATGATGAGGTTTATTGTATGTAGAATGCAATATGAAAGGGCTTAACTAATATTGTATAAAATGAAGAAGAATGTTATTAATAAATGGTATCCTCCATGTGGACAATACTCATTGGTGGAAGACTAGGGACTCAATTCCTTGATGATGTTTGCAAAGAGATAAAACAAATTGTGTACTAGGAAACTACAACTATTCTTAAGCATCATTTGATTTAATAGATAAAGGTAAATTTTGGTCAATAAAAATAGAACAATTATTTACCACTTTTTGGTGTAGAAAGGTGTAAAATTGCTATTGATTGTTTGACCATTGAACCAGACTATGTTTAAGTAGAGCAAGAAACTATAATGGAACAAATTGAATGATCTCGTTGCAATGGAAGGGGTCATGGTTGTAAGTACCCAAAAATTCATAGATTAGTATTCTAGTTTCATGAAGAAAAAAAGTCCTCTAAAAGCCAAAACAATTGAAAAAGTAGCAATTGATCTCAACTTCCAAGATAAATTTTATCAATCAAACCTCCTACATGTCTCTAAATATGCCTCATAGTCCCTCTTAGCCCTTTTACATATTTTTGGCTTTCTCTTTTTCTAGCTTGAACAAGCATTAGTTACAAAGCTATAATAGTGTAGTAACTAAGGTTTTCATTTTAATTGAAGGATCAAGAATTTTAAGCATTAAAAGATGTTCTCTTTGCCATTCATTTGCCCAAACTAATTCATTTCCTCCTATTTATGAACCCCATCTTTCATTTTTCACTAACCTTTAAAAATTAGCTATATTAGAGCAAGAAATGAGGTCAAAAAACTTGAAAAAATTCATCCTAGTCTCTACCAAAATTTTGCAACACCACAATCAACTAAGTTTTTTGCATGCACAGTCCCACATCCAATCATCCTTTGGCCTTCAAATCTCTCTACACTTAACTTGTAAGGCCCACAAGCATGTGTGCCTTATCTTGTTTGATTTTATTTTTATACTTTTTATTTACTAATGATATTATATATTGCCATCAATATATTTAATTGTGTATTTTAGATGCATATAACATGATTTTATATTTTTGAACTCTAGCAACATTTTAACTTCATTGTATTCACTTTATATGTGATTATGATTATATCATTTGGTTTAGCATTGTGGATTATTGATTCACATCTTTGATATCTAGATCATGCTAGTTGCACATGAATTTTAGTTAGATGTAGTTAGTTGATGTCATCCTGTGGATTATAACACTTTGGTTGTTTATATGTTGTGCTTTGACTATCCTTGTATTATGTTGTGCTTTGACTATCCTTGTACTAGGATATTGAATTTTTAATTTAATGAGAATACAACTATATTATTGTAATATATTGTATTTTTACGTATCCCAAGGAAGACTTGTACTTGAATTTAGTTGAAGATAGATGATGAATATGTAATAAATATTTAATGCACTCCAATTATTAAATGATATTGTAATAGTGGCCCTTGGTGTTGAGATGATCTCCACCATTGATCATACCTTAGGTTTGTTGTCCTTGCCTATAAAAGGAAGTATTCTCTCATTGTAAAGATTGTTGTTGAACATGAATTGTTTTGACTAAACATTTTGGAGATCAATACAAGCAAAGGATTAAATTTTGTTGTCTCACTTGTGGATTTCGTATGTTTGCATGGTTCCTTTTCTTCAATATTAAATGGAATTAAGTCATAATTATGATAAAGTGTGAATATATTTGATAGATCTCTGGTTCATACCATTTGTAGCTTGTTGATTGTGAGTTTCTTTGCATGGTTAGTCCGAAACTTATTTGATATTAGTTTAATTATGAAAATTTGTTTAAGTTACACCAGAATTGGGTATTTTTTATGAATGTTCTTGATCTAAAAATATTTTGTTACCTTTGAAGATTGTATTGTTCTCGTGGCTTTGTGAGTTAATCTATGATTAAGTAGGAATTGGTTTTAGTGAGGGAACCGTCTATTTGAGGCATCAAATCATTATTGTCATTGTCCTTAGGGTTTCTTAACTTAATCTCTTCTTACCATATCTTTTGACTTTTATTTGAAGATTTGAGTTAGTTTAGGAGGAAAAGCATCACCTAGATTTCAAAATCAGATGTTGCAGATTATTTTTAGATCTCATATTTGGAAATCCAGTTTGGTTTCATATCAAGTTTAAACCATTCAAAACCATGTTATCAAGTTACAATGAGGTAATTTTAAGGCCCCTTGTTAAAATAACAAAACATTAAAACCACTGAGTTATTTTTGCAAAGTCAAAGCCTGACTATCAAAGCCCTGGGGAAATATTTTTGAGTCTTAAATGTTAGATTTCTTTTCAAGAGAGATAGAATACTTAGTATTTTTTTGTGTTGTGATTAGGAAAAAAATCATCAACATGCTAGATTTTCTTTGAAATTTGGACGGTAGATCCTTCAATATGGTCTTCAAAAACCGTTTAAAAATTAGAAAAAAATCCCCAAAATTTGAGAGATGTGATTCACAAAATTGTTGATTTATCATGACAATGTCAGTCATATACTCCATCCCAGATCACATATAAGAGAACAATTAAATTATATCCTATCAGCTATTTAATTCTTGAGTTCATCTTTATGATTGGGCACGTCCCTTGATAAATAATAGTTAATAATTGTTAAATGTAAATTGGCTCGATCCTTGAAGAAGCATGACTTATGAGGAGGTCGACTTGTTTATCATTGGATGCAATTTATTGAAAGGGTGCAATCTCCTATGAAGGGCCAACCTATCTTGAAGAGTGACGACCTTTCATTTGTGTATATATATTCACCATCTCTCATTGTTTATTCATTCAGTCATATATATCCATTCTAGTCAAGTGCGAGTTATTCTTCAAGGTAGATCGACATAGTTAGAAGCTGAGTTTTCATCTATAGATTGCATTATATTATTTTTGTGTATGCAGCAACTTGTGATGCTTATTATTGGCCTACCAATTGGCTCTTTGTAAAGGCGACATTCTTTGTTATATTCAATATATAAGTGATATATTGTTGTTGGGTTTTTCTCCCTTAAGAGGAGAGTTTTCCCAAGGTATCTGTTGTGTTCTTGTGTTGAATTTGAATTAATTTTCTATGCATTACATATGATCATAAAACTAACATGGTATCAGAGCGAGTTTGAAGAAGATCGTGATCAAATTTATTATTACAACGATACTCTTTTCTCTTTCTCCTTATTGTCTATCTCTATCTCTTCGTCAAGATGGTGACTGGTCTTAAGATTGAGGATAGACTCGAAGGAGCATCAAACTTCACTTCATGGAGATTTAGAATTATGCTCACTTTGGAGGAAAACGAATTGGTTGAGTTCGTGGAGAGCGAAGTTCCAGAACCTACAGATGAGGAAGAGAAAGTTCAATGGAGGAAGAAAGATATCAATGCAAAGAAGATGTTAGTTGATTATCTAAAGGATCATATCATTCCTATTGTCTCCAAGTTGAAGACGGAAAGAGACATGTTCAAAACTTTGGACAAGATGTACAAAATCAACAACACCAGTCGGGCTCTTGCATTGAAGCAACAACTTCATCATGTGAAGATGGTGAAAGGAGAAACGGTTATTGCTTACTTCATGAAGATTTCGAAGTTGAGAGATCAGCTCTCTACAATTGGTCATGTGATAGATGACAAGACTTGACTATGCTTTCTCTCAATGGTCTTCCTTCATCATGGGAGTCATACATTTAAGGAATCAGTGCAAGATCAAAGCTTCCCAAGTTTGATCGGTTGAGGGCGAATTGCATTCAAGAGGAGTCTAGATTGGTTGCTAGAGGAATTGGTCAAATCTCTACCAATGAAGACATTCATGTTCTCACCTCTCAATCATCGAAGAAGAAAGGAAAGAATGGGAAGAAAGGATACTTCAAGAGGAATAGAGATAATGGAGCTGATGGTACTCCCGCATTCAAGAAGAAGAGGGACCTCTCCAAAGTCTAATGCTTTAGGTGTGACAATGATGGTCACTTTGCTAAGCATTGTCCATCTAGGCCTAAGCAATAGGCCACCATTGAATATATTGATGATGTCTCCCCGCACAAGGATTCATGTGAATACTTATTCTATTTAGCATTGTCAAGCAATGTTTCTACGGACACCAACATTTGGTTGATTGATAGTGGTGCCTCTCACCACATCACCGGATTCAGGGAGCATCTATCTAATTTGGTGGAGAGAGATTCTAGGTAACAAGTCATTATTGGAGATGATGCTAGTTACTCGGTGAAAGGAATTGGGACCTCCACTCTCCACTTGGATTTTGGCATTACTCTTCAATTGTGTGATGTTCTATATGTTCCAGGCATTAAGCGAAACTTTGTTTCCATTTCAGCCTTGGAAGACAAGGGTTACCAAGTTGCATTCTCTAAAGGCAAAGTTCTTGTGTGGACAAAGAACTCCAATTTCAAGATTGCTCGGGTGATTGGAGTTAGACATGAGAGTCTCTATAGGCTATGCACTCGTCCACTTCAAGCTCTAGTTCATGATTCTTCAAGCTTGTGTGATCTTTGGCATCAAAGATTGGCTCACCTTCACTTCTGAGCTCTACCTATCATGGAGAAGATGGTCTCGGGTCTTCCGAAGTTCAACTAGGAGCATGAAGGTATTTGCAAAGGTTGCGCTATGGGTAAGAATACTAAAGGTCCATTTCATAGTAGAGAAAATAGATCTAAATGTATTCTAGATCTCATTCATTTTGATTTATGTGGTACAATGTATGTTGCTTCTTCAAGTGGTTTCTTGTATTGCATTTTGTTTGTTGATGACTACTCTAGAAAGACTAGGATTTATTTCTTGAAATCTAAAGAATCTGAAGAAGTATTAGAAAGGTTCAAGGAATTCAAAGCTCAGGTGGAGAATTTTTCAGGGAAGAAGATCAAAGTTTTGGGATCCGATAATGGAGGAGAGTACACCTCCAGTAGCCTTCAAAACTATTGCATTGAAGCTGGGATTAAGAGGGAATTCAGTTTTCCTTATAATCCTCAACAGAACAGTGTTGTAGAGAGGAAGAATAGATCGATCGTGGAAGTAGCAAAAGCCATGATTCATGATCAGGATCTGCAAACCTTCCTATGGGCAGAAGCATCTAGGAGAATAGTCTATGTTCAGAATCGAAGTCCTCACTGAATCCTAGAGAACATGACTCCTGAAGAAGCCAGAAGTGAGTGATATGAGGATCTTTGGATGTCCAGTGTATGTTCATGTACCTAAGGAAAAGAGGACAAAGTTGGAGCCTTCTAGCAAGAAGGGGATATTTCTAGGTTACATTGAAACATCAAAAGCCTACATGTTCTATATTCTAGCTTAGAAGTTGATCGAGATCATTAGAGATGTCACATTTGAGGAAGATGTTGCATTCATAAGATCCAAGGGAACTCACATGGAGATTGATAATGAAGAGTCTCCTTAGGATATGGAAGTTGACCATGCTCCTGAGATTCAGAGGGAAACTTTAGAACCAAAAGAAGATGATGATCCGATGATGATCCAGTTGGGCCCTTGGAACCTACTGATGGGCCTACCGATATTGTGATTGGAAAAAAGAGACCTCTATGGGCTAGGCAAACAATGCAGTAGGTAGAAAGGTTTACAACCCCAAGAGGTACCTTCAGAGAAAGTAAGAGGTTGCATAAGTTCTCTAGTTATGTTGCTTTGATGAGTTAGATTATTGACTCTAAGCCTTCTAGTGTTGAGGAAGCTTCTATTCAACAGGTTTGGAGAGATGTTATGTTAGAGGAGTATCAGTCAATTCTCAAGAATGATGTTTGGGACATCGTTCCTAGACCTGAAGGAAAATATTTGGTATCTTCAAAATGGCTCTTCAAGATCAAGCATGCAGCTGATGGGAGCATTGAGAAATACAAGGAAAGATTCGTGGCTAGAGGGTTTTCACAAAACGAGGGAGTTGACTATGAAGAAACATTTGAGCTCTAGTTACTCGCTATACTTTTGTCAGAAACATCATTTCCATTGCTGCATCTAGAGGATGGAAGATTCATCAGATGGATGTGAAGACAACTTTTCTGAATGGTGTGATTGAGGAAGAAGTTTATATCGAGCAACCTAATGGATTTGAAGTACATGGGAAGGAGTCTCATATTTGCAGGCTGACGAAGGCCTTGTATGGTCTTAAGCAGGCTCCTCGTGCATGGTACGAAAGGATTGATCATTACTTGTCAAGCTTGGGCTTCTCTAAGAATGATGCAGACTAAAATCTGTATTTTAAGGTAATTGACAGTGAAGCATTGATTTTGGTCTTGTATGTTGATGATTTGATTCTTACTGGAGAAGATCACCTCATTCTCACATGCAAGAAGGAGTTGGCTTTTGAGTTTGAAATGAAGGACCTTGGGCTCATGCATTACTTCCTTGGCATAGAATTTTGGCAAAAGTTGGATGAGATGATTCTAAGTCAAGGGAATTACACCACTGACATACTTAAGAGGTTTGGCATGATGGATTGCAAATCCATGTCTACACCTATGGAAACCAACTTACATAAGTTGAAGGAGGCTGCAACTAGTTCATACCTGGTGGATCCCATGATGTACAGGCAGTTGATTGGATCCTTGATGTATCTAGTTAACACTAAACCTAATATTTGTTATGTAGTGAGTGCACTTAGTCAGTTCAAGTGTGAACCAAGGAAAGTACATCTTGTTGCAACAGAACATATCTTGAGATACTTGTGTGGTACAGTTGGATATGGGTTGAGATATTCTTCAGATGTGGACTTGGAGCTACAAGGTTATACTAATTCTAATTCGGCAGGGAGTGTCACTGATCGAAAGAGCACCTCTGGATGTTGCTTTAGTTTGGGATCTACTATGATATCCTAGTGCAGCAGGAAGTAGTCATTTCTAGCTCGGGAAGTGGTGTGGCTTCGTAAGCTCCTTGCAAGATTGTTTGGACAATCAATGGAGCCTACTATCATTCATTGTGATAACCAGAGTTGTATGAAGCTTTTCTATCAATCCTGTGTTTCATGACAAAACCAAGCATGTTGAGATCAAATACCATTATATCAGAGATATGGTATTGAGGAAAGCTATACAATTGAGGTATATTAGCACTGATGAGCAATCGGCATACATTCTCACCAAGCCTCTCTCTGGGATAAAGTTTGTGTACTTTTGAGATAAGCTTGGTATGGTGGAGAATACAACCCTAACTGAGAAGGAGTCTCAGTATCAATGATCCTCTTTAAGGAGTTCTTCTCTGTGATAGAAGTTCAAGGTGAAATCCCTTGTTAATGCATTCTTCTCTACAAGAGAAGTTTGAGGTGAAAGCCCTTGTTTCCACCCTCTGGGAGAGCCATGGTGGATGTCATGTGTGTGACTCCATGACAACATCACGTGAGAGAGTCCATGATGATTTTCTTGTACTTGTGTTTCACCCTTTGGGGGAGACATAGTGAAAGTCATGTTGAGGTGACAACATCATGCAAGTGATGAACACTTGTACATACCATACATAGTTGTAGCCATTATGGTTGATATCACATTGAGGTGATATCTGATATCACGATAAGGTGATATCTTTATTTTCCACATATGGTTGTAGCCATTGTGATAGACATCACGATGAGGTGATATGTCTTGTGCAGCTGGAAGTATACTCCCTAGTTGAGAGGGAGTGTTGATTTATCATGACAACGTCAGTCATATACTCCAGCCCAAATCATGTATAAGAGAACAATTAAATTATAGCCTATCGGCTATTTAATTGTTGAGTTCGTCTTTATGATTGGCCACATCCCTTGGTAAATAATAGTTAATAATTGTTAAATGTAAATTGGCTCGATCCTTGAAGAAGCACTACTTATGAGGAGGCTAACTCATTTATCATTGTATGCGATTTATTGAAAGGGTGTAATCTCCTATGAAGGGCCGACCTATCTTGAAGAGTGACGACCTTTCATTTGTGTATATATATTCATCATCTCTCATTGTTTATTCATTTAGTTATATATATCCATTCTAGTCAAGTGTGAGTTATTCTTCAAGGCAGATCGACATAGTTAGAAGCTGAGTTTTCATCTGTAGATTGCATTATATTATTTATGTGTATGCATCAACTTGTGATGCTTATTATTGGCCTACCAATTGGCTCTTTGTAAAGGCAACATTCTTTGTTATATTCAATGTATACGTGATATATTGTTGGGTTTTTCTCCCTCAAGAGGAGGGTTTTCCTAGGGTATTTGATGTGTTCTTTTGTTGAATTTGAATTAATTTTCTGTGCATTAAATCTGATCATAAAACTAACAAAAATGGCCTTCAAAATTAAAACAAATGCTTTTCCTTCGTGGTGCTAAGATCATGCTTTGATACCACTTGTAATGAAATAAATTAAATAAGAGATTATATAATTGGAAAATGTTGCAAATTATATATAACAATATGCTACTTCGAGGGGGCAACCTCCTAATCCACTTCAAGGGGGATACCTCCAATATTCTTCAATAAGAACTTAGTACTCAACATGATGATAATAACCTATACCTCTTGTATATACCATACTTATGCCTTGGATACCACCTAGTCCAACTTAGATAATTAAATATAAGTCCTAGGACAACCTAAATACATATATACAATTATAATAATGATTATGTAACCTATTTAAGAGTTAAGGTAACCACAAACCAACTACTCATAACATAATACACACTATAGTGTTAGGGGCATAACACACTCTACATTGTTATTACTACTATGGAAAGCCAACTTAAAATAAAAATTTTAACTTTTATCATGAGGTGATATTAGAACACTAGTGCTTAAGCGATATCTAGAGCATGTACCATCAAAGAGAAAATTCTATAACTCATTTATATTATTAATGGGATCAAGGCAATGACAACACTACTTGTGTGATAGTTATCATTATTGAGATATTCAATGAATTGATTATTACCAACCTCCAATAGTACCTCAGTTGTAGGCTTATTAGAGCCTTTAATAGTCTACATCATTTTCTTCTCCTAGTGTAATATGACCTCTTTATCATGTAGGTGAAATGATAGCATATATTAGATTCATTTGAATGTTGCCACTAATAGATTCCACCTACTTTCTAGATAGCAATATAGCCCACTTAGTAGGGAAATCAACAATAGTAATATCCATCAAGAAATACTTTTGACAGGATATGGAAAGTAAGATATGTATGTACATCCCTCTCAACTCCTAAATGTTCACCTCCTATAAATCCAGTGAAAAATACTCATTCATGATTTCAAGGACCATCACATTACTAGAGGCTCTAAAATCTAATATAATTGTGAACTAACTGCCCATTTATTAGAAAATAAGTGTATAAGGGGTTTAAATTAACAATGTTTCAACCAAGGAAGTTCCTAAGTAAATCTCAAGAATATATTAGGTATTATTTTTAGTAGTAACCACTAGGGACATTGATAAGTTTCTCAAGACCATATGCAATAGTAAGATCAAACAAAACGCTCTCCTTATGATTAGGTATTATAAGATGTTCATCTATGGAAAAAATTCAAACTTGACTTATGACTTGAGCAACATCAATGGGGTTAGAGTTAGGCAAAGGGGTTGACTACAATACAATAACATGAAGTGCAATGTGGATACATGGAATAACTTGATAGCAAGTAGAAAAATTCTTACCTTTTTGGCATCCACCTATTATTTGGTTTCAATGTGATCTAAGTTATGTGATATGCTTGAAGATTAAATAGTATAACACTTTATTCACTCACCTTTGGAGCTACCACATTTCTTGTTGGTAATATAACTCTATTGATTTTAGGCACACACTTATTTTTGGCTATTGACTCTTTGTCACAAACCTTCTCTTTTCAACCTCATTCCTTATGGTTGTATTACTTTCAATATTGATGCCTAACCTATGCTTGAGCTTCCCTACTTGTGTGACTAGTGCACCAATCTTGATTATACCAAACACATTATATTTAGGATGCATCTACTTATTTCTCAATTATTATTCATTATGCACTTGCATGACTACAACATTGATGCTCAAGTTCTAATATCTTTGTTTGATGTCCCTTTTATTTTTTATTTTTCATACAAGTTCTTTGAGATTTTGAAAATGATGTGTAGATAATGTTGGTGATTTGAGTTGTAGGCCCTAAATTCCTATGGCTAGATAGTCTCCCTAGTGCTAGGAGTTCCAAAATTAGGAAGACCACAAAACTTATGTTTAGGTTGGGCAATTGAGAACCAATTATTGAGGTGGGTAGCACCTCCTTCACTTCTATCTTTACTAAACCAAGGGGGTTTCCCCTAAGGTACTACAATAGATATCACCATAGAAGTAAAAAACTTACCCTGACACAAACCATACCCACTACATAGTACACCCCTATTTTGGTTATCACTTCATGCCTATATGTTGGTTTGAAATACTTAAGGCCAAGAACCTTACTAGAGCAAATGATATGTCATATGAGTGTTTGATAATTTTCTTTATAATAACCCCTTATGATTTTATATACATTCTAACATGGAAATGAAAACACACTATAATAGATAAAATTAAAAATATGTTTATATTAAGTTGTTTTGATTTTGTTGGGATGATGGAGAGAACAAGGCAATAGTAGATCAATTCCTTTATCCGATTGGGAAATAGAGTCTTTGAGTTCATACAAAGGATGGAATAACTAAGACCAATGGTGACACCTTAATAAACATATCACAAAAGAATGTATTTCAAAATGCAGAGGAAAGCTAGGCTCTACACATACATTTAGAAAAGTAATGGATAGTTGTAGAATATTAAATGAGTCTACTTAGTTATCCATGCCAATACCCATACATTTCATTTATTGTTTTGAGAAGATACCTTGTAAAATATTTATAAGGATTTTTTGAGAAGATACCTTGCCAATGAATAAGAAACTCATCTAAAAAATACACACAATACATAGGGAGACACTTAATCAAGATTGAATTTTCCTTTGATCATCCACTCGTAAAAGGTTACAAGTGTTATTAAAAATTTGGGATGAACCCAAATCATTAAAATGCCAAAATATCTTTACCCAAAATTATAAATCAAAACCCTAAGGCTTCTTGTAAATATCATTATTTTGTTGGTTACACAACTCCAACTATTCAATCCAAATTCATCCAATACCTCAAAATGAAACCCAAAACCTGTTTTAAACCAATTGTGCACATGCCCTAGACAATAACACTATAGCAATTTAAAATCAATGACTCATATATAGTCCCTCCAAAATGAATGTCTAAGATTTTGAGGAGATTTGTTGGAGTAAATGTAGTAGCCATGAAACCACTTGCAGTAATGAGAAGTGTTGAGGGTGGGTGGAGGAGAAGTGATTCATTCTCATTTGGTGCATACCACATTTGGATTAATATTAAAATATTTTCCCATTTAATATTATCAAACATCCTTGAGCCTTTACAACCTTTAAAATATTTCCCTTTGCTTTATTAGGCCATATGATGAGTTGTGCATTAATATTTTAGAACCTTCGACATATGCGAAAGCATGTTATATACCATCATTGGGATCTCTGAGATTGTTAGACTTGGAGGGGAGCACATACCTCTCTCTAAGTTTTATGAATAACTATGTACTCCCTTGTGCATTGGGCTATGAGATTGAAGGGTTGGGAATAAATTACACCACATGCCAAGCATCAAAGTGTTAGGGAATCAAGGAATTAGGGGTGACAATTAAGTCATGCTAGGGGGAATATGAGATGCAAGAAGGTCAGCAAGGGAATGTTAACAAAGAAAAGGATTTTAGGACGTCAAGATTGGGGGGTCAGGATGAGGCATGATTTGGTATTGAGTTAAGGAGATGGTTGTAAGTTTGACTCAAATATGATACATAAAGCAATCAATGGAGTTTCAAGCATACAAAGTTGCGTGGAAAAAAGTACCTGAATAAGGGAAGGCCAAAAGTTTGACCTCATGATAATTTAAATTTTTTAGAATGTAATGGTTCAAAGTTTGGGGAGAGGAGATGAAGTAATATGTAATAAGGGATATGATGGATGAGCAAGTTTGAAAGTCTAAAAAGTGGATTATAGGGGAAAAGTGGACTTGGTGATAAAGACATGCTAGGGATGACAAGTCACTCCAAATCTAATAGGCATTCTAGAATTTGAAACTTTGAAACTTTGACAAAACACTTAGAGGAAATTTAACAAGGACTTAAGAAAGTTGTCAGGATTGATAAGGAAAGCATGTAGGTATGGAAAACCCTAAAAGTTTGAAAGGTCAAAAAATATACAAAACATTAAGGTAAACACTAGAAACAACCCAATCTTAGACTCTTATAGCTTTTCACATCTTTTGACACTTCGGGGACCCATTTAGGATATATTATATTAGTTATCAACAAAGGGTTCATAAGATCACCTACATAATATGGGAGAAAAACAAAGAAAATATGGTCTACATATAAAAATGGGTGCTAATAGTTAAATCATATCAACTTCAACTACTACCATGTTCTATATTAGAAAGCTTCTTCATCGCCATCTTGAGTTACATATTCATATTTGACATGTCTGGGTTCATTTTCAAATGTATTCAATTGATCAATCTTGTTATCATAAAAATTATTAGAGTCCCCTTCTTGATTAGGATGTTCATCTTTCACCATCGCAAGTGCAATTATGCACTATATAGGGTCATGTGGTAGGTAACACACCTCACATCATACCACATCTACATGAAAAAACACATTTTACTTCCTAAAAGGGTTTGGGGTATCTTTGCCAAGTTTTCTAGGATCTCTTTGCTTTTCAATTATCAACTTGTTAGTTTGTTGTAGTATTTTAGACTAATCCTTATTGTAACTTGGTCTATTATGGATCCTTTTCCCTTCATTGAAATATGGCACAATAGTATTGCTATGGGTTAGGCCTTCTCATTTCTTGCCACCCTATAAGATAAATCCTTTATTTCTCCCATTAACTTATCCAACTTATCCTCAAGGGAAATAATTTTATCAGACACACTTCTATTTGGAGGTGATATCTCCCTCTCTAATCTTTTATGTACTTTCTTGATGCCCAAATATTGCTCTTAATATTATTTTGGTGACATAGGTCTCTCTTAAGGTATATAGATTATTGTCCCTAATAACCCAATCCCAACATAAAATGCACCATAATATAATACTAGGAACATTGATTCATTTGGTCTTAGGTTGGGTAGATGTTTTCTCATTGATATAATAAACCTACTACTGAAATCCATCACTATCTCATTCGCTCTTTTTATTGCTACCAATTTGTGGATTAAAAATTCAAGATCAAAATTATTCCTATATTGTAGTTTGAATACTCACATGAATTCCTCCGATAAGTCTATATAGTCATTAGGTAAATTATGGTACCACTATTTAGTGCTTTACTCCAAGTCTTGAACAAATAATTTCATCATCATGTCCTTGTGTTTAATTTCATACTCATCTATGACATTGATGAATTTCCTTAAGTGTTCCTGTAATTGCATTGTTACCTTGGAACTTTAGGATATTCCCATATTTTCATTAGGAATAAAATTTGGATAGTCAATGATTTCAAATAAATCCAATTGTTGGTAATATCTTCATTTTGAAAGGCTACCTTACCAGTGGAAATCTTTGAGCCTACCTATAGGATGGGATTCTCATATTTAGGATACTATTTTGGAAAGGACTATGTTGTTGATTTTGAACTTGATGATGTGGAACATAACCATGTTCATTTTGATTTTGTTGATTAAATATCTAGGCTTGCTAAGTTAATTGAGCCTATTGATGCTTGATTTGTCCCTATAGTTATTATTTCCTTTGTCTCAAGTGGTCTAATAGATCCAAATCCTAATAAATCTCTCTTCCCATAATCACCTTTGAACTATGTAGGTTCTTAGCATCATGAAAATTTGTATCATGTTCAAGTTTATTTTTCCTAGATGAAAGAGTTGGGGACAAAGGAATGAGCCTACTTGCCATACTCTAGCACTAGGTTCAAGCATGCTCAACCTTTGAACTTATGAATCATTATATCAGACCATAACCCTTTTTCCAATGGGAAAATCATTACTTCACATATTATAATCATGTCTATAATTCCTCTTCTAAGTCCTAAGAATGTTATTTACAAACTTATTGAAGGTGTACTAATATTGATCCCTTAAATCAATAAATACACATTTCCACTAAAAGTACCCACCCCATACTCTTGTGGAGAGGACTCGGTAAACTTATGTTTTTTCCTCTCTATATAGCCTACTAATTTATTGCATGAGTTGTGGTATATTCTCATTCTTGGAGGTCTCTTTAATGTCTTCAACTCTTTCCTTTTATCTTCAAGTTGGGTTTGTTTCAATAGAGTTGTCACCCTTCACTTGGGAGATTTTTTTTTCCTTATTTGCAATTAACTTTAAAATGCAAATCAAAGTTCAATCTCTTTGTGTGTCAATTTTCTAGTGTAAGCTAATATGTTGCCAATACTACACACATGCAAAACAACACTACAATTTTTTTTTTTAACTAGTGATATTACAAGGGTCTTCAATTATTTTTTCAAATATCTTCATCCTTGGCAATGATGCCAAGTCATTGGTGTTCAAACATGTGGGTCCAAAAATCACAAATATTTGAGCATTAATAACCAATTCCATGGATGTGTCATAAAAGGTGAAACTAAATACTATGATTATATTGTGGCATGAAAGGACCAATAGATAAGGATGGATATCTCCTTCTTTAGGTTCTAGAAGACTAAGGGGGGTTTTCCCTAAGGTGTGTTTCATGAACATATTTAAAATAAACCATGATATAATGAACCCTTAGGTAAATCATATCCCAAAACACATTAAAATCCTCTAAATTTTTCACTAGGCATCAACTTGCTAGTTTAACTTGGACTAAGGATATAACACTTCTACTACAAGATGCAATAGACATGTTGAGACTAGGATGCACAAGCTTCTAGACCCCTCAAGATATTGATACATTATCTCACTTCATGGATGAATACAATAGTAATAGCAATGCAAATTTTGGATTGTAAATGAACTCTATGAGGGTGTTAGACACTTTATGGTCATAGGGTAGTGAAATCAATGCATTATGATGGGTCAAATAACTCCAAACTAACTATTAACGTTGATGTTTGATTTCTTGTTAAGTGCAAGATGGCAGTAGATTTTTGAAACTAATTATAGATAAGTAACTTCATCTAGCAAGGACAATAGAGTCAAAATTTCACCAACAATGGAAATTACTTCAAGGTAAAAATAGCCTATAATACCTTAAATAAGATGACATAAAGGAATACACTTGAAAAATCCACACATAAATTGAGCTTTGTATGCATATATGAGAAAGAAATTACATTGCAAATTAATCACAAGAACATGTATTACACATCCATCAATGAATCCATATACTTCCTATGTTACTTTGAAAGGGTACCTTATAAACAAATTATAAAGGGATTGTAAAGTATATATGAAGAAAAACCAAACAAATGCAATGCTTGAGTCAACAAATGTGATTAAGATAAATTGGAAAACTATTAAAATCACACACGTTCATGGAGAAATTTGAATGATTGAACATTACACTTTATACTCATTTATGTAACTAATTACAAAAGCAACATCACATTAATACAATAGAAATAAGACTTGTATATTTGTTGTTATTCAATAAAATATAAGATGCAAGGAGAAATCTACATTTATTTTCTCTTTAATGTATACCAATATGCCAATCAACCCTAATAACTCAACATCCAACTCTTTTTCCTTCTCCAATCCACTAATACAACACTTGGATTCAAATGTTGGAGGGGAATTTTAAATTTTATCCTTTCATTGCCAACGACATACATACAACATCCTTCCCAAAACAAAAGAAAGGATAACATGAGATGAACTAATAAATTACCTCAAGATTAAACATCATGAATGTGAATCACTAGGATTTCCACTGACAAAAGGGAAACCACCAAGTAAACAAACCACCACAAGCCCACTAGTTGATCAAATTAATATTAGACATCTCCTTACATCATGGGAGAAATATTTTGAAATAAACATGCTCACTATGATATGCGCAAGGCTTGAGATGAACACCCAATCCATTCCCTACAAGGACACATCAAAACCTATGGAACATCAACTTGACATACCATTAATGACGAGGAGGCATCCAAGCACCAATAGGCTTGCCAAGCATGTTGCACATTTGAAATTAACCCATGAGTTTGAAGCACATATTATTGTAGGTTAAGATAAATAGTAAATGGTGGGGTAGGTAAACATTTCAAAACTCATTTGAACATTGGATGTCGATGTGGAAGCAAGAAATTTGAACAATAGATAATTGTGGGAAACACATCAAACATTCTAAAAACTAAGTAGTGACCTCAAAATGCTAAAACAAAAAAGAACCATAAAGCCATCATAGCCACACTACTATAAGAAAGTTGCAAACCTATTACAAATGCAAAAAACACTATGACATTTAGTTTGACAAAGATAAGAGTAAACATAGGCCATATCGACCATCAATCTTTGAGAACATCATCAATGGGAGAAGATAGACCACTACAGATAAGGATTTCATTGCTAGGAAGAGGGAAAGTGATGTAAAATAAATAAAGGAAACTTTACCAACCATAAAGTAGAGTAATGATCAAGAGGGATCAATTCCACTATAAATGTAGAAGATAGCCCTAAGACATCATGGTCATCCTCTACAAACCAAATATGATCATCATCCAAGGATATCAACATCTTTTCCCTTTTCAAACATGTAGATTACAACACAATGGGTAAGCATATATCTAAACCAAAAGTTTCCGTTTGACTAAGTAACTATGAGCAATGGGATTTTTTTTATGTTGAAGTCGTATCTAATATGAATATGACAAACCTAAAATTACTAATCAACAACACTATTCCCATAGCCCGTGCAAGATGATCAAAGTGATCATAGCTGTTCATTTTCCCGTTGGTCTTTTTTCCCTATGTTTGATTTTTTCAGCACATCAAATGCAAGTTTTTTTGGCATATTTATGTTTTAGTGATAATGGCGGAATGCATTATAGGAAACATTTCCATGGTAGATATCATCATCATCATCTACTACACATTTATATGTGTTGTAGCTAGCATTGCACATTCATCTTTCATAGGGCAAGAAAATCTAATCTCTCATCACTCACATGGTATATACCCTCTTTTGAAATTAGCTAATCAATATTTATGCAAATTGTGGTAATATGATGGGTATTGGTCAAGTTTTTGATGACATGGCAGAACCAAACATTTTTTCATGAAATATTATTATAATTTTTGCTTACCAAAAGTAGTGGCATCCTTAGGAGGCATTGAAACTATTTCACCAAATCCAACAAATTCAACTTGACCACCATCCTCCCAACATGTTCCACAATGGGCGCTTTGGAAGCAAGCCTTCACATCCATCAAAGGATAATCAAAAGTGGATTTTTTTCAGATGTTGTAGTTTTCAGTGCACCCTTATCAACTTATATGTTAAATGTGGAAGAAATTTTTAGGTATGTAAACTGTTTGAGAATGTGTCTTGTTGGCTAACAGATTGGGAACCTTGAGAAGTTACAATCCTACGCCCAAAAGGTTCCAAACTTAACCAAACAACTCTGAATATCAACATTTAGACAAAGATAAATATCGTTTGAATTTTATCGAGGTACAACTCCCTCACATGATTTTCAATGAATTAAAATACTAAAACTAAATACCATGTATGCTTTTAACCAGAAAGCAGGAAAGGTATACCTGATATTAAAAAAAAATCTAAATATCAAGGGCGAGATCCAACAACTAAGAAGTATCAACACAAAGACTGATTAACTATTCAGAAATAAAATATACGCCCAATACCATTTGAGAAATGAAATCAATTATGAAGAACTGTATTACTCACACAAGGATAAGATATGCATTAAGATGTTCTCAAATACAAAGATTCAAGAACCCAAATTAACTTCACAACTAAAATGCACACAAACAAAGAAATAATTTCATTCGTAACAAAACTAGTATTGAGCAGTCTTCAAAAAAATGTCTAGAGAGAACATATGAAAATAGATACGTTTAAATAGGTAGATGAGTAACTGCTTCTTTATGTCCATAGCCGATCAAACAAAAAGACACATAGAAGAAAGAAAGAGAAGCTAGGCCATCATGATGTTGTCGCTTTGTTTCCAACTTCTGGGGTCATCAAAGGTTTCTTTCGCCAAGCCTAGAAATCTTTAAGGATGTGCATTAAGTCTTTATGCTGGGGAATAGTTACATATTTCATCCTCACCCTCCATGTCAGATGACTATCCTTAATTATCTCCATGTGACGTTCACAAACCTTTATGAGATCAATTGCTTGAGATGAGACTAGGTGTAATTCGCTAAGTTTCTGCAAGTGCTCAACATTAAGTGAAGGTTAATCAAGTGTCTCCTTAACCATTTTTTGGAAGCTTTCTACTAGACTTTTAGCATCCATGTCATTCCTCATTTCACCTTTATTTCAAAGTAAACCAAGAGCCACCAAGGTACCCAGTGCTTCTTTTGAAACAACAATGCATTCATTAATGATTTCCTTAAGCTTCTACAAACTCTGCTTAGCAATCTATAACTTCCACTCCACCCCTTTAATCCATGACAGGTAACGAGTGTTTGAAGCATTAGGTATAACCTAGTTGGTAGCCAACTTCTCCATGTCTGAGCTTAACATTAACTTCAATTCAATTTGGTAATTGTTCCATAGCCTCTCTTGTTTTTTAGTCGCGATGATCTCTTCCACTAAAGTGGTTTTCAAAGCATTTGTCTCTTGGAAGCATTTTATAGATTTAGTAATAAAAATGCTTCCCTTCTTAATCAGAGATTCATTCCAATCATCCACATCCTTGCTTAGGCTTTGCCAACTTTTAATTTTAGTCAAGGCCTCTTTTCCAACTACAATTAGAGATTCTACAGAAGAATTGACCCGAGAGAGGGGCTAAGGAACAAGTTCAAAGATAGACCTTAGACATTTGGTCAAGTCTCAAACCTGGGCTTTCAACTCATTTTTACTTTCTTTATCCCTTTTCGATCTCTCAACCATCATAGCCACAGATACCTAATTTTTTTTGAACATCTCCATCCTTGGTAGGAGGACCAAGGTCTACTCTGTTCACTTTGAAATCACTTGCTACTGCCTGAGAAACATCTCTTTCCACTGAAGGGTGCACAATATCTATCTAGAGCCTTCTTGATTTTGTATCATCTATCAACCTAGCAGTAGTCTTTAACTTTTTAGGTTTTGGGGTTGAAGTTCTTTGCAACAATTGGCCCACCATATCTTGCTTAGGATAACTAGGTTGTATAGCCTTTCTTTTTCGTGGCAATGAATTCTCCAACTAGGTTGAAGTTACTAAAACCATAGTTGTCTCGAGACTTGGGGACTCAAATAATGTCCTAGTGAATGGAGGAGTGTCCTTTACAAGTGTAATTATTTGTGGCTTTTGAGATGTGCCTACCTCTCTAACAAGTGATTCATCTTGGGAGGGAGAGGAATTGATATTTAGGTTTTCCAAACCCTCCTCTTTCTCTTCTCCTTCATTTTCCTTTTCTAGAGTAGGCAGGTTAAAGATGTCTTCTCCATAGGTTTGTGAATACACATTCTTATCTAGTGGGTCTTCATCGTCATCTCCTTGGGCTCCTAATGATAATGATTGAGAAACATTTCCAGTTGATTTCCCACTCACAGAGGCTTGAGAAGTGCCTTCAACGGGTTGTGAATCTTTAAACCTAGTGTGAGGGCGTGACTGTTCATTTTTCTTCTTGGTCACCCATTCTTGTGTCCTAGTCAAAACATCAGCAATCCTTGCTTCAATAGTCTCTTTCTCTTTAAAATTTTAGTCCATGGAAGGAACAGGTCAGTCTTCTATTTATTCAGTATACACTGGGTCTACCATGTCAGACCCATCTTCCACAATGCCTTGTAAATCCCACTTCAAATCATACATGATTATTTGTTCCATTGTCAATCCCATCTAGCTCCTCCTCCTGACCTCATATTCATCAAAACAATCAGCCCGATAATCTTCAAGGCTTGATTGGTGATAAAAATTGGGGCTTAATTTCAAGTTCTTCTTAATATAATCTTTTAAAGCAAAAGGAACCTGCTCCTCATATGAAGGCATGTTATACCTAGACAACTCTTTTTCAATATTTAGGGCATTAAACATTGATTGACAATTATAAGCACCTAAACCAAAAGGGAAACAAACTATTAATCTTTTCCTACCTTGGCATAATCTATTAACATCAGCCAACTGCCTGCTTACTTCAATAATCATCCACTTATCTCCAAGATACTTAGGCAATTTTATAGGAAATCCAACATATCCACCAACCCTTATGTATGAGAATCTCTAGAATTGAATAAAATGACTACCATAGAAGTCCACAAATTGCATTGCTTCAGGCGATAGTCGCATTGTAGGATGTCCTTGTAACTCCCTAACCATTCTCATGGTAAAAGTGTTAGCCACCCTTCTAAAATGAAAAAAGCTCTTGTGAAGTTGGAGTTTATCCAAATAATCATAAATTGGCACTTTCCTTGGAGGAAAGTCACTTGGTCTTAGTCTAGGCTACGGTCTAGTGCTGGCAAGGGCATATATCAAATACAAGGACATATAAAAAACCTGTTGAGGGTAAAAAAAATTATCAACTCATGTAGGCGATCACTAATAATTTCTGCCCAATCCAGGAATTTTTCTCCACTCAATATAATCTGGATGAAGAAATACATCCACTCTTCAAAGCCATGAACATTTTCATTTCCTTTACCCTATGTAACAACACCACAATGTCGATCACTTCTTCTACAAAATGATTTATGTGTAGGTTTCGAGGCAATTGGGACTTACCTTTTTTAGGTTTTTCCAACCAATTCTTTGCTATCACATTTCTGTAAACCCCTTTCTTTGCAATAAATTCAATTTGGGAATTTGTCATGTTCATTGGTGAATACTCATCCCTCTCTAGAATCCTTAGGCAAGACACAAAGGTGAACCTTTGAACTTTCAAAACAAGTCTATTATCTTCTATTCTAACCTCCTTTGTTTGTGAATTATAATGCCTAATGCATTCTAGAATAAGTTCAAGGCATTGCACAGTTATGGGAAATGCAACAACTTCAACAAACCCGCTATCTATCACTTGTTCAATGATGGGTGGAGGATTGGGTTTA
This sequence comes from Sequoia sempervirens, assembly GCA_007258455.2. Lineage (NCBI taxonomy): Eukaryota > Viridiplantae > Streptophyta > Pinopsida > Cupressales > Cupressaceae > Sequoia > Sequoia sempervirens. The sequence continues at coordinate 553,764,005 of VDFB02193867.1, forward strand.
TTGAATTTGTTTCTCAATTCATCCAAACTAATAGGCCCTAAATGGGTATCACCAATTTCTGGTCCCTCATAGATTAACCCAGACACATCACATATTTGTAACCTACATATTTAACCCTCACCATGGATGAGAATTAATAGCTTTTGATAATGGATATTTTTCTAGAATGCAGGCAAAAATAGTCCTAAAAATAAACTGAAATAGGTGAATTCTGAAAATACCTTAATGGCGGACCCTGAAGCTTGAGTTTTCACGCCTCATCTAGCTTGTCCTTAGAGAATTTTGTTACAATGAGAATGTTTTTCCAACACCTTAAACCTTTTAAGACTTGAATTCACAAAAAAACATGGAAGTGGATGAGCATTTAATGTCTTAACTTGCTTCATGACATGTGGTAGTTGTCATGTCACCACTTCCAATGTAACTTTCTTTCAAAAATTTGAAAACAAATATCTAGAAGCAGTAAAGTGAGGAGTTCAAAAAACTTCACAAATATGTGCCCGAGTTCGAACATCATGGAAAAATATTGCCCAAATAATAATCACCACACAAACAGCAAAGGAAAGTTTGACAAAACACACAAAACACCGCCTGGGTTAAGAAAACATGAATGTGGTGTAAAATATGCACAAGTGGCAAGGTGGGGGGTTCAATGAACTACACAAAACACCGCCCGGGTTCAAACGATAACACAAAATACCACCTGCTTAAAAATAAGTTGCTTATAATTTGGAAAATGACTTTAGTGAAGCAAGGCAAAAATATAGTGGTAACATGCCTCAAAGAAAGTTGTCTAATGGACTATAGTGATTTTAGGATATCTGCAAAACGAGCTTGTTCAAAATTCCTAGGAGACATGTAAGAAGATTAAATTGGTAGGTGTAAAGGCAAACTCTACAACCTTTAACAACATCCTCCAAGCTTGTGCCAAAATAGGAGTTTTTTAACAAGGTATGAAGTTCCTTCAAAGAACACGGGTTGTGGTGCAACTGGAGTCCCTACCAAATGCACTGAAAGGGCAACGCTCCAATGCACCTAGTATGGAAGAAATTAGTGAAACAAAACAACTCAAGCATTCCCTTTTGTGGATGCAATTTTTTTTTGCACTATCAATGCATCACTTTGAGGCTCTGTTTTCATTATTTCATTACCAAATTCATCATTTCTTATTTCATGAAGTCATGGTGCAAAATCCTTACCTGCAAGTAAAGAGTAAAATACCAGAAGCAAAGACAATACTTGTGATGACTGATCAATACCTAGGCTTGTAGAAACTAAGAATTTGTATAAAAAAATTATTTTCTTGCCACAACCTCTTGTGATGAAAACTCCAACCCCCCTCTTTTTCTTTCTACTCAATGGAAGAAATCTACAATTAGCTCATGAGTAATTCTAATTGAAATTTCTTCCTTATTGTTGGTTTTATACAGGTTAAAAGGCAGATGAAATGGAGTACATTGAGAGCTTTCCCTGGAAGTAGTAGGAATCCCATATGAAATTATTATCAATAACCTGACTAAATTTACACACACCAATGCTCCTTTCTATTCTCTTTTATTTTACATAGATAGTCATAATATTATATAATCCATGGAAAAATGCACACCACAACTTACGTCAACCTTCATTCTTTACAATGCAACCTCTAAATCTTTAGCCTTGATGATCAAGAAGAGCTTTCCAACTTGTGACCTTGTGTCCTTAGTATTTTCTCAATCACCATTGAAAATAACCAAATCTAGATTTAGACTTATCTAAAATGGAACACATTCTTTAACACTGAAAACAAATACAAAAATATCCATGAAAACAAATCTATTTTACAGAGAAGGGATCAATGCAACATCCTCACACTAGTAACAACTTTTTATTCCACTAAAGTAAATTAAAACAAAATGAGTTGAAAAAGTTAACTAATTATTTTGTCAGTGAAATGATAGATTCTTTCTTTTCTTGTAAAGATGCTTTGAATGGAAGTAATCTAATGTTCAACTCTATTTTGTAAACCATCATGCATTGATTCAAATCCAAACCCAGATGGTGTAAACAAGAGATACTGAATTCTAATTTTACAATATCTTGGTATTACCAAGAAATAGTTACCAGATAAAATATAGTTGATTTCATTTTAAACAAGCATAAATTTGAATACCTTTCGCAAGGAAGCCTATTGTGATAGTGACTAGAATGTTTTTGTCCAAGAGAAAATCAACTATACCTAGGCCCTTATACAATTAGTGCCCATTCTCCTTCACGCATCCATTTCTTTCTTTGATAGCTATACGAGAATTTGTAGCTCTAATTGCAAGGCAACTCGTTGAATTTCTTCTTTGCTGACTTAAAACATGACTTAGTTGTTGAAGAATCACCATTGAGAAGAATTTAAACCGTTCTCAAGAAACTATCATCAAAATTGCAACTTACCAATGTGCAGGAGAATAATGACCCGTTTCACCAAAAGAATCTAGCAAAGTAGATTAAAATTGCTGCAATGGTTGCAAGATATTCATAATTTGGAGATGTTGAAAAGGCTTTAGAAACTTTAGTAAATGCAATTGGCAATTGTAAAGCTGAAATATACAACCTTTAACAACATTCTCCCTCCCTTTACCAAAATGGTAGCTTTAGAGTAGGGTATGGAGATTCGTCAAAACATAATAGAATCAAAGTTCCTTAAGGGAAATTGTTATGTTAGGCATGCATGCAAAAAGTGATGGTAGAGACAAGGCACATGGACTGGTTTCAACAATGCCACCTATCCACTAGCAACTCTCATTATGAATACATGTCCACAGTTTGAAAACATTAGAAACCTATGAAAAATTTTCCTCTCACCATTTTTTGCACACCATAGGATAAACAGTTTTTTGCTCCCTAACCCAATTTTTGAGAAAAACACTAATAAAAAATAATGGAGCAAAAACATTAGTCTTTGCCTATACACAGGTAGGGATTAATAATTCATGTCCCTTATCTATGCTTATACATTTCACACACATGCCTACCAAGGTGATTGCAATTATAACTTTTGGAAAAAATCCACTTTCCTTTATCCTTTGTTAGATGTTAATGTCTTGTTCCAAAGAACCTATTTTTGTAGATTAGGTAGGATGGTGACCAAATTCCATTGTAGAAAGACGCCCTAAGCTGCCTATTAAAGGATTTGACAATGTTAAAAATAAAGAGTTTGTTTGTTCCATTGGTAGCTCGAACAGAAAGGAAGTAACACATAACCCACACAACGTTTAAGTAGTGACCACTTTCATCCACACATACAATCAAGCCTTAAAAGAGAGCTTGGAACCCTACAAATATTCCCTCTGTTGCACTCCATGTGTGAGTTGTTTTACAAAAACATAGGGAGAAACATTGGATTTAATTTCTTGCCTGAGTAGTTAAAATAATTTAAGCTAATTCAGAATTTAAAATCCTACCTACAAAAATCAATCCACCACTTACATTTCACAAAAACAACAAAGAAAATATTTATAAAATAGTACCATTAGATAGCTTGCACAAATTTCCATGACAACAAAATGATCCATAGGTTCAAACATGAATGAAACTTCAAAATATTGAAATTGGTGGACACTATTGCATCCAATCTTTCAATGAAGTTATTGATAATGATTGACACTGTTCTTCCTCTAGGAAGATGATACCCCATGTGGGGTAACATAATGGCTCTAGCACTAGGATTAGCACCACTCTGCTCCTTCCCTACTATTTGTAGTGAATATTTGTTGACCATGCTTCATCTTCTCACCTTCAAATCAAATCATACCCAAAATGCAATGAATGTGTTACCCACATCTAAATCATTATTTCAGAAAATTGGGTTTATAGTAACACATTCCAAATGTAATAAGCTTAAGAAAACCATCAATATATTTATCATTATATTAATATCATAATTCAAGCTGCACACTCTTCATGTATTGTTACATGCAATATGGTGAAGAGTAGAATTGTTTGAATGAGAGAAGTGCAGAGGGTTTTAACCTTGACAATTCACATTGTTTGAGAGATATGTGACAGACCATTATTGAAAAATAAAAAAAGAGGGTACTGGACTATGGGGGGTTGTCCATTTAAGCATTGTACCCAACAACATCAATTTCTTTTACTTTCTATTCAATGGAAGAAATTTGCAAAGCCTTAAATGTTGTATAGACCCGCTCTTTGATACCAGTCAAATGATAGAAAGAGGAGGCAACTACATCCCTTCCATTCCCATCACCATTTCCCTTGCTTGGCACACATATAAAATGTGGAGACATAGACAAGGAACATGAACTGTCTTAAGAATGTCACCTCCAAATGTAACCCTGTTTGCAATAAACACATGCCCTCCAGTCCATACCCCAACCATTTGTCAGGGAAACAACAACAAAAGGAAAAGGTAAAAATTCATAGTAGAAATAAAATGCAACAAGATTATAAACTTGTTTTAATTTTTTCCACCCTAACTTATGATTGGAAGATGATTTTCCTTCTTTTCTCAAATAAAAAATTATAAAATTGCCTGGCTAAATTCTACGTGTCAATTAGGAATTCAAATAAATAAGAAGAAAATTTACAAATATAGCCTAAACATTAGGAAACTATGAAATATTTTTGATTGCATAGTTTTTTATGAATATTAATGTCAATTTGATCGACCGAAAACATAAGTCTTCGCCTACAGATAGGCAGGGACTAATAATTCAAAGTAGATATTTGTTAGATGTTGTACTTGTAAACATCTTGATAGACATGTATGCAAAATATGAAAGCATTTAGAAAGCACACCAATAGCTTGACAAAATGTCTCTATGGGATGCAATGACATGGAATAAAATGATGCCAAATTATGCACAAGATGGGCTTGTTGAAAAAGCCTTGGAGAATTTTTAACACATCTAATTAGCAAGTGTACAACCAGACTCCACAACATTTGTCAACATCATACATGCTATTGCCATAATGGAACTCTAGAAGAGGGTATGAACATCCATCAAATCATAATGAAAAATGTATTCTTATTATATGTCATTGTCGTGAGTGCCTTTCTAAACTTGTACACAAAATGTAGATGTTTATAGAAGCCATGATAGGTATCTGTTAGACAAAATGCCTCGAAGAAATGTGGTTTCATGGACTGATGATTTCAAGATATGCACAAAATGGATTTCTTGATGAGACTTGAAGAATTTTCAAAGAAATACCTTCTAGAAATGTGGGTACATAGACTGTGATGATTGTAGGGTTTGCACAATTTGGGTTTGTCGAAACTGCTTCAGACACTTTAAGCAAATGTATTTTGCAAGCATGACCAAACTCTCGCAACCTTTCCAAACATCCTCTGTGCCATTACCAAAATGGAAGGTTTGGAAGAGGATATGGTGTTCCATCAAAGAATTATTGAAAGTGGGCTTTTGTTAGCTATTACAGTTGTACATGCCCTAATAGACATGTATGTAAATTGTCCAAGCATACACAAGGAACATAAGGTGTTTGCTTACACTCTGTTTTCATTATTGAATAGCTAAAAGTCTACTCTACCAAAGGTGGGTATTGTTTTATATTGATTGTTTTTCAAATAGTAACCAAGTCTATTATTTGATATAGATATATTGAAGTTTGAAGTGACCATGAGACATTTTTGCAAAAAAAGGACATTTATATCTATAGTATTGTGTTCAATTACATACATTATTATAATTACAAATGACCATTCAAAAATAAATCTATATTTTTGGCATTCTATATATATCCAAAATGTATGTTTATACATGCTTACATTTTTATGTGGGTGGACAGTACAGCCTGCAAGCAGACCCACTTGTTAACCTAGGAGCAAAGTTGTTTTAGAATTCAGACAGATTGGAACAATAAACATTAATAATTATATGCAGATTAAATAACCCAAAAATAACAATGAAGAATAACACAAAAGATATCAACAAAAAAATTAATGTGGTTCACCCAATATGGGCTACATCCATAAAAAATTAGTCACCCAATGATTTTATTATCTAGTGCAAATCAGATTACAATCTCACAAATCAATACCACAACATACATTGCAACCACTTATAACAAGCATTTTTGGAAGCTTCTAGAGTTAGGGTCTTACAAAGTCATTTTTTTTCACCTTACGTGTTAGTGGGAAAACCTTGATGTGTTAATGGGGAAAAACCTTGACGTGTGTACAGTATTTGCATGATCAGTCGCCACATACCAACAATCTCTCACTTGGAAACTGATCAGGTTCCACACCAAACAATCGCCCACTTGGAGATTGATCTTGGACGACACTGCTACACTTGCAGCTCCCATTGGATTACAGGTCTGACTAGTTTCTTATATCCACCATTATCAATCGTGAAGGCCAACGAAAATTGATGAGGAAATCAGTTCTCTCATGTAACTAATTTTGTGAACATATCTACAGGATTCTCACTTGTGTGATTTTTCTCCAGCTTCAACTGTCCATCCTCCAAAACTGACTGGAAGAAGTGGTATCTAAGCCGTATATGCTTAGTTTTTGAATGCAAAGTTGAATTCTTAGCAAGATGAATAACACTCTGTGTATCAGTGTACAAAGGGTTTTCTTCTTGTCGTTGTGCCAAATCCTCTAAAAAACATTGTAATCAAATCATCTCCTTGCTAGCTTCTGTAGCAGCAACATATTTAGCTTCAGTGGTTAAAAGCGCAACAACCTTTTGCAGCTTGGAAATTCAATTGACTGTAGTACCCCCTATAGTAAAAACATATCTTGTAGTATTCCTCTTGCTATCAATATCACCCGCCAGATCAGAGTCAACATATCCTTTTAGAGAAAAATTTGTTCCTCCAAAACATAGTTTCTTTAAAGTAGTACCTCTCAAATATCAGAGAATCCATTTTACCGCATTCCAATGTTCCATTCCCGAATTGCTCATATACTGCTCACAACTCCCACTACATGTGCAATATCTGGCCTTGTATATACCACTGCATACATCAAGCTACCAACTGTTGATGCATATGGTATCTTAGATATTTTTTCTTCCTCCTCTTATGTCTTTGGACACATCTCCTTAGTCAACTTAAAATGACTAGGCAAAGGTGTACTAATTGCTTTTGCATTCTGCATGTTAAATCTTTTCAACACCTTCTCTACATACTCACTTTGAGACAAAAATAATTTTTTGTTTGTCCTGTCCTGTGTGATCCTCATACCAAGGATTTGTTTTGATGCACCCAAATCCTTCATAGCAAATGAATTTGCTAATTTTTGCTTAAGTTCATTAATATGCTGCATGTTGGACTTGACAACAAGCATGCCATCAACATAAAGCAACATGATAATTTAGCTGCCATTATCCAATTTTTAAAAATAAACATAATAATAAGAATGACATCTTTTGTAACCTTGTTTAGCCATAAAACTATCAAATTTTAAATACCATTTCCGAGGTGCTTGTTTCAAGCCATACAAACTCCTCTTTAACTTGCACACAAATTCCTCCTTACCCTTGACCTCATATCCCTGTGGTTGATGCATGTACATTTCCTCTTCTAAACCCCCATGGAGAAATGTTGTTTTCAAATCTAGCTATTCAAGATGCAAGTCTTCTGCAACCACAAGACTTAGAATAGTTCTAATAGAAGTCATCTTTACAACTAGAGAAATTATTTCATCAAAATCTATACCTTTTTTCTATGCAAAACCTTTTACCACGAGTCTGGCCCTATATCTTTTCTTGCCTCCATCTTCTTCCTTCAACATGTAAACCTATTTATTTGGTAATGCTATTTTACCTGTAGGCAATTGGACTAAGTCCCAAGTCTAATTCTATAGCAAGGAATCCATTTCCTCTTTCATGCCTAGCTCTCACTGCTTTTTGGTATCTACCTGCATTGGTTCTTCATAACCTTCAAGTTCACCATAATTAGTTAATAATGTAGAATATAACGATGAATAAAATCTTCCTGAGGTCTAGTTATCCTTGTAGAATGTCTAACACTTGTAGGAGTCTGTGGGATAACTTGTTGTTCTTGAGCATCAGGTACCACTGGCATTTTATTTTTTGGAATCTCATCTAGCACCACATATTCCTTTATGGCCTTTTTATGCTTCTTTTCCTGCAGCTGATCCTTATACACGACCTTCTCATTGAATATAACATCTCTACTCCTAATGACTTTATGATTTTCATAATCCCATAACCGATAACCAAATTCATCTACTCCATATCCAATAAAGGTACATTTTTTAGACTTAGCCTCAAGCTTGGTTCTGTTTTCAATATCAACATGGACAAAAGCTTCACAACCAAAGGTTTTCATAAATGAATAGTTTACCTCTTTACCCATCCATGACTCCTCTAGAATGCCACCATCCAAAGGATTCGAAGCTCCCATATTTATTAAATAAACAACAGTATGTACAACATTTGCCCAAAACTGTAAGGGTAGTCCAACATGCAATCTCATACTCCTTGCATGCTCCATAATGGTCCTATTCATCCTCTTAGACACACCATTTTCTTATGGGGTTCCATGAACTAGTTTTTACCTACAGATTCCATTGTATGAACAATAATTTTTAAATTCTCTGCTAAAATTCTCACCTCCATTATCAGATCTGAGACACTTCAATTTTTTCCTGTCTCATTCTCAACCAAAGCTTTCCACTTTTTAAATGTTTCAAATACTTTTGATTTTTATTTTAGGAAATACGCCCATGTTTTCCTGGTTGCATCATCAATAAAAAGTAAAATAATAATAAGAGCCACCAAGAGAAGATACCTAAGTTGGTCCCCATACATTTGAATGCACAAGCTCTAATTTTTCACTCTTCTCTTTCCCAACTTTGAGAAATTAGATTTTTTTATGTTTTCCATAAACACAATTTTCGCAAAACTCCAAGTCAATCTACTTTAGAACTGGTCGCAATTTTCTGGAGTGAAGGATCTTCATCCCTTTCTCACTCATGTGCCCAAGTCTATGGTGCTACAATTCTGTTTTTGTCCCTGTAGCAAGTGCTATAACTGTCTTAGGAGCAACTATTTCTGTAGCAACTAAGGTAGAGTAAGTATTACTAGTACACAAATACAATGTGCCTACCTTTTCACCTTTAGCTACTACTAATGCACCTTTAGTGACTTTCTAGAATTTATCTAAAAAGGTAACTATGCAGCCTTCACTACTTAGTTGTCCTACAAAAATTAAATTCCTTTTCAAATTTGGAACATGTGTTACCTCCTATAGCAACCATTCATTTTTGTCCTGGAACTTGATTTTTATCTTTCCTTTTCCAACAATCTGATAGGGTTCATCATCACCCAAATATACTTGTCCAAAATCACCTTAAATATAATCTACAAAATATTTACTACGGGGTATGGCATGAAATGAAGCCCCTGAATCTATTACCCAAGAATCATTAACATTATCTAAACATAGAACTAAAGCATTCTGCAATTTATTACTTGACTATCATCATGTTGTCCGTCTCCTTGTTTGCCCTTTCGAGGCCAACAATCCTTCTTCAAGTGTCTTGGATTTCCATAGTGCCAACAATCCATTCTTCCCCTAGATTTAGATCTTCCTTTCTTCGACTTCCCTTGTGACTTCCACGATTTGTTGGGTTTTCTCCTCTCTCCTTTGTTCTTCCCCTATTCTCTACAGTCAAAGCATTACTTGATGTTGAAGTCTCACCTATGCTTTTCCATCACATTTCCTCACCAAGGATAACACCAACAACATCATCAAATTTCAATCTATTTGAACTAGAGATAGAGTTACTTACAACCATTATCAATCTATTCCAACTTTCTAGCAAAGAACATAAAACCAAGAGAGCCCTCACCTCTTCATCAAAATTTACTTTTACAGAAGTTAACTGACTGGTAATCGTATAAAACTCATTTAAATGATCTGTCACATATCCACCTTCAATCATTTTCAGATTAAACAAATGCTTCAAGAGAAATACCTTATTTGAGGCTGAGGGTTTTTCATATAATTTAGCCAAATGTTTCATCAAATCATTTGTTGTCTTTGCTTTTGTTATATTGAACGCCACAGATGGTGCTAGGCACAACCGAATAGTTCCTAGTGCCTTTCTATCCAAAATCTCTCATTCTTCATCAAACATAGTAGCCTCTTTCTTTGTTTTTCTTTGCAATGGCCACCATAGATCTTTTTAATACAAATAATCTTCCATAATTGATAATTTTGGTTGTTGAACTTCTCAACCTTGAATTTTCCTTCTTCCATTGCTCCCACCCAAATCTAGAGGTTTCTTGCCAATCAAACAAAATACACATAGCTCTAATACCAATTGTTAGGATTCAGACATATTGGAGCAATAAACATTAACAATTATATGCAGATTATATAACCCAAAAATAACAATGAAGAATAACACAAAAATTTAATGCGGTTCACCCAATATGGGCTACATCCACAAAAACTCAGCCACCCAATGATTTTATTATCTAGTGCAAAGCAAATTACAATCTCATGAATTGATACCGCAACATACATCCCAACCGCTTATAACAAGCCTTTTTGGAAGCTTTTAGAGTTAGGGTTTTAAAAAGTCATATTTTTTCACTTGACATTACAGTATTTGCATGATCAGTCGCCACATACCATCAAGTTGACCCTGAAACCAATGGTGAGCAAACCCACGACCCAAGCCACTCTGCTACCCGTGTGGACTATGAAAAAAAAATTATAATTTAAAACTTTTTCTATTTATGACATATTTTTTAATTTCAACCAATGTGCCTACACAAATTCAAAATTGTCATACAATTATTTGATGTACCCATTGCACACCAAGTGCGATTGCTAATTAGTTATACACCTAGGTTTCACACTTGACCTCATCGTGTCTCCAATGGTTTGAATCTTTATGAGTGGTGTAATAAAAAAATATTCCATCATCCTCCCAATTGTACTCCACCAATATAAATAATTTTATATTTTTTTAATAAATAAATAATTATCTTTAACCCTGTGATCAGCAGCAACTAATTAGTTAAGTGACGAGTACAATTCTTTGTCGTTCTCAGGGACTCACATCCTGCTTAGCCTTTATCGAGATTTGACTCTTTGTACGGTTGTCATTTTTGTTAAATTATTTTTGGGGATCGTCCTATTGACCTATTCAACCACTAGGGTACATAATGTTATTCCCTTATTTCGATAATCATTTAAGGACGCTCCTAACCCATTCGTTTTGCCCCGAGGAGCCCTGTGATTTTTGAACTGTTGAATCGAACTTGAGGATACACAGGTATGGAAATATTATTGTACGGTTCAGGATTTAACAGACGACTGTATGACATATCTTTATTTTAACTGAAGATTTCTAATTTTGATGTACCCTTTTGTATTCTTTTCCGAACAGAAATGGATATACTTTTAAAGTGCTGATTGCTGTAAAAAATTCTCAACTGTGGAAACCTCAAAATTAACCGAAATCCTGGATTATGCTTCTGGGTTTTTGTGGGTAAGTCTTGATCTGAGAGGAAAATGAATGTGAGATGTTTTGGCTAATTTTTTTGAAGCGCTAATATATTGAATGAGAAACAATTTATGATATCTTTTGATTGAATGTGTCTGTTCATCGTTGTTAAAAGACTGTTTTTTAGGTCATGGCTTGGAATATTTACAAAGAGATCCAAAACTGTTCTGCCCAAGTTTAGTTTGCTTAAGCCTTGAGCTGAAGTCACGAAATGGTAGTTATCATATTTCTGCTAAAAGAAAATAACAGAACAGTCTGCCCATTTTTTTCTTTTCTGTTTAACGTAATTCAAAATTTAATATGATTTGTAGTATAGGCGCCTCAATACTTGAAGATATTTTTCTTGGATTACACTGTGGATGCCATAGCCCCTTTCATTATTTTTTGTAGTTCTTTTGACTGGTGAATTCCCCTTGTCCGGTGACCTTCGGCTTGAATGCCGTGATCCACTGAGATATGCCATATCCAACGATTTCAATGTTGTATTTGCGTAGTTACAGTATTTTATGATATTTTTTAAAGATTTGAACCAGGAGTTCTTTTTTGGAAGTCCTATATTTCACCGTTGGAGTGCATCCCATTAAACCACATACCTCCTTAGTTTGCCATCTATAATTTCAACCAGAGTGTTATGGAGCTTAGATCTCCATTTTGCGCATGTTGGCAGGGAAGGAGGGCTAACTACTCTGGTTTGAACCTGGAGCTCCTTTTAAGAAGTCCTATACTTTACCATTTGTGCCATTCAACCACAGGCCTCCATAGTTTGCCATCTGTAATTTAGCCAGTATCACTGAGCTTAGGTTCATTTGGCATACAGAGCCATAGAACGAGGCAAAACTGTTTTGGCAGGGAACCTTTTCTTAGTGGGGTTCAGACCTTGATCTTCTTTGTGACATCACCTAACCTTTGCTACCAAGCCAAGCCCATCAGACTAATTGAACTCCTTTTTATAATATGATTTTGGAGACTAGTTTCCCCGGAGGATTTTCTCATAAAATGCCAAACTGGGCCCGCCCTACGGTTCTTATTTGATTGATTATTTGAAACTCCAAACCAGTCTTACCAAGACTCTGAATTGCCACTGAATCAGGAGGCTGATTTTTTGACTTGAACTAGGCAAAATCTTGCCACAGAATTGATACTAAACAAATAGTAGTTTCCGAAAAAATGTTATTTTAGTGATGATATTTAGAAAATTTTAGTAAGGGACAGCATTATTTGACTCAGACTTGGCATGCCTTGTTTGGGCCTGCTGGGATTTGAATTCAGAGGACTTGCTGAGTTCTGTAACCCTGCTTCAAACCATTGGTAGGAAATCTTCGTTTTTGAGTTCTAAGGAAGATGTTGGCTTATGAGTGAACTGTTCTGCTTTGAAACAGTGTTGCTGGTTCGGGTACTGGTCCTGGTTCGGGTTTGTGGATCCGGCTAATTCTTTTTTGGGGTTGGGTTTGTTTTGGGTTCGACTGTACAAAAAGCATGTAAAAATTATATATATATATATATATATATATATATATATATATATATATATATATATATGCAGCCTAGAAGCAGAATTAAGATTCGAATATCACATAGCATCATATAAAGTTATAAACAACAAAAATACCATAAACTTGAATGTCATTTAAAACATGTATGATAAATATTCATCGTTCAAACTTCAAGTTCAATATTAAAATAATAATATCAAGTTCAACACTTTTAATCATCAAATGAATCTATTAAATCTTGCTGTCCCACTCTCCCTCCCTTGTATAGATATCTGACTCAAAAGGAACCAAATCATCACTTCCACTCATCCTAATCACAGGCATAACCGGCCAATAGTCTTTTCTTATTAGTCACACTCTTTGCAAGGATAACAAACCTTCATCCAATACCACTTGATCTGTAAAATGCTAGAGATAGTCTCCAAGCAATCACCAATTACTGAATGTTAAATTGGCCACCTCTACAGAACCTCCTACACACTTGAGGTTCAGTTTGACCATTGAAATATGCAAGTAAACATGGAAAACAAGCGTAACACATCTATACTAATGCATCACACACTATCAGTTGCACTTGGAGAAGCCCTCAAAATGGACTTGTTTTGGTGTTTAATGTGTTTTGCATGTCAATATTAGGGTTCATAGGTGCGCCTAGTCAAATCAATTGACTAAGATAATTAAAAAAAGCAAAAAAAAGAAGCATCAAAATGTGACACTGCAGGGATGGGTTCCTTGTGGGTTCACCCGGATCCGCCCAAGTTTGCCCAGGTTCGTCCCATGCGAACCGGGTGGCCTTTGGAAGCCCCCAGCCCAGACCCACAAGTGAACCAGACCGGGATCCAGCCGGTCACCATAGGGATCCAGTAACACAGCCTTGAAACATTTGCTTAAGTTCAATTTCATTTATTTAATTAGCAACTATCTTCAATGAATATATTTTCTAGTGATTTTCTCATTCCAACCAGATATAAATTTTGATCTTGAAGCTATTAATCAATAGATGGGAGGTCTCAATCTAATTATAAATCGTTTTGGTTGGTTTTTCAGTATTTGGATGGAATTCAGAACACAAGGGGAAGGGACTAATGCTAAATTAATATCCATAGGTCAATACAGTATCCTTGTTTACATTCCATTGTATATATCCAAACTACATAATACATGTGTTCCTATATTTCAGGATTGAGCATGCCATATAAAGTAAGCTAAGTATATATGTAGCTTCATTCCTATTGTGCATTCCCAGTGTATTCTTTTGTATATATATATATCTATCTATAATTTTTTTTAGCAGTAGCAGCCTTTGTTTTACCAGTTGGATTGCCAAAGCATGGATGTTATCACTGAATTTTTCGTGGCTTTGGGGAAAGTCTGGATCCTCCCTCGATGGTTTGGATATAAGTTACAATTGCAAATGGCTCACAGAACACCTCAGTTTGGTTGTTTAGCGTGAATTTACATTTATAACTGAATTGATCCGTGTGATCATTGAGTTGAAGAATTTCTGTTTCTCTATCACTTTTATGTTTCATCTGTGACTATGCTATATCTTTTAAGCTGAACTACTGCATGGATCACCAATTTTTACTTATCGTGAAAAAAGTATACAAAAATAAATAAACTTTGGCTAGAATGTATTATAAGATTTGTTTGCCTTTTCAGGTGTACTGAACCAATCTATGAAATGCTTTCCGTTTTTATTGATTTGATTTGATTTGCTATTCACTCTTACATGGATAAATGCTTTCCACTTTTTGTAGTCTTCTTCTAGGAACCCTTTGTATTGTATGACCTCTGTTATAAACTGAAAAAAAATAATACTTGTGATAGTAGCGCATCTGAAAATTTATACATCAAAGTTTTGCTTAGACTAAAATACTTGGTGAAAATAAAATATAATTATGTGAAGTTATTTTTGTCGTAAATGTAATGCTATCCTAATTGTTGAATGATAGCAAATTTCTTATGCTTTACTGAGCTGATTCTGTTCGTGTCAGAATATTTATATTGATAAGTATACTGAGGCTTGTGATATAATCACTTACCATGGATACAATGCACACCTCATTTTTTTATATTTTATCGTCAGTTTTTGTGTTGGCAATGTATGACATACTGAGTATGCTTCTACTATGCGAATTATATCTTGTGAATGCCTTCTAGGATATAGACACCAATGCATAATGAAATGAGGTTTTACATTTTGTTTAAGTTAACGGAAGACTTGATTCTCTATACTACACTGCAGCAAGTGCTGATATTTGAGTATTACAACTTTCTTTTTCGTAGATATACAAATATTCCTAAAATGGATGATAGAAGAAAAGAGCAAAAAACAGTAGGCAAAGAGCCACAGTCAAGATCATGTGCTAGCACCGAGACATCTAACTCTGGTATTATTTTAACTCACACCTCATAGTGTACTGAAATTTAATTCAATTTAAAGAGCTAATGGTTGTGAGTTAGCTGATGTTTTAGGGTAGTTATGTAATGGTTTGTAATTGTGATGAATAGTAGATTTGATTGCTGGAGTGCACAATGAGATTACCATGGGATGCATCATCAGTCGGCTGCCATGGTATGAAATACCATTACTAAGGACTTTGAACAGAACATGGGATACCGTCCTCAACAATCCTAACTATGCTAATTACTTTAGACACCATCAGTGTCATGTCCTTGCCAAATCGATTGTTTTCTACATGAAAAATTCTTCAACTGGAGGTGATAAGCTAATGCTTTATCAAGATGGTTCTGTGAGAAAGTTACCTTTACCTCGTAGTATTCCTTCCAGATCCATGCTGAAGATTCTTGTTACTGGCCATTGTGTATATTTCCTGACTCTTACAGAGAACGATCAAAGTATGTACAATGTATATACACTTGACTTAGCACGGGGAATGATTGGTTGGCAAAGCCTTTCCCCATTACCAAACAGGGGAAATTGTGTATACATTGCGAGGTGTCCTGATGGAAACTCCGCCTACATGTTGATGCTGAATGATGCAATTTCTAAAGAGGCAGAAAACAAGTGGTCTGTGTGGATGCATAAAATTAAAGCCAATGGAAGCTTCTCAAAATGGAGAAGCATTCCCCTTTCTCTTCCTCTGCTTAATCAACTGACCAAGAAATCTTATCCACCTAAATACCTTGATATACAGACAAGTGATGACAAAAGACATATCTATGGGAGAGTCTCACCTGTATCATTGTCACAGTTGGCCATTATGAAAATCTGTGAGCCTGAGCATCACCATTACCCTGAAGTTCTTTTGGTATTTAGAGAGGATCATGGTTTTGGGGTTGTTTCAAAAATAAGTCGGATTTGCTGGCGGGGTAACAGTCAACATGAAAGATTTACAGTCCTGCTAAACAAAATAAAGGTGCAGAATGTTGAGGATGAAGCAACTAAGGGCCAAGGTGAGCTGAGTGCATTTCAACGTTGGTGGAGGTCCCGCTGTGGTAATGAGCTGATGGGAGATCAGAAAGCAACTTTTAAACTAGACAAGCGATGGCTAGGAATGGAAACAATTTTTAGCTTTGAGGAAAATGACTTCATGTTGAATAAGTTTTTCATGCTGGCACAGCAAGGCTTTGTATGGCCCTACATACGTCTCGCCTCTGCCTGGCCTCCTGAGATGACATTCCAATATGTTGTGAATCGAGAATACATTAGAGGTGGGGGCAAATTTTGGCTAGACACAAGTTTTGATTAGGTGAAACCTAGGGTTATTCCCCTAACAATTTGTCATGTGATCCCAAATGCTCTGACACCACTCCTATGATCCAAAATCAGAAATATGCCAAAATAATTAAGTGTAACAGTTTAGATTCTTAAAATTGTTTGGATTTCTGAACATAGAGATCTAAATTTGTAAAATTGAAAACTTAAGTTTTAGAAACAGAAATCTGAATCAATCAGCAATTTGAAACAAGCATGGAGATCTGGAATTGCAATGCTATAAAATGAGAAATAATTTTATGACAGAAAAATTTCTATATAACCGTGTTGGAAACTAAAATTAAACCAACTATATAACTATGCTGGAAACTAAATTAGAAGTCGTGAAACCTGGAATAAACTGTTGAAAAGAAGATATTCATCCAAATATATTGCTGAAAGGTCATAATTAAAATTAGTTTTTTAAGGTCATGATTTGACAAACTGTCTGGTACTCTCCTCTGCAAGAAACCCTCAGATATTTTACACGATATAAGAATAGTGTATTGAATTTCTAGATTGAAACTGTGTATGATTTTTTCACATCAACATTTTGGATTATACTCCATGATCCATCATCAGGATGCAATACAGATTGAGGTGAGAGTGAAAAAATTAGCAGCAGACTTGGATAGATAAATAGGTGAGGGGTTGAGTTAGTCTATGGACTGTGGAAATTTAATGATACAATGTAATAATTTTATCACCCTGATAATTGAATTGATATTTTACACAATCTAATATCTTTATCACCCTGAGGATTGAATTTATGTTTTTGCTTTGAGAGCCCTTCTCTTTTATCAAGGTCATCAATTTAACTCTCAATTTTTTTATTTTTACTAATTTGAAAGGCCAAGGATTATTATTGTTCTCTATATGCTGGGGCTTAATTGAGTGAGAGAGTTTACCCTTATGAAATGTGTCAAAAAAAAGTACTAATTGTTTGTACCAGAATATCTCAGGCAAGTGCATGCCGAATGCCAAGTTGGTCTTGATCAACGTTGCAACAGTCTTTTATTTCTGAATAAAATTATTATTCATAACTATTTATAGCCGAGTACAATCACCATTACTATTTATAGCTGGGTACAAAATGTTTTATGGAGGTTATTATTTGCAAATAATATATCATATATCATAATTATCAATAATTTTGAAGCATTTTGAATTACCAATTATAAGTATCAATCACTTTTAATTATATCTTAATAATTTTTTAATAAAAATCTAATACTCTAGAAAAATTATTAGCCTTTTTAAATAATATCATTGTCTTAATGCCAATTAGTATTTATTTTCTTTATAAATTTTATGGAAAGCTTTATATTTATTGCATCATATTTTAATAACGTCTTATTTAAAAAATTTAACAATATATTAAAATTTATAATTTATCTTAAATACCGGCCATATTTAATAATAAGACTTTGTAAGGAAAATATATCGTCATTTTACTTAACTATTGTTATTTTCTTTTAGTACTTGTTTGGTAATCAAGGATAATCTAAAATGAAAGAGATGTACTGATGAGATATATATTTATGCTAATTAAAGTTATCAACATTTTGTTAACTTAGAAGAGATAGTATGTTGTATTGTTGGTGAATGGATTTAGTCTTGTCAAATCTACAATAGTTATTGGGATGAAAACCTCTCTGCAAGATGGGAAGAGTCTATTTATTGAAACCAATACATCAAATAATACAAAGATTGTCTGTGTACAAGATAATTTCATTTCTTAAATTTTGCAACAATTTATAAAATGAATGTCTATAAGATTGGTAAATATGTAGATTTTATCAAATAATACAAAGATTGTTTCTTTTACAAGATAATTTCATTTCTTAGATTTTGCAACAATTTATAAAATGAATGCTTGTAAGATTGGTGAATATGTAGACTTTATCAATACAAATAGGGTTTGGCAAACTCACACAAGAGTAATTACTTTGAAATGAATAACTTATGATCAAAATTGCAAAACACTTATTTAGTTATATCTAACAACAAAAAATTACAACTTCAACCAAATAGAGAGTCAAAGTTTTGATTTAGAGTTTTGTTGTTTCCCAAATTTTTCAAAAATTCAAAAAAGCCTTGTTCTTGTTCTCTTGCACAACTTTACAAAATTTGCTATAAGCTCATATTTATAATCTTTGTTCACTAATTGTTAGGCAACTATCATAAATAAAAATAACATCCCAAAAGTGTTACACCCTCAAAGTGAGTTGAAATATTAAACATTAGACATAATAACATAGTACATATTTAAATAGCTAAAATTGACACTTGAGAGACTCGAAACATTAGACATAATAACATAGTACATATTTAAATAGCTAAAATTGACATTAGACATGGGTTAATGAGTTTGACTCGAAACTACACGGTTGAATCCTGATAGCAATATCATAATTTGACACGCTGTGGAAAAATACCTCCTACTTATCAATTGATGAGCTAAAGGGGCTCTATTATGAATGGTTCATAAGGCACAACACTTGTTGAAGGTTTTGCAAATGGGGTAACAACTCAAGCGGGCTTAACCTTGGAGAAAACTCCCTGGTTAAGCGCGCTTGAGCTGGAGCAGTACTGTGATGGGTGACCTCCCGGGACTGAACAATGCTTCACCTCTGTGAGCATCACCTAGATGCAATGAGTGCTAAGTGGACCATTCGATATCATGAGAGATGGGTTCTTGTTGAACCACTACTCATGAAATATGGGTCAATGAGTTTGACTCGAAACTACACGGTTGAATACTGATAGCAATATCATAATTTGACACGCTGTGGAAAAATACCTCCTACTTATCACTTGAGAGACTGTTTACATATGCATGCTTGTACAGTTGAATCTTTGCTCAAATCTTCTTCAGTATTCATTTCTTCAATGATGATGGTATCATCCATCACCTTGTCGTTTGACCTCTATTAGTACTCCTTAAATGTACTCAATGTTTCATTAATTATATCTAAAGCAAGACCATCTATGTAGTTTGAGTAAAAGTGGTAGGAAATCTAAATGTTCACAACTTGATATGCCTTTGAGAGCTTTGTATCAACTTGCTTTTCAAATTCTTTGAACATGAACTTTATTATCATCAACACATTAAGATAAGAAGAATTAAAATTGAAAGGTTAATTCAATCCTTGATTATTCATTTCAACCAAGTTTTCTTTGGGAGTATCTGTAAAATTAATAGTTTGGTCTTCCTTGTAAAAATGCTTTGTTGTCTTCTCAATCAAGTTACAAGTGTCCATTATGAAATCAACAACATTGTTACAAGAATCCTCTAGCTTCTTTACGCCAAGTAAGTAAATCCTTAGCTTTATTATTTCAATCCATTCCATGAGCAATGATTGATTTTCCTTATCCAAAATGCTTTCTAATGCAAGTGTTTCAAAATTGACTATAAGCATTTTCTCGATTTGGGTAAAGATTATCCATAGGAATTTATAGTTCCTCTCTATATTTGGCTGACAACTCTTTAATCAAGTAAAAGTGTTTATTAACTATATCATATTGGGCCATAGCATCTTCAATGACTTTAGACCTCGTGACAATAGGTCAATTAGCCATTGCTTTGCAGCATTTAAAATATATTTCATCTCTTTAATGGTAGAGGCATCTTCTTGAGAAATTGTGATAGGGGTGGCAATTAGCACATCAGAAGATTGGAGAGGGACAACCAAGTGTTTGATGTAAGAGATTAGTTGTCTTTGCTCCTTTGACCATTTTTTGGGATTATAATCTTTATCCATTCAAGAGATAATAGTGGTAACAACTATTTTCTTACCTCTATTTCAGATTCTCTTATTTGCTTCCCCAATTAACTAGAAATTTGATACTTTGAGGGTATCAACTCTCTCTCATCTTTGTCAACATTGGAGTGGCAACCTTTGCAACTCTTGAACCTTGTGCATCTATGAAAATAGAAGAAATGACTTTAGCTTGAGGTGACTTTTCCATCATAAATGTGAGGTAGAGTAATCATCAACCAAGGGCTTTTAGATCCTTATTCTCTTTTTGGTTGCAAGGTCCAACCAAGTGAGAACCATAGCCAGAGATGGATCGTCGTATTTTGAAACTTGTTGTTGGTCTTGATTGTCTTGGACAATTTGATCATTGGATTGTAAGAGAAGAGAAGAAATAGGTGTTGGAAAATGGTATGGGTTTTTATCAAGATGAAAGAGGAGACATAGGAAGAGGTTGAACAAGAGCTTGCTCTTGCAAGGAGACAAGGGCATAAGAGGTTGCCCCTTCTGCATTTGCCTCTGAGAGTTCCCTAACCTTAAAAAAATAATTGGGACTTTTCTTCCTTTGGGAAGGTTATTCTTCCACCTCTACTTGCTTTTCTAGATCCAAAATGCTCAAATTTGGAAGCCTTTGCTTTGGTGTTTTCATTTTTCTTTGAACTTTCTTTTTCTTCTTAAGATGAGCTTTAGGAGCCTTGCTATCTTTGGGTGCTTACTTGGTGGCAAGGTTAGGATCTTCTAGCATTTTTTTGAGCCAAGTTAGGCTATTACCAATAACTCTTTTACTTGTAACCTCTAATGAGCTTTCCTCTTCCTTTGACCAATTTATAGATGGAATAGGCAATTCAGAAATGGTTCTTTGATTATAAGCAACATTAAGAACATTACCTTTATTTGATATATTCTTTGGCACACTTGCAATTCCAAATGCTTTGATTAGAAGGCAACAAGTCTTAAATAACTTCTCTTCCTCAGTTCATGTTAATTATGCATTCAACCCAAAAATCTTCTAGGTTGAAATTATGCTTATAGGGACATCTTACATATTTCTCAATGTTTCCCTTAGGGTCAAAGAAATACCTCTTATCATGTATGTATAGATTCAACTTAGAGGGTTCATCTTCATAACTCTTTACAGAGAGGAGAGAGGTACACGTATATTTAGTGACGTGAAGGGGAAACTAAACACCTATTCTATGCTTGCTAGATAAGACTTTATGCACTTCACATACTTGCCTTGTCAATTTTGAGCAATACTATCTTATCACTCACATGCTTTGGAAAATTAAAATGAGTACCTATGAAGCCTATAAATTTGACATATGTGAAGGCTAAGATTTGGATGAACCAATTCTCCTACTCAATAATAGTAGTTATATCTTTTAAAGAAAATTGTCTATTCAAATTCTTTTTCCATTCATTCAATCAATTAAAAAAGGCATCATTAAAACTTGGATCGTCGTATTTTGAAACTTGTTGTTGGTCTTGATTGTCTTGGACAATTTGCCAGAGCTAGAGTTGGATCTAATTGGGATATAACCCCTTGAAGTGACCTTTAGTTTCCTTTAGTTCTAATTGGGATATAACTCATACACTTTTTTTGTTGTCCTACTCTTGTACCCATTGTTCCATTTTGGCCAATCTAGGGAAATGACCTCCTTGGCATCATATAAACAATATAAGAAGTCATGTAGAACTTTGTAGTTTCTTGAACTTCAAATAGTTGTTTATGCAAGTTGTCATTGATGAGGGTTGCCAAATCAATTTTTTCTATTTTCCAAGATGATGACAATGAATTTAAACATCCAGGGTTGAAATTCCCTATAGCTTTAGGGAAGTCCATTATTGTGTTGAAAAGTGTGACCAAGTCATTGATCTTTGCTTGAAAATCACTCCTAACGAGTACCTTCGACATTCTTGAAGAATATAACCTTGGTTCGATTAATCAAATCTTGTTCACGACTCTTAGATATGAATAAGGGTTTAAGCTATAGAATTCCAAACTAACAACACTCAATGATACATATTGAACATGATGTGATAGTTGGAAGGTTTCTTCAATGATATCAAGGGTGATGTCCAAGAAAACTTCATTTGCAAGACCTACAATTTTCTTGCTTTAGGGGTCATAGTATTTGCAATATCCACTATCAAGTCTAGAGATTGGATGGAAGTAGGGAAGGGAAATGCCTACACTATTCCACTATCTACTATGCACTTGGCATGTCAATCATATCCTTTGTATTTATTCATTTTACGGAATCCCCCATACCTATGCCCCATATCAATATCTACTTAATTCATTGAAGATGATTTTTGAAAGAGGGTTCATCCCCTTGAATTCATATTTTATTTTTTCTACTCATGGTGAAATTATATGAGGTCTTAAGGTGGGTTATGAGAAAAAGAAAAGAAAAAGCACAAGTGTACATGAGTTTTGTTTCTTAGCTAGTAGTTTTGTAGGGATTGCGGAGTGTGGAAGTAGACAATCAAAATGCAAGTGATGCAAAAATGCATGAGAAGCTTGAAAACTCATAAAACACAAGTATTGTAGAATTGTGTATAGTGGAAGTAAGTCTATAATTAACAAATGTTGCGAGGTTGCATGACATGCCCACAATTTTGATGTAACATATGACTATTGAAGAGATTTGGGATGCGAACGAAAATGTGCAAGATTCAAGTTATACAAGTGTGTGTAGGAAGTCCACAAACCCATAAAAAATATTTTAAAGGAAAGTAATTAATGTAATTTGTGTGAAGGAATTTAGTTTATGCAAACTCAAAATTTAAGCATAGTGAGTAGCAAGAAACATTCAAATAGTGGGAGAGATTTTGTAGAATTAATACAAACCCTAAGGGCACAAATGTGTGATATCCCTCTCGCTTGTCCAAAAAAATTGAATAAATTTATGCCAAACAATCTTTTATAGGTGGATATAGATTATAATTAAATGCTGATCAATCTTCATAATAGAATCGTGGATCTGAAAGAAGAACAATTTCCTTAATAATTGGATTAAATATGAGCAAAGGCAACAATCAGATAATGATAAGGCGACAAGAAGAGATGATCATAAAGAGCAACGAACATACTCAAGGCAGGTTGGCGATCTCAAGCAAGGAATAATGCTAATAAATTAATTATTCCTAACAACGATTCCCCTAATCAAACATAATTTAGAAGAGCATAAATTAAAAGGACAACAATTAACATCAAACCGAGAGACACACCCCTTGACAAGAAGGTGCGATGAAAGACCATGTCTTTTAGCCAAATCATGGGTATTAAATGAGAGAGGTTTCAAAGCAAATGATCATGGATTAAGTTGGGAGATTTATAAATTTCTATTGGCAGATCAAGGCAGTCCTCAAGAGCTAATGACCACATAGTACAGGCTGCATAAATAGTGGATAGATATCAGACACCCAGTCAAGGAACCAGTTGCATAAAGTGAAGGATTAAAATCAGAAACAACAATTGATATAGACATCTAGTTACCCATATTCATATGCATGTAATTGATAAGAAAATCAAACATATTGAATATATTGTGATGTCTATTGTCCATTCCTAAATCAATTATCATTTCAAATTACATCTCAAAATTTATATTAGATATTGGTTGCATTCTACAAGCATATTATCTATTGTTTTCAATATATAAGTCAATTAATCTAATCAACATTAACTATTGAAGTAGCTCTTAATCGATTAAAGTATATTATTAAAAGTTGATTGATTCCTAACCTAATTTTTATGAGAATAAAGACAAAGTTAAGATAAATTTATAAGGGGACATTACAAAAAGCACATAGGGGGGTTTAGGAAGTGTGTGATTGCACTATTCAAATCAAACATATGATTGTTTTATGCAAAGAGGATGTAAGCAACATGAGCAAATGAGGTGTACTTGGTAGTGTAGAAGGAAATGTTTAAATCAAACACTCATGATCCCTTAGTTAATTTCGAGCATGAATAACTTCTAGTTGAAAACCTTCTCAATGTGCATGGATGGATTTGTAGCGAAGAGAGCTCATATGAAAGTCAAGAGACTTGTTGTAGAGAATGAGTATTATTAAAGAATTTGAACATGACAAGAAAGACTAGGTTTTATGAAAGCCTAGTCCACATTAGGCATTAAATGCATTTATTTCCAACTTTGGATGCTTTGTGGAAGTGAGTGTCGCACATGCAAGTCATGCAGAGAAGGGTCAATATATTGCATACATGAAGGAAGCATAGTTGCAAACTTTGGAAGTCCATGTACAAATTGCAACTTTGGAACATGCACATAAACTTTGTATTAGTCCACATGGAGTCCTTATGTAAAAACCACAAGCATTTGAGAATTTTGGGATGTAGAAGTCAATTGGCAATTTGCAATATTGCATGAGTGCATGAAATGTATGCAAACCTATAGTGTGTAAGCATTACAAAATGTGGAGGTAGGAATGCAAAGCAAGTTTGTAGGTGTGCACAATTGTGCCTTAGTTCCATGATTTTGACCATTAGATATGGTTTGTATCATGGGTATTAAATGAGAGAGGTTTCAAAGCAAATGATCATGGATTAAGTTTGGAGATTTATACATTTCTATTAGCAGATGAAGGTGCTCCTTGGGAGCTAATGGCCACATAGTACTGGCTGCATAAATAGTGGATAGATATCAGACACCCAACCAAGGAACTAGTCACATAAAATGAAGGATTAAAATCAGAAACAACGATTGATATAGACATCTAGTTACCCATATTCATATGCATGTAATTGATAAGGAAATTTAACATATTGAATATATTGTGATGTCTATCATCCATTCCTAAATCAATTATCATTTCAGATTACATCTCAGAATTTATATCAGATATTGGTTGCATTCTACATACATGTTATCTATTATTTTCAATATATAAGCCAAATAACCTAATCAACATTAACTAGTGAAGGTAGCTCTTAATTGACTAAAGTATATCATTAAAAGTTGATTGATTCCTAGCCTATTTTTTTTGAGAATAAAGATAAATTTATAAGGGGGCATTACAAAATGCATCTAGGGGGGTTTCAAGGGAGTGTGTGATTGCACTACTCAAACCAAACATATGATTGTTCTATGCAAAAAGGATGCAAGCAATATGAGACAAATGAGGTGTACATGGTAGTGTAGAAGGAAATGTTTAAATCAAACATGTGTGTAAGCATTACAAAATAGGGAGGTAGGAATGCAAAGCAAGTTTGTAGGTGTGCACGATCGTGTCTTAGTTGCATGATTTTGACTATTAGATATGGTTTGTGAAATTGTGGGGCTTAGGAGAAATTATGCATATTTGTAAACCAAATGACTTGTGAGCAATGCATGCGAATCCACACAAAATTTGTATATAGAAATTTGAAAGGTTGGAGCATGTTGAGTTTTCATCACTTGCATTGGAGGTTCTAATTTGTGTGATACGTATTGCTTTAACCTTGTGGGATGAGTGACCAAGTGCACATAAACTTGTAGAGATGCAAGGGAATTCTGCATCTCCACAAAATACTGAAGAACTTGTAATTTTTTATTTTCACTCTTCCAAAACAAGAAAAAAAATCTTTCAAATTGATTTGTGACTTGACTTATCATGATAAAGACATTTTAACCATGCAAAAATAATAATTTAAGGACCATAATGAAAAAGGGAAAACTTTGACATCATAAACGATGTAAAAAACATGACTACATTGATGAGAGCCAAAACTTTAAATTAGGAAGAAAATCACATAGGTAAGCCAATAAGTTCAAAATTTTAAAGAGTTCTTTTCAAATCTTATAAAAGGCAACTTATGCTCTACTTTAAAATGGAAGAATACAAAATTCACTCTAAAGCAAGAGAATATATTTTTTTATCTCAAAATAATGGAATTGATTATTTTATGTCTAATTTGATGATTATGATTTAATACCTAATATATTCCTAACATTTTAGATGACACATGCACCCAAAGTTTTGAAGAGGCCATTTCAAATTTTGAAAAGGATAAATTGTTCTAGAATTTCATAAATGATTTTATTTATATACTCCATGTTATATATATATATATATATATATATTTCACAATTAAGTTTATAATTTATGGATACACAATCTATGTATATACAAAGCTAGTAGTGATTTCCAATCTCATGGGAAAACACACAAACCAAATATGCAACCTCTAAAAAAACTTAATAACCTTGTTAAATTCAATACAATGTTAAAAGGAATTGAATTGGTGTACATCATGAGAATGTAAATAGTAGAAGTTGAAGAAAACCATCAATTGATTATGTTATGCTTGTGATTCTTGATTCATAATTGAGGGGGTGAAAAATCGTAGGTTGAAGATTTCTTAGTATAACTACTTAAATCTTGCAACTTTTGGTGCAATTGTTAAAGTCGACCATGATGGTGATTGAGCTAGAATTCTTTTTGTAAAACAATTTTTACTTTAATATTTGGGTTTTAGTATTATAGACTAGAGTTTTGCACTAAGTTGTGTATGCCTTTTAATTACAATATAATTCTCTATTGTATTTGACAATCTAATTCAATCACAATATTGTTGACGCAACTTTCAACATGCCACTTGTACAAATAGAGTTCTAAGCACACTTTTCTTGAAAGAGGATTATTCAATTCTCCCAAGGTTGGAGCTATCGATAAACAATTACTTCATGTAGACCTCAAGCATGCACATTGTTTTACACAAGGATTATGAATCTGATAATTAATAGCTGTCTAAAGTTCAAATTTTGTAAAGAAGATTTAATTAAAACCTAAGCAATAAATCCATGCTAGTAAATCTTGCTAAAAAAATCTTAAGTGATGGTAGGGTTAAAGAGAAAATATATTATTCTCAAGAGAGCTACATAAGTTATCCTTGTTATATATACATTCACACATCCAATAATAATAATAATTGAGCATGTATCCACTTCTTAGTACACAATGCAACACATACTTAATATTCCAACTAAATAATAATTTTGAAATTACGATTAAATAAATTTCTAGGTTAATTGGATGGCCATGGATGTGCGCACAATTCAACTATGATAAAAAAATTATGTTACTCTATTCAAAATGAAATAATTGACTTTGGCTTCTCTTCTCTCAAATTATTCAATATATATACACATGAAGAAACATACTAGAGTTAAGAAATAAATTAATACACATGATTAGAAATAAATGACCAAAGAGACTTAAATCCCAAAATAGAACAATATTCAATCTTTTTCCTTAATACAAATTAAAATTATAGCAAATTGATTTATATAATTTTTTCCCATTCAAAAATAAGATTTGAATCTAAAACTATTCCTAGAATGTCTGAAGTCTATGGTGGAAAACTAAGATTAAAATTGATCACTATCCAAGTTTCTCCTTTCAATTGCGTGCCATATTCCCTATTATATTTTTTCAACACAAGAAATATTCGGTTCATTCGTTGTTTACTATTGTTTTCCCCTTATTTGTACATCTTTGAATTCCCCTAATTTACGCGCTTGTGAATTCACCAAGGTGATCAATCGTGAAATGAGGATAAGGTATAAAAGTGTTGTGTTGGATAATCCATAAATAAATATAGCTTGGTCAATGGTCATACCAGTCATATTCTCCAAGTGGTAATATAGTTATTTTTAATTGGCCAAGGGGCCACCAAGCTTGGCCAATTATTGAGTATAGTGATGTTTTTTAACTCCTAATAAGACAATTATGGGTTAAAGTCCCACCAAGTGCACCAAAAGTTATCGATGGTCTTTTGGTGTTTAGTTATTTTTGATAAATTTTATATGTGCCACACGGGACTATCAACCTTGGAAAGACAAGTTGGCCTGGGTCAATTTTTGACTCCTTATCTATAATAGCCTACAATTTATTTTGTGTAAAAGGGAAAATAAGTACTTAAAATAAATGATAGAAGTTGAAGTACATATGCTAGAAGAGATTTCTTCACACACCTATATAGAGCTTAGCAACTAATAGTATAATAATCAATGATAATAAAAATAGATACAACCACAAAGATGACAAGATCTCATGAATATGAGTAATGAGTTAGAACTTCTAGAGTAATAATACATCATGATATTGGATTAAATGTGGTGAAGTATAGCATGTTATTGAAAACACATATATATGTTCCTCTATACCAGATATGAGGAGTGAGAAAAAGCTATATACATTAGGCTCAAAATCTCATGTACATAGAAATGATGCCCTTTAAAATTTTGTCCCAACTACTATATATAGGATGTTGGATATGTCCCATTATTACTTCATCTAATTTTCCCCTTCAAAAAATTGTAGACTATTGATAAGGAGGTATTTTCCATAGTGTGTCAAATTGTGATATTGCTATCCGGATTCAACCGTGTAGTTCGAGTCGAACTCATTGACCCATGTTTCATGAGTAGTGGTTCACAAGAACCCATCTCTCATGATAATGGGCTTAACCTTAGGGGAAACTCTATGGTTAAGCACACTTGAGCTGGAGTAGTACCAGGATGGGTGACCTCCCGGGAAGGCCCAATGCTTCACCTTTGTGAGCATCACCTAGATGCAATGAGTGCTAAGTGGATCATTCATTATCATGAGAGATGGGATCTTGTGAACCATTACTCATGAAACATGGGTCAATGAGTTTGACTCGAACTACACGGTTGAATCCTGATAGCAATATCACAATTGTAGGCTATTGAAAAAGGGCACAAAATATCTTGGAAAATTTACTTCCTCTTTAATTCTCATGCATCAAATGATTTGGTAGCCTATTGAAATATTTTACACAATATGTGTCGCTATCTTCTTATGCCACCTATGTGTTATGAATGCAATCTTTGGGTAGATGAGCTATTCGATCTTTAACTATATTTGTAGAGAAGTGATTGGTGATGAATGCTCTTTATGAGGACAATGTTTGGGTAGATGAGCTATTCAATCTTCAACCATATATGTAGAGAAGTGATTGGTGATGAATGCTCTTTATGAGGTTAATCTTGATTGTGGTGGTTTATATTTTAGTAGTGCAATCACTCAGATCATAGATTTTCATAAATGATTGAAGGAGTTCAACTAGTTTGAGAATTGAGTTGCATATGTGTATTGTAGTTGATTACTTGGACCTATGCCATAGGCTTAACATATTATTTTCCTGTCTTTTGTTGAAAACTCTACAAGCTATAGGGTGAGGTTTGATTGGGTGGTGCACACTAGATCACTTCTTAGCCCCTCATGAATAGCTCTTCTTTCATAGTAAGGCTTGGACAATCTCATTAAAGGGACCTAAAGAGAATATGAAACATGTAGTAATACAAACATAAGGCTGCATAAATATCAACAATCTATAGTGGAAAATACACTATAGTGTGTAGCCTAAAAGTGTTCTCACCAAGGATCTCCAAAATCTAAAAAAGACCTAGGTCCATAACATTAAAATTTTCACTTTCTTTTCTCTCATGCAATTTGTCTTAAAGTAAAATTAAATTTGTAATCCTATAGGCCTTTACTTTAGTTCTCTTATCAAACCACCTTTTAATCACACTTTGGTGAACATTGGTAAATTTCTTTAAGGCATGATCTTTATTTTCCTCAAGATATAACAAATTCAACAATCTAGCCTCAAGCTTGTCATTAATCGTCAAATAGTCTTTCATGAACTGCAAAGTGGAATCTTAAGATTTCCTAGAAAAATAGGATCTAGGCCATATATGAGATGATAAGGATATTTTCCTAAATATATTTTTGATCCTAGTGCTATTTGATGATAAAACAATTTTCATTAATGTATGCCACTCCCTAGGATTCTTGTCTAAAAGCTTCTTTTTGCCTCAATCTAATTCATATTAGTAGACTCAACAACACCATTACCTTGAGGGTAGTAATTTGAAGAGAGTTTGAGAATTACCTTATTTTCATAGGTCCATTCAAAAAATTGAATATACAACAATGTGGGACCTTTATCACATACCAAAGAAAGATATCCCAATCCTCATACTAATGTGCTATTTAAAGAACTTAATTACTAAAACATAGAAAAATATAAGTGGGCGATCCAAAATGGAATGATTAAATGGTTGTATGCACCTACATTTTATCTATTCTCATTAGGAAAAGAGATCCCCAAAGGTAGGATTAACTTTCAACCTTTAGGTGAGTCAACCTTATTGGAAGATTTGTTGTTTTCCTTATGATAAAAAATGGTAAAATATGACTGAAACACACTTTTGAAAGATGAAAATAAAATACCAAATGAACTCAATTATGTGATAAAAATTGTAATATAGATTTAAAGGATAACACTAATAAAAAGAACAACTTTTAGGCAGATCTAAGAAGGTTAAATTGTTGTTACCTATCACCAAAAACAAGTGTTGAGTGTCTTGCAAGGACTCATTCACCCTAGGGCGAATGAATCTTTGTACAAGGTTTTTCCTCAGCTTCAGGTTTCCTTTGGAGATGGATATGAGATGTTATTTGCCTCAGGTTTCATTGTCAGAAAGCCAAAAATAAATTCAAGATCTGAGTTTTTGTGTCTTGACAACTTTGATGATAACTTTGACAACTTTGCAAAATTGCACTTTTGATCAACCTTCAATCCTTCTTCACCTGTAAATATGCACATACAAAGAGAGGAGAAAAATGCTTATTTTTGGTGGATAAGGGTTTTCCTTGGTCAAACCCTAGTTTGGTAATTAAACCTTGATAATGAAATAATGACAAAATGAAGGAATTAATGAATGAACAAAGCTTGTTACACCTCACCAAACCCTTTAATGGATGCTCTTATAGTACCGAAGTCTAACACATCTCTCTAAGGATTTGATCTTGCATTAAATGGCTTGATTTCTTGATTTGACACTTGATTTGATGCTTGAAAACTTGAAACCTACATCAAAATGTTAGCTCCAAAAACATGCATGAATCCACATAACTTTGAAATCATGATAGGATCTTGAATGCTGTTGTAGATGACTAATAAATCTGCTCTTCAATGCTCTTGAAAACAATACTTGCTCTTGTGAAAGTTGCCTTAATGTTGCTTAGTTTGAATTGAAAAAAAGACCTTGTATTTATAGGTGTTTCCTTAATTTCTCGATAATTAAACATCACAAGTCGATCTCTGCAACTTGAATTTGAATCATTTAAATACAACCAAAAACATATTAGAAATCGGGTCCCAAGACTTAAGGAGGACCCATTCGCCCTTGGGTGAATAGGTCCTAGGCCCTAAACCTAGGACACATTTTCCAAGATGTGTAATTAAGTGTAAGCATTGATTAAATGTGGGTTCCCCTTTCAGAAAACAAAATTAATTAGGCTCGTGAATGCATAATTGGGTAAATTAAAGGCTTAATTAAATCCAATTAATTAATGGGATGCAAACATAGTGTGAAAATGTAAAGGTGTACATTTCTTTACACTGCAATCACTATCTTTGTGGTGAAATTATTGTAAGATTGAGCTTTGGTTCATCAAGTGTAATAATTCGTACCTATAAGCATAAACTTGTGTCTTGTAGAAGAATGTGGGTTACTAACACCAATAAAATCAAGGCCCCGTTGGGAAAAAGTATGCACCTTGATGAAAAGCTATATGATATGGTTGGGTTCCTCTCCCTATGGCCTGAAATTACACAAATGTGATAAATATGAACATGTGCATGTGAATCCTTGAAGAAATGAGATGAATAATAATCCACTATAAGTACCCATTGTGCTATAGAAATTCTAGAACAATATGTTGTGCAAAACTTCTTATGAAAATCTCTCAAGACTTGAGATGCCCCCTACTATTTAAACATCTCAATTATATTCCTTCATGATTTAATCAATGCAATTATTTTGATTTTATCACAAATTGTTACACTTGAGATCTAAGGTTCTCCTTTGGGTGGCATTCAAGTGATTGTAACACATTATTTAGCAAGTAGATAACTAAAACAACACATTGCTCATCATTATCAATATAGTCCACTATTTATTATTGGAAAATGTTTTTTAATCAATCTTAGCTAGAGAATTGTTACATCATGTTCTATCATTAGTTTCATAGGTTGAATCTCTTAGCCAATGTCCTATGAAATAGTTTTCCATTTACGTCTTCATTCACCCAATTCATTTTGTATCAACATAGTCTTTACCAATTGATTTGGAACTATTGCAAACACTTTTCTTTGTAATATGTAATTTCTATTTTTTTTGATGGATCTAAGTAATTTCTAAAATCTCTTCTTGTGTTTTATAACTCCACTCAATTTTACAATATTTTTAATATGAAATTCAATAGACAAATAATCTTTGTAAATCCTATCCCAAACATATAAACAAAAAATTGATCTTACTAAAGAATAATTTCAACTCTTTTTTGTTGCTCGATAATGAAAATTTTAAATTTCCTTCTCTTAATTTGACTTAATGGATATTCCTCTCTTAAAGATAATGTGGCCAAGAAGCTCACCCTAAATGACTCTAAAGATGCATTTTCTAGATTCAAGGAAATTCCATGGTATTTACACCATTGCAACACCTTCCTCAAATATGATATAATATCACTTCTTTGCTTAGAAACATAGTTAATTCATTCCAAGCTTTAAATAATTATGCACTTTCCAACAAGATCCTTGAATGCTATGCCAATGAAACATTGAAATGTTGCTCCTATTCTAATTAAATCAAATTGCATCCTCTTGCATGCAAAGGTACCTCATTTTTTATGAGTTCCATCTTGATTCAATCCTCATAATTCACCATGTATTGGTTGTATCTTGAATATCCATCCTAAAAAGACATTATTTTTGAACCATTCACAATTTGCAAGACTCCATATAGTGAAGGCAAGGGAATAATTGTCATTTTTAAAGCTCTATTTGGATTCCAAAAATCAACAGACAATTTGTTTTCACCATTCTTATTTCTAATGGAACAAATTGTAACCCATGTGGAATGTCTCACCCAAAAAATAATATTAGAATAGGAGACGATGGTGGCCCGAGTGGGTGGAAACCCTACCCAGGTGAACCAAGTAGAAGGTGCAGGCTTTGTTGGCGGCGGTGGCTTCTAGGGCGACGGATGTTCTTCGACTAGGCTGCAAGAAAACACTGCGAAAGAGATTGGAGCCTCTGACGTGTCTAAGTATGGTGGGGGGAGTCTTAAGGGCGGCGACCTTGTGGCTAAAGCTAAGACGTCGGTTGCGAGATTTTGGCATGGGAGGTTGCTGAATGGTAGGTTTATCCCTGTTGCCAATGCTATCTCTATTGAGTTGAAAGTAGAGACAGTTGAGGAAATAGATCCAAATGTTTCTGAGCTCTCCGTTCGTGGGGTGATTTGTTGGTTTAGGGTTTTTTTGGCCTAGCCTCCCTCAGCTGCACTCCTGGATCTCTAATGAATGGGAGCCTCTAATTTCTGGTAAAGTTCATATTTTCCCCATGGCCAAGGGGTTTTTTGTTGCTAAGTTTGACAATGCCCAATATAGAAACATAATTTTATGTGATAATTTTTTTAGCTGGGAGGAAATTTTTTTGTTGATGATTAAGCCTTGGCACTCTGACTTCAACCCTTCTTTTGAAACTTTCAACAAGATCCTGATTTGGGTCCAGCTACCTAATCTTCCCCTCCAATTATGGACTGACCCTCTTTTGGAGGAAGTGGGTGAAGCCCTTGGTGATTTTTTGTTGGTGGATGATGAATCCTCTGACATTTTTCACTCCACCTTTGCTCGCATATTGGTTGAAATGGATGTTTCAAAAGGGTTGCCTACTGAAATTTTACTTAAATCTTCTAAGGGTTCTTGGGTCCAATCTTTGGACTATGAAGGGATTCCCTTTCATTGCAGAAGGTGTTTTAAAATAGGTCATGTTGTTGCATAATGCAGATTTGAGAAAAAAACAATGACAACTACATGGTGGAAAGGTGCCTCTCTACAAAATTATATGGTTGAGAAGAAATTTGAACAACATAGAATTTTTTCTGAGGTGGTTGCCTCAGAATCACAGGGTCTTGTGGAATCCCCTCCGAATGTCTTAAATGGTGGGGTTGTTGTTTCTCAACAAGCTTATCATGTTGAAACCCCTAAAGAATGAGAGAATGGGTCTCAGGCTACCATTTCTAGTGGTTCTTCTGATAATTTTATGCTTGCACGAGGGAATAATGATGAAATCTCCAAGATAGTGGTTGCAGGTATACATCTTTAGGAAAATAGTGTGTTGGATTGGCATGATAATGCAACACAAGTGGAAGAAGGATAGATTACTATAAAGGGTAAGAAAGCAAAATTCTCTAGGCCTTCTTTTGACATGACTCTCCGCTCCCACACGAGTAGTTCTAAATGTAAATCTTGATTGGTCTTGTTTGGGGGCTGGTTTTTGGCTGGCTATAGGCTTTCCTTTTTGCAGCTTTGTTTTGGTTGTAAAGGGTTTCAGGTGCCTTCAAAACCTACTTTTACTGTAATAAAAAACTATTGCACCTCCTTAAAAATCAATGGTTTGAGCAACATATTCACTAGTCTTTCATTTTTTTGAAAGATTTTACATGGGTTTCAAGGGAATCACAAGCCATTATGGATGTGTCAAATACCTTTATGTCATGAAATTAACTCTCAGTAGTCTTTAAGTGTTTGTATGATCCCATCCTTTCCTCTTCTATATAGTTTTTTTACCAAGAACACATTTTTTGCTTCATTGTCACATCCTAAGTTGCATGGCTCAAACATTTCAACTTCTAAATGAGAGGATTTCCTTTCTTTACCAATTTAATCTAAATCAAAAAACATATTAAGTGCAATCATCCCCTTGGGTATGCTATTCATTTTCAAGTTGAAAAATCCTTTCTCATCCACTTTGAAGTCACTTATGTCCAATTCAATGATGATTTTTGAATCAAAGTTCCTTGTATTTGTAATAAAATTAGTGATATGATTGTTATCTTTGAACACTTGTAAGTTATGAATATTATTTAGGATAGATGGAGTAGGCACTAAATTGAAAACCTTCTTAACCTAAAATTTACAATAAGTTCAAGTGTACTTACAACCTTCACTAATTCATCAACAATATTATATTTTTATATGTGAAATAAGTCTTATGTCAAATGCTGCATCAAGATCCTCTATCAACTCCCGCACCCTGCTAAGATACTTATCCAATCTCTTTTCATTACATGCATATTGAATTTTCACCTATTTTACTACTAAATATAAATCTCCCAATTCTTGCAAATGTTTCACTTTCTTCTTATGAGCCAATAGGACTTAATGTGAGAGTTATTTGTACTTGATAGTATTATTAGTAAACACAAATTAAATTCTCAACTATTTGGCCATTAAATCTAAATCTCCCAATACTTTCAAATGTTTCACTTTCTTCTTATGAGACAATAAGACTTAATGTGTGAGTTACTTGTACTCAATAGCATTATTGGTAAACACAAATTAAAGCCTAAAAGTTGTTAGGAATTACGTTCCTTTTAAATTGATATATTATATACCAAAACCACTCCCTTGCTTGGAATTTGAATTGTACAATTTTCTCCCATAATTGATCCTCACTTTTTCTTAATTATTTTCTAATGTAGGTATTGGTGGTGGACCTCCCTTTGTCATGTGTACTATTGAACATTCACTTTCAAACCAATTTTCCTTTAGCTGAACTGAATTGATGCTAGTCTATCTATTGTATTCTAACTATAACACTTGTATGGGTGAGGTAACACACTCTAAAAACCTTGTTAATTGGTCCTCAAGGCAACCCATATGATTGGCTTGATGATTTTCATCCTTTTTTGCACTATGGATGACTATTTTAGACCTTTTTATTCAAGAGATCAAAGGTTTGATAATAATATATAGTGTATACCTATTTTAAAATTGATAAACATGATTCACAAGAAAGATCTTATGTTGCTCGTGTATTCTACATCAATTAGGTAGTAATTAGTCATCTAGATACAAGTTTTATTTCCCAAAACTTGTTTGTCATGATTGAGTTTCTTGACCAAAATTTGTAAACTATCATAGGCCATGACAATAATATGTGCATCCTCCCTTTTAAAAATTGTCACAAGTGATTTGTACTTTATTTTATTGTCTAGATTGATACACTTAATCATATTTACAAGAACATCTTTTGATTGCAATTAGGGAATTTTACTTTTTACCTTGCTTATATTAGTGTTCTTAATTGTGAAATCAAAAGTTTGACTTGTTAGCACTACTATACTATTTGTATTTGATTGGCCCACTCCATTAAATGTGATTTTGTCTACCTTATTGGTCTTGAATTTAATGATTAGGTGCTTCATTAACATTTCCTTGTCAATTGTAATTTAATTGGCTAAATTAGCCATATAAGCTACACATACAATATAGTTGTAGAATGTCTTGGACAAATCTCTACTTAATAGCATGAAATATGCATCTAGGGTGATGCAGGAGCATCCAGTGGTGTAAGGGCAATCTTGCATCACCCAAAAATAGTTAAATTTCAAGTTTATCATTTTTCAGATTTTTTACATTTTTGGATACCCTTTTTGTCATAATGAAATTCCCAATTTACGGTTTTTATTTTCTATTCCTAGGTTGGAAGATATTGTAGTTTAAGTTTCCCAGATTTGCACTTGAAAACCTTCCGAGTGGGATTTGAGGCACTTAGAGCTTCCGGATCGGCCCTGAAACTTGTTGAAATCAGCGTAGCAAATTTTAAGCATGTTCTTAACTTCGAGACCTTTCCAACGGTTCAAACGGTTTGCGAATCGGAGTCCCAGATCAAAAGTTATGGCCCCGGGAAGTTGGCGCACTTTCTAGAAGATACCATTGCAAATGCTCTTTTGAAATTTGAACTTCATGTTGTAAATTTTTGGCGCTACACCGCCAAAACTCAATTTGAATGTTGTTTTGGCTCCAAACTATTGAGGAGCTCTATTTATGGGCGGGTTTTCTAATTTTTGGGTAACTTTTTGGGGACAAGCTCGCATATTGCAAAAGGGTGATTCTGTAGCTAATTCTGTAATTTGCATGTGTTGTAAAACTTGGGGATTTGAGATCCTCTACATGTAAGAAGTTCCATTTTCTGAATAATAAAATTATTCTCTTGTTTGTGGGTTATTTTCTGTGTCTCGGGTTGTGCCCTCATCATAGGGTATCAACTGCTCGTGTGTTAATGACTTATTAAATTCAAGGGTTTGAATCTAATTGCATGTGTATATTGTTCAACTCACATACCATATTGAATTTTTTCTTTCTCAATTGTACCACTTTCCAATTTGATTTGGCTATAGTCAATTCCAACTTTTGAAAAATTGAAAAAGGCATCATGATATGAGAAGTACTTGAATCAACTAAGAAATTATGAATATTCTTATCAAGGATTCAAATAGTTGAGAGGAATAGAGGTAATTCCACCTCATCCTTGAAAATGGTTGCGTGTGAATTTGAGGGCTTGGTCATTTCTTTCTCTTTCCCTTTTAGATCAACCAATTCTTTCATTAGCACTTGTTATTGATCAATCATTTGCATTAGCTCAAACATGGTGATGTTTTCCTTAAGATCATCCATTATATTTAACTTGAAATCATCAAATCTTTTATCTTATCACTCAAAGGAGTTGGCATATATATTTTTGGTTGAGAAGATGAAGCCTGGCCTTCAGGTGGAGTGGGATTACTACTTAACTTTTTATCTAGTGGCACTTGCAAGTTGTTTGGAGGAATGAAATTAGTGAATGGGCCCTTGAAATTTATCCTTGACATATAATTATTATCATTGTAAAATTTTTGGTAGACTTGTATCTCATCTATATTTTCTTTAGGTTCATTGTTGTCTTCAAATAAAAATGTACTTTTTTCAACATTAATTTCTAGTAGGTATGATTATGCTTCTCAATTATTTCATATTTCTTGAAAACCTCCTCCTTCAAGTTGGTGATTTATTCCCTAGCATTCTTTTCCTCCAAAGGGAGTAATTCAACTTATTCTCAATAATTTAAATAACAAATCATTCAAGGATAATTTATTGAATGCCAATCTCCTTATCAATGTTAGTTTTGTCTGCCAATTAGTTGTCCTATGAGACAATGTTCTCAAGACAAGAGGAAGGGAAAGGAACACAAGCATACCAAGTAGAACTACCAAGACAATGTTGATGATCCTTATGACACATGCAACTCAAGTAGAATGAAGATCACTCTAATCCTAAAAAGTTAATTGATCACATAAAAAAATCAACTCTAATGTTGTGTGTGCCAAGCCATGCTAAATTTGGAGCTTAGTAGTCTATGTGATTTGTTTCTTCAAGGGGTTTGTGTTGGTAAAATATCAAACTTGACAATTCATGGATTTGGTATATCATATTTCCTTTCTAGATGATAATTACTTTCAAGATATCATTTTTTTTTTCTAATCTAATATTAATCTAGCAAATTGTAAAAGAAATAAAGATGTTAGTGTTTAGAGAAATAAACATGAAGAATCAGAAGCCAATGATCACTTAGTTTTTCAACCTCAAGAATCTAAAATATTTGATGAAATTCAAATAGTCTATAATGTAGTGATCAATATTCCACCCTATTGAAAAAACTATAGATACAATATTCTAAGAAAATTTTGTGAAGATGGGAAATAAATGTTTAAGACCATTGTATTCCATGCACACAATTTTCACACAATTTTCACTTTAAATCAATTTTTAAAATCTCACTAAATAATTCATCTCAAAGGATATAAAACACAAGAATACGCCACCAGTAATGATGTGAATAATCACAAGAAATAGGCATAATATTTATTTATTTTCAATTTATAGATTGATTTACAACTTTCGACAACATTCCCTACACTAAAAATATTTTTTCCTTACCTTAAAAATTCCCAACCCTTTACAATGTCTTTGATAATTAGTCAAGTACTCAACTTAGGCACCTAAAACTACATTTTCTTGAAAAAGCTAGCTTGGATCGTTGGGCCCAAAATTCATGTTACAATTTATTTTCTAGTTCATAGGCCTCAAAATTAAATATTTTATTATTATTATTTGGCCTAACAAAATAATTACAATTAAACACACTTAAAACTACAAGTTATTGGATGTAATCTTGAGCCAATTTACATCCTCAAGATTCTAAGGAATCCTTTCAAGCTGATGTTGCACTCACCACTCCTTTAGTATATTTTATTTTCTTTCCCTTGTCTAATAACATTGGGATGGTTAGAGCTAGTGTAGTAGAATCCACATGAACCACAAACTAATTCATATAAGTAGATAATTCACCAACCTATGCCTTGAGTTCTTCCTTAATTTTCTCATCTTTGTTCATGGGGTCAAGGATGATAGATTCTATAGTTTGGAGAGACTATTTATTTCTTTCTCATGTTTGGTGACCTAGATTGAAGTTTTATAACTACTAGTCACCTAGTTGCATTTAATCATTACATGAAATCCTATATGCCCACATATCCTAGGTCAATATCTCCAATGCCATCCCAATGGGATAACAACATAGGATGCTATACTATATATTTGCATTTAATTTATTTTTCTAGTGGTTTCCATCCTTGCACATGCACTTCTAAGTTCACATGAAACAATTGGATTGTTACATCCTGAGAGTGATATTACCCATTTACTATTACCTTGTTTGGTTAAATTGCTTGAATAAATGAATATGTTTTATGAATCTTTATATAAATATGTTTAATGAATCTTGAATGGAAATATGATGAATGAATGATTGATGCAATTTGATATTTTATAATGATTCTAACTATAAAATGTATGATGTATATGATTGTGTTGTGATCAAATAGCTAATATTATGGTGTGCTAAGTTGAGTGCAGGAACAAGTTCATACCTCCAAAAGAGAGAGAAAGTATCACTTAGGAGAAGAACTTGGTCTGGTAACCCTTAACGAGCCTAACTAAGCATTCACACACTCACGCCCTAGTTGGTCTTAGTGACTCAAGTTAGTTTTGGGAAAAGATAAGTAATCTTTGGTTTAGATGTGAAAGTTATGATTGAGGAATGTGATTAAGTCTTGATGTCATGTGAAAGTATTTCCTTGTGTGCTTATTGTGGTATTGATGAGATATATGCATGAAATGTATATATGCATATATGTACATGTCTATGGTAGAATGATACATGTGAGTGAATATGTACATGAGTATACTTGGGTAGACGTACCTACACATGCACTCATGGATGAATTACCCATATGTATGGAAATACTGATTGGACTAAAGGTGACATGTATATATTTATATATATATGTATATATACATTCCATGTATATGTCAATCAATGGTTATGATTATGAGTGTGAGTGTTTTTATAATGATATTGGAAATGGTATTATCTATATGTATATATAATATATATAATGTATATATATACATAATAATATTATTTATATATTTATACATGTAGTTATTATTCAATAGTTAAATGTATTCAATAAACTTTATGAGATAAATATATATTGATATAAATATATGTATATATATATATTAAAGGATATATGTATATATATTGGAAACATATGTGCTAATTACTAAGCACAGTGAATAGCATTGTTTAAGTGGAGCACATATATGATAATGCACATATATCATGCAAGATGCATCCTTTGGTTATATCTTTGCCAACACATAAAGTGATTTAAAGACTAAGTTTGTTGAAAAATGAGGTGTTTTCTTAGTTTAATAAGTACTCTGTAAAACTTTAATATTGCTGATCTAAATAAGCTTTTTCCTTGGTTACATATTCTTTGTGGGTGATTATCTCAATTAATCCATTTTACCGTTTGTAGAATGTAGACAAAAGTTGATAGAAGTAGACAGGATATTAGAAAGATTACACAAGATGTACTATAGAGAAACCCTTTCGAGAAAAAAATCCACCAAGAATTATTCTATTATTCAATCTTCTGAATTAGATTACAATATCTATAATTCTTGCTTGAGAATGCTTCTTCTGCCTTCATTAGAACTTCTTCACAACCTGCAATAAAACTAATAATAACTCTCTTCAACTTGCTTGAGATAAATAGGCTTTAATCAGCTTTGTAAACTCAACATGAGTTACAATTACAATGCTCAAGCCCTATCCCTAAAAGGCATGCCTATCTCATGCAAATAGGGTTATGTCATGAAGAACAATGTCAAATCCTCATCTTCATGCATTTGGGCGTCCCAAACTGAAGTAGCAACTCAACCTTTGTTTTGTAAATATCTTCAAGGCTTCATCCTCAAAGTAGGCACCCAAAAGAGGTCCCACTTAACTGAGCCTTCAAAAATATCTCAACATGCAAAGGAGCTAATTCTAAGAAGACAACTTGGGCACCCAAGTTGGGTCCAAGTTTCTTGTTAACTAAAACATTACTCAACACCATTCATGCAAGAATGGTCATCTCTTGTTAATTGGAGGTAGTCCCTGTTATCTATCATGCAACTCAAGTCATTAGCCATGCATTCCAAGTTAACTGAAGTCAACTAGCATTCAACTAAAACTAACTGAAGATAACTGAACCATTACTAAACTGAACTGAACTAAACTGAACTAAACTGAACTAAATTGATTCTGAACTGAACTAAACTAAACTAAACTAAATTCCTCTAAACTGAACTGAATTGAACTTCATGAATGCAAACATAAAACCCTAACTCCTATGATCTTTACATGCATTCAAAAGTGTTATATCTTACTTTGAATAGTTAACTGAACTCAAGGTGAGTGTCACCTACCATGTGGGCACCTGATGTGCCCCCATTATTTAGGAACTCACAATGGATGCCCTCACATGTTCCTAAAATTTATAATTAATTACAAATGTCAATTAACATGATTATTTCATCAAA
Organism: Sequoia sempervirens; assembly: GCA_007258455.2. Classification (NCBI taxonomy): domain Eukaryota; kingdom Viridiplantae; phylum Streptophyta; class Pinopsida; order Cupressales; family Cupressaceae; genus Sequoia; species Sequoia sempervirens. The sequence goes on from VDFB02193867.1 coordinate 553,806,350, forward strand.
TATTAATCTCATCCTAATCCTAGTGCTGTTGAACACATTCCAAGGACTTAGGAGATACATGAAATAAATACTGTTTAGGATTGCAATTAAATGGCATCCTATTTACAACATTATCCCACTTGACATTATATATTGCAATTATTCTAAACAAGGAATAATAATTTAAATCAAGTATAAGAATCAAGGCCAATGGCCTTCTTGCACCACGATAACTTATCTGTAGGAACTGGCTTCATAAGATAATCTGTGGCATTAATCAAAGTGTCAAATTTTTCAATTAATACCCTTCCACTTTCAACCATTTCTCGTACAAAGTGATACTGAACATCTACATGTTTAGTACGAGCATGATACATAGTATTTTTGGCTAAACAAATGGCACTCTGACTATCACATTCAATCCTAACTTGCTTGTAATTAAAACCAATACCTTTCCCAAGTCTCTGTAACCAAATTGCCTCTTTAGAGGCATGTGTGGCAGCCATGTACTCTGCTTTTGTGGTGGACAAAGCAACCATGGGTTGCCTCTTACTCATCCAACTAACCACAGCTCCAAACAAAGTGTACACATAACCACTTGTCGACCCCCAACTATCCAGATCTCCTGCCCAATATGAATCAACAAACCCCTGTATGTCCAATGATCTATTCATAATATCAATATTATTAGAACCATGATAAACTAAACAGTAATTAGAAGTCCCTCATAAATATCTAAACACCCTCTTAACATAAGTCCAATGTTCTTTACCAGGGTTAGACATAAACCTACTAAGAATTCCCACTGCTTGTGCTATATTTGGTCTCGTATAGACCATTGCATACATTAAACTACCAATTGCACTAGCATACGAAATTTCAGACATTTCCTCATAATCAAAATCAGATTTAGGACTCATATCTAAACTTAACTTCGTGCCAATTGGTAAAGGAATATTAACTAGTTTACTGTCCTGCATATTAAACCATTTCAAAATAGTATCAACATAATTACTCTAACTTAAGCAAAGCTTTCTGTTACCTCTATCTCTACTGACCTCCATACCAAGGATATATTTTGCAGCCCCTAGATCTTTCATCTCAAATGTGCTCAAGATTTGTGCTTTCAATTCTTTGATCATTACCTTGCTGTTACCAATAAACAACATGCCATCAACATACAAGATAATAATTAAAAGTTGATCATCAATAACTTTTATGTAAACACAATGATCTTCCTCACTCCTAACATAACCAATTTTCAATGCAAAAGCATCAAACTTCTAGTACCACATTCTGGGTGACTGTTTCAATCCATATAAAGATCTCTTTAACCTGCAAACTAATTCTTCTTTTCCTTTTACAACAAACCCTCAGGTTTCTTCATATAAATCTCCTCATCAATATTCCCATGCAAAAATAAAGTTTTCACATCCATTTTCTCCATTTCAAAATCATAAGTAGCAACAATTGACAAAAGGAATCTAATAGAAGTAGGTTTAGCAACAGGAGAGAAGATTTCATTAAAGTCAACTCCCTCTCTCTGGGAGTAGCCCTTGGCTACTAATCTAGCCTTATACCTTTCAAGATTACCATCTGCACCAATCTTCCTTTTAAAGATCCATTTACAACCAATGGCCTTTCTATCTTTGGGAAAACTCTCAAGATTCCATGTGTCATAAGTATTCAAGGATTCCATTTCCTCATGAATAGCTTGTGACCAAAGCTTGTTCTCATCTGAGGAAAAAGCTTCCTTATAAGAACTAGGTTCATCATTAGTACTCATTAAAGAAAAAATACAACAAAAATTAGGTGGGCTATACCTATCAATGAGATTCTGTTGTCTCGTGGATCTCCTCAAAGGGGTTTCTACTTGTTCCTCAATATGCTCATCTTGAGCATCTATTTCAGAAGAACTCTCTGAACTCTCCTCTTCCAATCCATCCAATTGTTCTTCAACATGTGCATCTTGTTGCTTGTTAGTATTTGTCTCAAAATTCACTGTTCGAGAAGTATCATGTTCCTTTGGTTGTTCTTCTCCTGAATAAGCTCTAAATTCCTTGAAAATAACATCTCTAGATAAAGAAACTTTTCTAGTTAGTGGATTCCAAAGCTTGTATCCTTTTACATTTTCACCATAACCTATGAATATGCATTTTTGTGCTTTAGGATCTAATTTAGATTGCTTTTCTTGAGGCACGTGAACAAAAGCCTCACAACCGAAGATCCTTAAATGTGCAACACTAGGTTTCTTACCTAACCACATCTCATAAAGAGTTTTATCTTCAATAGATGAACTAGTAGATCTATTAATTAAATAATAAGAAGTACATACTGCTTCAGCCCATAGGGACCGTTCTAGCTTAGCACTACTTAACATACTCCTAGCTCTTTCCATTAAGGTTCAGTTCATCCTTTCTGCTACTCCATTTTGTTGAGGTGTATATGGAGTAGTTTTCCATCTCACTATTCCTGCATGCTTACAATAATCATCAAATTCCCTAGAACAATACTCACCACCATTATTTGATCTCAACACTTTTATCTTATGATTTGATTGTTTCTCAACCAAAGCCTTAAATTCCTTAAACTTATTAAACACATCAGATTTGCTATGCATAAAATATATCCAAGTGTATCTTGAGACATCATCAATAAATGTGACATATTATCTAGATTTTCCAATAGAGTCAATATCCACAGGGCCCATTACATTGAGTGAATAATCTCTAATAATCTTTTAGCTTTATTTGTACCACTAGGAAATTGAGATCTAGATTGCTTTCCAAACACATAGTGCTCACAAAAGTCATTTTTTCTAATATTATAATTAGGAATACTGTCAACCAAATTTTTATTAAAAATGGTCCTAAGACCTTTTTCACCTATATGGCCCAATCTATGGTGCCATAGCATACATGTATTTTCAGCTTCAGTTACATTGGATAAAATATTTACATTGGAAGTATTCAACTTAAACAAAGTCCCAATCTGAGATTCTTTAGCAACCACCATATTCCCTTTCACCAATCTACAACCACCTTTGTCAAATGTCACATGCATTCCAGAATCATTGAACTTAGAGATAAAAAGTAGATTTCTAGCAAGTCCTAGAATATGTAAAACATCATTAAGGGTCTTAACCCTACCATCACTAAAACACAATTTTACCTTTATTATTTAGGAACTCACAATGGATGCCCTCGCATGTTCCTAACATTTAGAATGAATTACAAATGTCAATTAACATGATTATTTCATCAAATATTAATCTCATCCTAATCCTAGTGCTGTTGAACACATTCCAAGGACTTAGGAGATACATGAAATAAATAATGTTTAGGATTGCAATTAAATGGCATCCTATTTCCAACAAAGTTAACCATAGTAAAATCATGTTTAAGTTGTATGCTATTGTGTATGCATTTAATGGAGAAGTTAAAATAGTTTGTAAGCCATTTGAAGAAGTCAAACCAGTGCTAGAATATGTGGCATCAACTTGAGAAGGTGGCACCAATTTGTAGAGTATGAAATGCTTAAGAATTTTGTTGAATTCACATGTCTGATATTAGTTTGTGAAACTCAATCAAGTGGAAACTTGGCATCAATATGTGAAGGAATTAAAATTAGGAAACTTGGTTATGAGCTTGCTGTTCATTTGACTCAATAAATGTGTCTTGAATTGTCCCTTATAATAATTCATCTCAGCCATTAAAATGGAGAGGACTGTTATGTGTTGCAAACCTATAAGTTAGAATGACGAGTCATTGCATGAGGATAGAAAGGTGGCAGAAATATTAACTTATTTGTAGCCTTCGGTTGCTCACAATTTAGTATAAATAGAGGTGCTCATTCTACCAATTGCTACAGTTATCATTCTAATTATCTTGATGTTATGTTGCTGTGATTTCTTAGTGAGTTGAGAGTTGTTTTTCTATTTCGTATTTGTGATTATTGTGAGAATTAGAGAGAAGTTAGAAGTGGGTAATCAAGTGGATCTTGAAGGTGGAATCAAGCAAGCTTGAGGATTCAAACTAGGAAGGAGTTTAATCAATTAGAGCATTATACAAGCATGCTAGTTTCTATACCTTTGTCATTATGTTGGACATGATAATTAGTTTTTTTACTATGTTGGAAAAGAGTGCTTTTGAATATTTTGTGATGTTTGTTTAAGATTACATGTTTCTTGTTTATGCATTATGTTGAACCTATCCTAATAGTTATGTTTTTTTATGTACCCTATGTATGAGAACTTGTATGAGTGTAACGTATTTGTACTATACATAGTTGTCATCGCTATATGTAGGATGTCTAAACTAGATGTATGTAGCAAAGAGTAAGAAGTTGCTACAATAACTATGGTAGTAAAGTCACTTTGTTTATAAGATCTTATGTGGGTTATTCTTGGGATTTGTCCAATCCATGAGAAAGGGGCTAACCTAGGTATAAAGTATGAATGGTCATTAATCCACATTGAGCTAGGAAGGTGTGTGAATAAGAGACATCCACTCTAGGTTCTGAGTGATGAATACTTTGGCCAAAGTAGTGTAAAGAGGCCACTATTTATACTGTTAGTTTCACTATGACATGGAATTACGTGCTAGGTAAGGGATGTACATACATGTAGGGGGTAGCCACTGTATGTCAGTTCTAGAAAAGTATAGGACACAACACCAAGCTTAGAAAAGGCTATTGTTATGAGGTTACCAAACCAATCTCTTCATCGAAGAGTAGGGCCATCTTACCAATTAGGTAGATGTGCAGGGGACCGCAGTAAGTCCATGGTTGGTGAAAAAATGCTTGAGTGATGCTTCTCCTCTTCAGTTGAAAACTGAGATTTGAAGGGGACTTCCTAGACCATTTGTACTTTATATATTTTGTAATCTTGTTTAAGCTATGATGGGTGATCCCACAATACTGGTTTACAATTTTTGGCCAAACTAGACACTAGATTGATTTTTTCTAACTAAATCTTCATTGTCGGACACTTATAGCAACTAAACTGTGATGAATTTGAAGATGATGCAAACTAGTGATTTGTGACATTTTTTTTGTAGATTCTAAATATATTTTTTTCAAAAATTTTGGAATCAGATTGCACTTCTTTTTCCATCTCCTTCGAAAATTAGTTTTTTTCAGTAAACACCATTTTAAAGGAGTGATGCTCACCGTATACAACCTAACTTTTTTTCCATGAAGGATAATTTTTTTTTTTTTCGAGTTTAGATTTGTAACTAAAATATCTAGCACTTTCATTTGGATTCATAGTGTTTTATTGAATATTTTTTCCTTAATCAAGTTTCAAAGTCAAACCAATTACAATTCAGACATAGGCGGACTGTATACAACATAACTTTTTTTGTATGTATCAAAATTCTTTTTTTTGGTTGGATCAAGGACTTCAATATCTAGTGCACTGATATTTTTCAATTTTTTTTTATAATCTTCTATTTTTCCATGCAAGTAACAAAGAGCTTGATTTTCTGAAAAACCTACATTCACAAGAAATAAACAATAAATATAATAATAACATTAAATGTATTTAAAATTATACTTTTGGGAAGCTTATAATAAGGACTACATACAAAAAATAAATTTTAAATGAATTCATTTAATCCCCCAAAAGGTAAATCAAAAGTGGTTTTGTATCAGCATTTTGATAGGTGTAAAGGAGACTCTGTTATAGGTATGGTTTAAAACTAGTAGGGTTCTATCCAAGGGGGTTTGATCTAAGGTGGTTTGATCAAACCCTCTTCAATTGGAATCCTTTAAATGGAAATTCTCAAGGTTTAAATCATTATATTTTCTAAAAATATGCAATTTCAGCAAAAATTAGGATCTCCCAAAAATTGTAAACCAGTATTGTGGGATCACCTTGTTTGTAACGTGTATCCATCTCAATTGCAATTATAAATATTAAATGTCATATGGAAATTATGTATCATAATTATTTGAAATAATGAAAGGAATTCTTTTGTATGCAATTGGAAAGTTTGAAATATGTTTCAAATGTGCATTTATTATTCAAAGGAAAAGAAAATTTGTATTGCTCTTAAAGTTTAGATGCATAAACTATTCACTTGTGGGTAAAAATAGAAAATTTTACTGTGTAGAAAAATGGGCATTTTACATAGATGATTCAATAATAATAGATTTTAGCTATATCAAAAGATATGAGCATCCAAGTTGAAAATTTATATATTATGTGTACAAGTTATGAAATGGAAGAACTTGATAAAATTGATGTAGTGAATTGGAAAGGTTTAAATAATACCATCAAATTTATAACACAATGCTACCACCAATTAAGTATAAAATTCTCAATAATTTTTTTTGAGGAGTTGGGCTTTAGGATCTTGGCATGATTACCTAAAATATTTGAGATCTCAAAAGCTCAATGACATATAACATAAATTGAAATTTTATATTAAAAAATAATTCTTCTTCAAGTTGATTAAAGGCACACATAAGTCAACAAGACTGAACTCCTAATCTAAAGAAGGTAAAATACTAAGATAATTGAAGATCAAATGTACCTCATAACCTATGCTATAAGTAAAAAAAAAGAGTATCTTCACACCATTGACTCAAAAGAGGTGCACAAGGAAAAATGGTGAGAGTCAAAGAATGAGGATACCACCTAATATGTATATTAGTGACGATATGCCCAAAATCAAAATTGTACTAAATATAAATGTAAAATGAATGATAATTGAATTTCATGGATATCACATAAAGAGTACCAAAATAAATATACACCTAGAGGGTGATCCCACAATACTGGTTTACAATTTTTGGCCAAACTGGACACTAAACTAATTTTCTCTAACTAAATCTTCACTTTCAGGCATATATAGCGGCTAAACCATGAGGAATTTGAAGATGATGCAAACTAGTGATTTGTGGAATTTTGTCTGTAGATTCTAAATATATATTTTTCAAAATTTTTGGAATCAGATTGCACTTTTTTTTCCATCTCCTTCGAAAAATAGTTTCTTTTCAGTAAACACCATTATTAAGAAGTGGTGCTCGCCGTATAACACAATTTTTTTTCCATGAAGGATAAAATTCTATTTTTTTCGAATTTAGATTTGTAACTATTATATCTAGTGCTTCCAGTTGGTTTCATAGTGTTTTCTTGAATATTTTTTCCTTAATCAAGCTATGTTTATCAAGCTTGACATGGCTAAGCCAGGGTCAAATGGTCCTTCCTCCAGAAAGTGCTCAAGGATTTTGGGTTTGATGAAGAGTGGGTGAAGTGGGTGATGAGTTGTGTTATGTCCATTTACTTCTATGTGCTTATTAATGGGGAGCCCTCCTCTTTGTTTAGGGCATCCATAGGTCTACGAAAAGGGGATACTTTATTGCCCTACATGTTCATTCTTTTGGTTGAAGGTCTGGGGAGAGTCATCAAGATTCATGTTATTCTTGGCTCTATCCATGGCCGGCATTGGGGTAATGACTTGCCTCTATAAACAAATTTATAGTTTGTTAATGATATTGCTTTGATGGGTGTGGCTAAGATTAATGAAGCCTCTAGTTTTCATCAGGCGCACTAGATAATTATCTTGTTGCTTCTAGCCAATAGATCAATGAAGTAAAATCTTTAATTATTTCTTCAATACCCCCTTACTTATTCAGTAGAGGATTGCTCGTATTCTCCATTTTCATATTGGAAATATCCCTATGATCTATTTAGGTATTCCTCTCTCTATTGGTCCTTTACTTAGAGGCTCTTGGAAACATATTTTGGATAAGTTTTAGGCAAGAGTGAATCACTGGACTCATGGGTGGTTGTCTTTTGCAAGTTAGGTGTTGCTTTTGAAGTATTTAGTTCAAACCCTTTCAAACTATAGGTGCATGCTTCGGTTTGCTCCTCCTAGGTTTATCAAGGATTTGGATGCTCTAGGAAAATAGTTATGGGTTGGTAGTTTAAATTCGTCGAAGTGGAGTCTTGTCAAGTGGGGGATTGTCTGCAAACCAAAACAGGAAAGGGGCCTTTTGCTACAACACACTAGCCTAAATAGTCACACTTTAGCAACTAAGTTATATTAGAGATGGTGTATTGAGTAAGGCCACATATGGGCTCAAATTTTGTCTACTAAATACTTGAGGGGTGTTGCAAAGGATGAGGTGCCTCAAGTTGCTTTGTTGGGGAGAGGTTCTATTATTTGGGAAACTCTCAAAATGGGGGCCAAGTTGATCAAGGATGGTCTATTCTAGATATGTAGGGGAACTAAGGAATTCTTCTGGTATGATTTGTGGGATAGTTTTCCCCCTATCATGACCATGTATTCTCATTTGTAAGACCTCTATCAATGATTATTGGTTGTTGGTTGGTCTTGGGGGGTAAACTTTAAATCAACTCACTTATGGGGGCATGTGGGAGTTTCTAGATGGAAAGATCCCACTGAATGGCCTAATGGGGGTTTTAATGCTAATTGGGTGGATTTATGGAACATTTTAGCTAGGAGATAGTGCATTTTAATAAATACATCAGATGTCCTGTCTTAGAGCTCAGATCCTAAGGGGGCTTATGTGGTTTCCAGCGGATACCAGGTGTTGAAGCATAAAAAAATGGGGGGATGGAAGTTGTGGTGGAAAACATCTAGAATAATTTATCTTGACCTAAGTGCAATTTGGAATCTCTCCTAGAATAGATGTCTCATTGGGATAACATTAGGAAGCATAGCTTTCATGGACCTTCTGTTTGTGCTCTTTGTGGTTGTAGTGAAGAGGATTCATCCCATTTGATTTTTCACTGTCCCTTTTCTAAGGCTAGTTGACACCTCTAGTGGGGTGTTTGGGGACATGTATGTGTCCATGCTTCTTCTCTACTTGAGTTTTGGGGGAGTCTGGGGAGACCTCAGACACATGTCTCATTCCTCTAGATTGTGTGGAATATTGGCCCCACTTTTATTCTACGGAAGATTTGGCTCGAAAGGAACTACATGATCATTTGGGGAAGTAAAATGGTGGTTCATTAGGTTTGGTTTTGTGTGGTGGGCATGGTTTAGGAGGATATGGAAGTTAAGTGTGAGGTATCCCTCCCTCTAGAGAAGGGGTATGATGAGATTACCTCGAGGTTGGGCCTTCATGGTCTAAGTCTTGGGTCCCCCTATGTTAGGAGGCATCACCATTCTAAAAAGAAAACTCAGAGAGAGGGCAAGTGGTCCCTGCCACCTATAGATGTCTTAAAGATTAATATTGATGGCTCTTTTAGAGGTAACTTTGGTCATGCTAGGATTGAAAGTGTTGGAAGGGATAACACTAGTAAGGTTGTTTTCTTCTTTTCTATTTATAAGGGGAAACAATCAAATAAACTCATGGAAGAGTTGGCTATTCTTGTTTCTATTGAAAGAGCTTGTGCTCTTGGGTGGTGTAAGATCATTTGTGAATCAGATTCTCAAATCCTCATTAATTTTCTAAATGGGCTGAAGTTGGATGGAGCCGATTGGAACCTCACCTCTATGGTTAGGTAGATTCTTAAATTGGGTTCCTTGCTTGATTCTATAACCTACTCCCATATCCCCCTAGAATGGAACAAGGTTGCTGACTTGTTTGAACAAATAGGCCTCAAAGAATGTTGGGTTTTGGCAAGTGGATGGTTGGGAGCATTTATCTTGAGATTTTTCCCAAGAGTTAGATAGGCCTATTAATGGCGACATTGTGGGTTGATGGTTTCTTGTTGGTTGGTGCCTTTGGATGGAGTGCTTCTTTAGTGGATGGTTGGTGGTTTATGGATTTTTGTTTCTTGATTTAGGTGCCTATTATGGACTCAACTTTCTTTGTATGATGGGTTCCTTCGATTCAATAAAAAATTTACCCCTTTTTCAAAAACCATCTCGTCACTACTACTAATGTTTTACAAAATGGTCTAGGGAAGCATCTCTCTTTCCTTCTAAGTTTTAGTAGTCTAACCTCAACCTTATTATCTATTTCTAAATTATATCTCATGAGCTATAATTTCAAGATTCTCAAATTCATAAGGAATGTAGGGTTAATACCATAAACCAAATGAGAAGGTGATGTCCCTAAACAAGTCTTTTAAGTTGGGTCCCTCATGGGGTTCGACTTGATATGGTCTGAAATTTGACCAAAGGATTTTTTCTTTTTCATTTTGCAGAAGTTAGTCATGTTCAAGCAATCATGAACCATGGTCTTTGGTATGCCTAGTATTCTTTGTTAGTTTTCAACCTTGGACTTGAGATTTCTCTATCTGTGAGGATAGGAAATTATGGGTCCCAACTTGAATTGAGTTTCTTGGTTTTCCCTTGCCATGATTGCATTTTCTACACCATATAGCTTCATCTTTGGGGTTCAAAGTTATTTGTGTTGAGCCTAACCGGTTCTTTCAAGCTCATCCTAAAAAGAGAGTCTATGTTGAAGTAGACCTCTCGCAAGGTTTGAAAGAGTCCATAGATATTCAAATTGGAAATTTCTGGCATATCCAAAAGGAAATTTATTTTAATTTTCCCAATACTTGTTATAGGTGCCAATTTGCGGATCACAAGATTAGAGATTTCCCTCCTGCTACCCCTCACACTCAGTCTTTGCCATGGGAATCTGATAAGCCCTGCTTGGCGGAAACCCCAATTGCCAATTCAGAAGACAAATGGATGACGATCACAAACTGGAAGAACAAGTCCAATGGCATAGGGACAACTTCTAAGGTCCCTAAGCCTTCGGTTGAAATTTCAAACCCTTCTACAAAGGGGAAAGAAGTTGTTAATGCTATCCCAGCTCAGCCAAGGCTCTCTATGACACCTCAACTAATTTATGTGATGACAACTTAGCCACTTGCATCTCTTACTGTCACAAGAACTCATAGGATGTCATGTAGCCCTTCCAGATCTCTTGAAGAGGGAAAATTTGTTTAGAAAAATGGCAGTTTTACTCCACTTCATCTGGGTTCAATGCCACCAAAGTTTTTTGCAAAATCACTTTTCATCATTGGAAAAGCAAGACTCCAATGACATGATCGAGTCCCATACATGAATTTTCTCTCCTGGAATATGCAAGGTTTGACAAAAATCTTTAGGAAGTATTCTATTAGGGATACTCTTCAGAAGCATTCTAGCATTGATGTTTTATGCCTTCAGGAAGTGAAAGTCACTGTTTTTTTGTTATCTTTTACTTGTCGAATTATTTGGCTAGTAAGTAAAAAAAAATTCTAGTGATCATGTTGGTGGATATGGTGGGGTAGTCACCCTTTTGTCCCCACATTGACATGATTATGTCATGGATCATGGGTTTGACCCCACACATCAGTTCGTCTGGGTTCTTCTGAACATTGATAATCATTCCTTTGGGATTATGAATGTTTATGCCTTGAAGGATGTTGAAATATCTCTTTATTGGCACTAGATTGTGACTCTCTACCAGTTGCCATTTGGGTCCTCTATGGCGATTTCAATATGGTTGAGGTGGTGTATGACAAAGAAGGTACATTATCATTCAAATGGGAAACTGGTGAGAGAAGCATGGTTTTACATGCGTAATAAATTGAGTCTTTTTGACCCTAATATTGGTACCACCATTCTCATTCTTTATGGCACACTTGGAGTAACTTTCAAGCTGGGCTAGACAAAATATTTAAGCATCTTGATATGCTATGATATTTTCTCAATCTTTCTTTCCCTTTTCCAACTGGTCCCCTCTTTTGGCTATCCCGTTAGTGGATGTGACCTTGTCAAACCACTTTCCCATCCATTTTTGCAATGAATGGAAAGTGGTCCCAACTTGTGCCAGCAAGTTTCAACTTTTTCTGAATACTTCTTTTCTAAGTCATCAACCCACACTAGACCACATAAAAACTATCTAGAATCTTGAATGTATACCTACCCATTCTACGAGTTGGATTAAGTGGTGGAATGATGCCATTACCTGCATTGCAAGGTTTCTTCACATTTATGGGTGCCAACTGGCCATTTTTCATAGGTGATCTAATGAGGCCACAACTTCAGATATTTGAAGGGCCATTGAGGCCTTAGAAAATAACCCCGTTTCATCAACCTTGTGATACAAAGTGGCAAAGTTGAGACATCAAAAAATGAAACCTCAAAAATAGTTGTTGTATGTATGAATGTATGATTTAGGAGATACAACAACCAATTTCCTAAAAGTTTCATTCAAGGAAACATTAGAGATCTTAATCAAGGGATGAAATGAGGGAAAGAGATCTACAATAATTTGTACTAGGGTGTGATTGAAGGCTAAAAGGGGGTTCACCACCAAGCTAGGGCTTAGAAAGACAAGAAATGTACATTAGATGCAAGACTTAAGTAACTGACCTAGAAATGAATTCAAATCAGAACATTAAACTAAGAAAGTATAAAGGTGCACTTGGAAACTTGAAGAGGCTTGAATTAGGGTTTGAAATCCTAGAAATACTAAATTTTAATGCACACTTGGACTCATACGCTAGTAGGGGTGATTTAGTCCCAGTTTAGGGTTTCGGGTTGAAACTGGAACCTGGAATTGCTGAATCAGAATCTACAGAAAATGCCTAAAAATTTGTATACTGGGACTCATACGCCACAAGTGGAAATTTAGTCCCAGTATTAGGGTTGATCTAAAAATCTAGAATCCTCTAGTGATCTTTTATAACTTCCCTCTTGCCAAATATATGATTTTGAAACACTGAATTCTGCTTTGTAAGTAACTTTTTGTGGTCTTACAAACAAGGTGACAACTTTGACAACTTGAAAACATTTCTCCAATCTTACTCTTCAATGGATCTTCAACCTAAACCACCTAGATCTGAAATCACACATGAAAGAGAGGGAATTTTTTTGTTTTGTTAGTGGATAGGGGTTTGCCTTGGTCAAACCCTATTTTGGTAATCAAACCTTGAAATGAACTCAAATAGAATGAAGGAATGATGAATGAACAAATATGTAATGTTGCAACTCACCAAACCCTTGAACAAGAGGTTGAAAACTTGTATGTAATGACTAGCATGAATTTGAATCTTGACTCTTACTTGTATGTTATGGATCTTGACTTGAATGCTTGTTTCAATCATAAGATTCCTACATCACAATGTTAGCTAAAAACAAACATGATGCATGATGACTTTGACACAATGCTTGATTCTTGAATAATGCTCCATAATGCTTGATAATCACTCTTGAATGATCTTGTAAACTGTTGTGATCTCAAATTTTCGATAGTGCTTGAATACTTGAATTGCTTAGGGGAGAATATGTGAAATAACCTAGTATTTATACTTGTTTATACCAAATTTCTTGTAATTACAACACTACAAGCTGGCATTAGATCTAGGAGAATAAAATCCTACCAAGAATTTGAATTTAAATTAGGTCTAAGCTAAGTGAGACTCATATGCCAGTAGGGGCTTATGAGTCCCATTAGGCTAAGCTTGAGACACATTTTTCAAGAAATTCTTAGTTTAATGTTAAATTTAGATCTAGGCCCCGAAACCTAGGTGGGACCCATATGCCCAAGGTGGCATATGAGTCCCAGATCACTAAATTTGAGCCATACAATAAAATATTATTAATTTTTGATTGGTCACTTGATATATGTTGGGATAATCCTAAAAAAGATGCATTAATTAAGGCTTGTGGATACAAAATAAGGTCAATTGAGGCATAAAGAAGCCTAATTTTAGTAGGGAGGGCCCAAAAAAGTGTCAGAATGTAAAGGGCTACATATTTCTACACTACATTTATCCCCCACTTTAGTGAGAGGAGGAACTTGCTTCAAACTCACACTAGAGTAGACAAACTCACATCAAGAGGGGTTCAAATGTACCAACACTAGTAAGATAGGATGACAACGACCAAGAGGGATGATCAATCCCCTAGGATCAAGATCCTATGGCAAACCAACATAGGCAAAAAATAAAAAACATAAAAATAATGTAAGGAGCAACAAAAATGCACAAGCATACATTGCCAAAGACAAAGAGAAGAAAACAAAAACAAAATAAAAGGGGGGGTGGATCAAGCTTCAACCATTTTTCCCACACGCTGTGGATAAGATCTAAGTTATTTTCCTAGAAATTTTTGCAAGTGGAACACGATGTCTACTACATAAACCAATGCATGCTCACAAGGTCTAGTGGAACCTCAGGCTGTCCACTAGGTGAGCCCTAAGAGAGATGCATAAACATGTGGTTGCTATGTGCTCACACAGACAAGCAAGTGGCTATGGGAAAGTCTTGCCTAAGTTCGAATCCCATAGGTAAAACCATACCAAAGCTATACCTCATGATATATTTGATAAGGTGCCAAACAACAATGAACTTTGATCTTCATGAGGAAAGAAAAACTTCATATGCTTGAAACTCATGAACAAAAAAAATGGCTCCATAGGCAAGCAAAGTGTGTTATGCAAGGTGGGCATATAACCAAAAATACAAAAGAGTGTAAGGTATGTTCAAAGGATTTTTGCTTAGTTCATGTAAGGTCTATAACTTAGGGAACATTGTGCCTAAAGTCTCCAAGAGAGGAATAACTAGCCAAAGGGACAATAGCCAAAGGGAAAATAGTAAATACGTGGTGCTGGAGCACCCAAGGTCTTCAAGGATCTCTTCAAAGGTCAGAAGTGTGCAGGGGTCAGGAGGACCTTTCCTTCAAGTAAAAACATCAATTATGGTATCTTGGAGCCTATAATGGCATTTGAGATGAATAGATGTAATGAGAATGTTAAAAGTCCTAAGGGTCCTGAAAGGACCATAGGACCAAAGAACCTTATAAGTGGACCAATAGTGTCCAAGGGGTGTAGGTAGGTTTATAATGTTCTAATTAGATCAATTATGGTTAGATATTAAAGTTTAGATAGATTTTAGTCAATATAAATCAATAAAATGTAACTTTGGAAATTCAAATTTTTGAATTTCAATTTAGGCAGGTAAATCTAGGTTTTAGGAGGTTTAAGCACTTTAATTGAATAAAATCAATGTAAAATAGTTTAGGCAGTTGGGGAATGGGTTTATAACCCCAAAATGATCATTTTTACGGAGGTTAGGCATTTGGTGTAAGCATTGTACGGACTATTCTTAGAAAATTCAACAAAATTTCTGTTTTTCTTGCATTTTCTATGTTTTCTTGATGAACCATTGATTCCTATTGAAGTTATATGCATTTGGATGCCTTAGGGGTTTGTATTTACAAGCTTTAACACCTCTTACATGTTCTAATAAGGAAAAGAGATCATTTCTTGTACATTTTTTTGCTGATTGTCTACAGGAAAAGACAAATTTTGCACTGTTTTGAGAGTTTTAATGAATGAATGATCCATTTCATGGAGTATTATGACTGAACACCTATGAAATGGATCACTCTTAACATGTACCATAAGAAACTAACAAAGTAATGTGCAGGGAAGAGGAAAACTAATGTGTGCACAGTGATTTAGCAAAGCAAAAGGCATGAAGATGGACCCTAGGGTATAGTAGTGAAGAATTTTCCTTAACAAGTGATATGATTTTGAGTTGTAATAGTTGAGCAATGTTGAATTAATGGTGAAAAGTAAAAAATTAGGATCTAGAAGTGTCTAGAAGGCCTAGAACCAAGAAGCCCTAGTTTTGAACCAATTTAAGGAAGGTTTTGTGATAAGGGATCTTGGATGTGTCATAGAGGACTAAAAGTCTAAAAATCCTTGGTTTGTGGATGTTTTGAGAGACTGTTGAGAGTTTCATGGTCAGGAGACAACTTTAGAGAGGGGTTGCTTTGAAAAAGAGGGCTAATTAGGCCTAATTTTTGGGGAAACAACAGGTTTTGAAAGAGATTGTCTGAAACAAGTGATACCAGGGAGTTGATATGATGTTTTTCATTACAAACACATCTGAAAAAATCATTAGATTGGAGGTTCATTTGTAAAGTTTGAGGACAAATTCAAAAATCCTTCGCTAAAGGCCTAATAGGGCTAGAAGGCTAGTTGAGGAGCAAAGGTGAGTTTTGGTCTAAGACTGAGGGTTAGGGCTTGAACCCATTCAATTCAAGTCTAGTTGAGTCTTTTAAGAGCATTCAAGTGGTTTGGAACCATAAAGGAATCTTTTAGGTCACAAGTGAAGCTTTGAGCCTTGCCTCCATTAGGGTGCCTGGAAGGTAGCTTGAGATTGCAACCTTTAATCCTTGAAATCTTTGTGTTTCTTTCAAAGTCCCTGAACCTTTGCATCAAAGTGGTATCAGAGCAGTGAGTAGGTCCTTTAGGGATTGGAGAAACAACAATGGCACCAAAAAACCAATTGGAAAGAGAGTTGGAGGAGTTGAAGGAAATCTTGGAAAGGGAGAGAAGGGAAAGAAGGGAACAAGAAGCAGCAAGAGAGCAGGCCAGAGCAAGAGAAGAAAGGCAATGGAGAAGGGAGAGAGAGACCATGCAAGCAAGGATAAATAACCTTGAGAGGGGTAGGAGAAGAGAAGACCAAGAAGACCAAGAAAACAATGATGAAGATGAAGAGCATGGGAGGGTAAATCAAGAACAAGCAGCAGATGAGACAAAAGACCCTAAGGAAAGGAGGTTAGTGAGGTTGTTGAAAGAAGTACAAGGTCATGGAGGGAAGAGTCACATAGACTTGCCTATCTATCAAGGGAAGATGGATAGTGAAGAGGTGTTGGGATGGCTTGATGCCTTAGAAAACTACTTTGAGTTTGAGGAGATGGATGAAGAGAGGAAGGTTAAGTTTGCCAAAACCAAGTTGAGAGGCACAACATTGACATGGTGGACTAGTTTTCAGAATGATAGGATGGCTAGAGGATTGGAAAAAGTCTCTACATGGGCTAGGATGAAGAGTTTGGTCAAAGAGTAGTTCCTACCATTTGATTATACCATTCATGTGAAAAGGATGCGGCAGAATTTAAAGGAAAAGGACATGGATGTGATGTCCTATACTGGAAATTTTAGAAGCTTAGTATCAGAGGAGGTTATGAAGAAGAGGATGAGAAAATAGCCAGGTACATCAATGGCTTGAGGTACAATCTACAAGATGAGATTGGTTTGCAATTGCCAAGGACATTGGGAGAAAGTTTTCAATTGGCCATTAGAGCAGAAGAAAAGGTGAAAAGGAAGCAAGAAAGATCAAGCAATGGTGGAAGAGGAGGTAGTTCAAACAGGGGCAGAGGTAATAGAGAACAAGGACAAGGCAGCAATGACAAGGGCAAAGAAGTATTTTCTGATCAAAGAGGTGGATACACTCTTAGAGGGGGAGGCAGATTTGGAAAAGGTAGAGGACCATTCACAGGTAGATGTTTCAATTGCAATGAACCAAGGCATCCTTCCTTCAAGTGTCCTAAATGGGAACAAACCAATAGGGGCAGAGAAAGGAGAGCTAACTTGGTATAAGAAGAAGAAGACAAGAAGGAGGAATCCAAAACATTTATGGCAGACCCTATGACTGATGGTGAGTTTCTTATGATCAAGCAAGGAGAAAGACTTCATCAAGAGCCAAAGGTAACTATTTTCAAAACAAATTGTCTCAGTCATGGTAAGATCTGTAGATTGCTCATAGATTCAGGGTCACATAGCAATTTAGTTTCACTTGATATGATAACCAAATTGGGAATTGAAACTTTTGATCACCGTACTCCTTATAAGGCCACTTGGGTAACTCAAGGACCACATGTAGAGATTGGTAAGAGAGCTTTTGTTGATTTCTCAATTGGATCATATCATGATAGGGTGCTTTGTGATGTCATTCCAATGACTTGTGGTCATATCATCTTGGGGAGACCATGGCAGTATGCTAGAAGGACATTGCATGATGGATTTCTTAACACATATTTGGTTCACAAAGGAGATGTTAGATACAAATTAGTGCCTTTTCCTTTGGAGCAGTCTAATGATAGTTTTGTGATTTTTTTTGAGAAGAGTTTGCAGGTGAAAAAGTAGGGTGAAATAGGGGAAGACATTGGTAGATTGAGAAAAGACAAGTTGCAGCAGGGTTGTGAAGGATACAGTCCTAAAAAGCAGAATTTGTGGGACTTGAATAGTCTTAAGGTAGGGAATATTGAATGCCCTATAGTTGAGGGTGATAGAGGTGATGCCATTTCACAAAGGAGACAGGGGAATGAAGGCAGAAACATGGTACAAAGTTAGACTGATCTTAAATAGCAAAGAGGGCACATTAATCCAAGTTTTGATTCTGTCAAGAATGCAAATTGGTAGAAGAGGAAGACAGTGACTTTGGGAGACTACATACCTACTCATTGGAAGATGAAAACATATGAGAGTAAGGGGTCTTTTGGTGGCAACACATGTGACACTTCTTGGGGCAAGAAATCTTTCTTTCCTGGGGAGAATGGTGCAGGAGCACCCATGGCCTTCAAGGAGCTCTTCAAAGGTCAGAAGTGTGCAGGGGTCAGGAGGACCTTTCCTTCAAGTCAAAACATCAATTATGGTATCTTGGAGCCTATAATGGCATTTGTGATGAATAGATGTAATGAGAATGTTAAAAGTCCTAAGGGTCTTGAAAGGACCATAGGACCAAAGAACCTTGTAAGTGGACCAATAGTGTCCAAGGGGTGTAGGTAGGTTTATAATGTTCTAATTAGATCAATTATGGTTAGATATTAAAGTTTAGATAGTTTTTAGTCAATATAAATCAATAAAATGTAACTTTGGAAATTCAAATTTTTGAATTTCAATTTAGGCAGGTAAATAGGTTTTACGAGGTTTAAGCACTTTAATGGAATAAAATCAATGTAAAACAGTTTGGGAAGTTGGGGAATGGGTTTATAACCCCAAAATGATCATTTTTACTGAGGTTAGGTGTTTGGTGTAAGCATTGTACGGACTGTTCTCAGAAAATTCAACAAAATTTCTGTTTTTCTTGCATTTTCTATATTTTCTTGATGAACCATTGATTCCTATTGAAGTTATATGCATTTGGATGCCTTAGGGGTTTGTATTTACAAGATTTAACACCTCTTACATGTTCTGATAAGGAAAAGAGATCATTTCTTGTACATTTTTTTGCTGACTATCTACAGGAAAAGACATATTTTGCACTGTTTTGAGAGTTTTAATGAATGAATGATCCATTTCATGGAGTATTATGACTGAACACCTATGAAATGGATCACATTTAACATGTACCATAAGAAACTAACAAAGTAATGTGCAGGGAAGAGGAAAACTAATGTGTGCACAGTGATTTAGCAAAGCAAAAGGCATGAAGATGGACCCTAGGGTATAGCAGTGAAGAATCTGCCTTAACAAGTGATATGATTTTGAGTTGTAATAGTTGAGAAATGTTGAATTAATGGTGAAAAGTCAAAAATTAGGATCTGGAAGTGTTTGGAAGGCCTAGAACCAAGAAGCCCTAGTTTTGAACCAATTTAAGGAGGGTTTTGTGATCAAGGATCTTGGAGGTGTCATAGAGGGCTAAAAGTCTCAAAATCCTTGGTTTAGGGATGCTTTGAGAGACTGTTGAGAGTTTCATGGTCAGGAGACAACTTTAGAGAGGGGTTGCTTTGAAAAAGAGGGCTAATTAGGCCTAATTTTTGGGGAAACAACAGGTTTTGGAAGAGATTGTCTGAAACAAGTGATACCAGGGAGTTGATAGGATGTTTGTCATCACAAACCACATCTAAAACAATAATTATATTGGAGGTTCATTTGTAAAGTTTGAGGAAAAATTCAAAAATCCTTCGCTAAAGGCCTAATAGGGCTAGAAGGCTAGTTGAGGAGCAAAGGTGAGTTTTGGTCTAAGACTGAGGGTTAAGGCTTGAACCCATTCAATTCAAGTCTAGTTGAGTCTTTTAAGAGCATTCAAGTGGTTTGGAACCATAAAGGAATCTTTTAGGTCACAAGTGAAGTTTTGAGCCTTGCCTCCATTAGGGTGCCTGGAAGATAGCTTGAGATTGCAACCTTTAATCCTTGAAATCTTTGTGTTTCTTTCAAAGTTCCTGACCCTCTACATCAATATGGTACTAGGACAAGGATATCTAATTATTTCCCCCACTAAGTGCAAGAAAAG
The DNA here is from genome assembly GCA_007258455.2 of Sequoia sempervirens. NCBI lineage: Eukaryota > Viridiplantae > Streptophyta > Pinopsida > Cupressales > Cupressaceae > Sequoia > Sequoia sempervirens. Next base: position 553,826,277 of record VDFB02193867.1, read on the forward strand.
AATGAGCTAGGATAGGTGATGGGAAAGTGCTCCTTGCATTTTGAAATGATTTGCAATGAATGTAAAGCATGTAATAGTAAGAATGTTATGATCCTACAACTATTACATGGCAAGAAGTGAAAGGACATGCTCTAAGGAACTATTCCTATGATATCAAAACTTTTAAATATTTGTTTTAAAGAATGAAATTCATTAGTACTATGTCCAAAAATTCATGTCAGGTTCACCAAAATGAAACCTCAAAAATAGTCATTGTGTGTATGAATGTATGATTTAGGAGATACAACAACCAATTTCCTACAAGTTTCATTCAAGGAAACCTTAAAGATCTCAATCAAGGGATGAAATGAGGGAAAGAGATCTGCAATTAGAAGTCCTAGGGTGTGATTGAAGGCTAAAAGGAGGTTGACCACCAAGCTAGGTATTGGAAAGACAAGAAATGTAAATGAGATGCAAGACCTAAGTAAATGACCTAGAAACAAATTCAAATCAAAATTGTAAACTAAGAAAGTACAAAGGTGCACCTAGAAACTTGAAGAGGATTGAATGAGGGTTTGAAATCTTGAAAATAATAAATTTTATTGCACATTGGGACTCATACATCAGTAGGGGCGATTTAGTCCAGGTTTAGGGTTTCGGGCAAAAACCAGAATATGGAACTATTGAATCAGGATCTACAAAAAATGCTTGAAAATGTGTATAATAGGACTCATACGCCACAAGTAGAAATTTAGTCCCAGTATTAGGGTTGATCTAAAAATCTAGAATCCTCTAATTTGATCTATTGTAACTTCCCTCCTACCAAATCTTTGATTTTGAAACATTGAATTTTTCTCTATAAGTAACTTTTTGTGATCTTGCAAAACAAGGTGACAACTTTGACAACTTGACAACTTTTCTCCAATCTTTCTCTTTAATGGATCTTCAAGCTAAACCACCTAATTTGTAATCACACATCAAAGAGAGGGGAATTTTTTTTTTGTTAGTGGATATAGGAGTTTGTCTTGGTCAACCCCATTTTGGTAATCAAACCTTGAAATGAACTAAAATAGAATGAAGGAATGATGAATGAACAAATATATAATGTTGAAACTCACCAAACCCTTGAATAAGAGATTGCAAACTTGTATGTAATGGCTAAAATGAATGTGGATATTGAATCTTTCTTGTATGTTATGGATCTTGACTTGAATACTTGCTTGAATCATAAGATACCTACATCACAAATGTTAGCTCAAAAACAAACATGATGCATGATGAATTTGACATGATGCTTGAATCTTGAATAATTCTCCACAATGCTTGATAATCACTCTTGAATTCTCTTGTAAACTCTCGTGATCTGAAATTTGCTACAGTTCTTGAATACTTGAATTTCTTAGGAGAAAATATGTGAAATAACCTAGTATTTATACTTGTTTATGCCAAATTTCTTGAAATTACAACATTACAAGTTGACATTAGATCTAGGAGAATAAAATCCCACCAAAAATTTGAATTTAAATTAGGTCTAAGCTAAGTGGGACTCATATGCTAGTAGGGGCATATAAGTCCCATTAGGCTAAGCTTGGGACACATTTATCAAGAAATGCTTAGTTTAATGTTAAATTTAGATCTAGGCCCCAAAACCTAGGTGGGACCCATACATCCAAGGTGGTGTATGAGTCCCAGATCACTAAATCTGGGCCATACAATCCAAAATCATTAATTTATGATTGGTCACTTGATATGTGTTGAGATTATCCTCAGAAAGATGCATTAATTAATGCCAATTAAGGCATAAAGAAGCCCAATTTTAGTAGGGAGAGCCCAAGCAAGTGTGAAAATGTAAAGGGCTACATTTTTCTACACTACAGAAACAAATTTCTGATTGTTATGCTACGAGAGGTGTGTAGATCAAAGTCATACTTCATAAGCTTAAAATTAGGGATCATGCCTTGAAAGAGTTTTTTCTTGCTTTTCATGTAAGACACAAATTTGCTTGGCATCAAACAAATCAAAGAAGGTAATTATTTTCTCACAAATTTTCTTGACATTCTCCAAGATTTTGTTAGGAATTATGAAAAAGATTTCACTACCCAAGAATACACTCTAGAGCATGCCAATGCTCTCTAGGAATGCCTTAGTGCTGTGCCTTACAAATTCTATTCCACCTAGAAGGATTTCTATGAGCAATTATTCACCATTGAAGATCTCAAGGAGGCTATGAGCACTATGGATGATGACAAAGCTCTAAGAATTGATGGTTTCCCTTGTGAATTTTACAAATCCATTTGGGACTGTGTGGAAGAAGACCTTCATAAGGTTTACTTAGAATCCTTCCATTTCAAATCCGTTGGCCAACTTATTAATAAAGAAAATATAAAATTCATACCTAAGTTTGATGATCCTGAAGATATTTGAAATTGGTGGCCTATCACACTCCCCAATGTCTCCTACAAAATCATTACTAAAGCCCTTGCTTTGAAAATTTGTAACCTTCTCTCTCAAGTTGTTCACCCAAAGCAGATCTTGGTTTCATTAAATCCAAATTCATTTTAGACAACTTCATAGCCATTTGGGAGGGTATGGGGTGGGCTAGGTTCTCACATCAAAAATGATTTTTCCAAAGCTTATGACCGCATTGAATGGCCTTTTATCCTTGATATTCTTTTTGATTTATGTAATAACCCTGTAAGAGAAGAGGACCAACCACACTTAGGCTCTAGGTCATATAGAGCCGAGAGCAGAGGATTGCCCTAACTTACCTCAATCTAACGGGTGTTTGGGATAGGAATCGAGAATGAAGAGCATTCTCAAGTGCTTTTGTCACTCTATAGATCCAAAAATCTAGTTGGGGCTAAACGAGCTAGTTTTGGGAGTTTAAACTGCACCTCAGATAGCTCTTTGTTCGAGGATGAAAACATGGGTTTGGGATGACAACACGGTGCACTAGCATCTCTCTAGCGTGATGGTATCTGTATAGCCAAAAAATGTAAAATACATTGTAAAATACCAGAAACCTACTTAACTACCTAGCTAACTAGTTTTAATGAAATAAACAAAATTATAAAGTATGAGAAATAATTACGTAAATGATAAAACAAGTAGATGAATACAAGGGTGAAAAATATCAACTGGCTAAAATGCCAATTGACCAGTGAGCTCCATACACACGTTCACCTATACACAAGCAAGAGGACAAAATTGTTAGGCTATATAGGGGTTTTTCTCAGTCAAACCCTTGCTTTGGTGTTTCCACCTCCACGGATAGCTAGAAAAGCCATGAAGTATAAAGTATGATAAAGGAAAGAAGAAAAGAGAGTATTGAACACTACAAAAGATGCTACACTACTCTATCAAACTATAAAAAGGAAAATGAAGTGTTACCACCTCCACCCAAAGACTCTCAAGGCCAATTAAGGGAGAATGCAAGCAACAAGCTTAGCAAAGTCGACACGGCCACAACAATGATGAAGGGAGGCCTCACAAGACTCCAAACTCACAACCTCTATGGTAGCATCACAAGAACAAAGATAGAATGAGTGGAGTAAAAAGCTATTGTAATGTTCAATGGAGTTGTGAAAATTGCTAGAATGCTGAAGAGATTGAATGAGTGTGTAGAGAATTCCTCAAGAGATCAAGAAGTGTGAAAAAGATGAAGTGATAGTGAAATGGATGGATTTGAAGACCAAAAGGAGCTATTTTTAGGTCGGTTGGTTGCTCAGATGCGTTACAATTTGTCCCCAATGAGGAGTGTAACATCCCTATAGACTCCAGAGGTGAGAATCTATCAGGGACAACAATGCACCACGTAGACGTCCGCACGCTGCACTCGCGTCCCTGACAAAAATTCCCCCACCAACACACACAACATGCACCAAGTGGATGGAAGGTAGGTGGGTGATGTGGAATTTCACCTTTAGGTTTGATTTTGTAAGGTGAGGGGATGCCAAAGGGGAATTTACACAAAGGGTACACATTCGCTCCTATACAAACCCATTCTAAATTATTAATTAAATAATATTATTGCAAATGAAATATGAATATATTCAAATTAAAAAGACATAGCTAAGAAGCTATAGTGAATCATAGCAACACATGTCTAATTAAAATGAGTAAAGGTTTATATATTCAATTTGAATGTCAATTACAATATCTAGTTTGACTTGGCTCATAAGGCCACAAGTCAACACAATGTACAACTCTTACATCAAAGTTACATCAAGGTTACAACAAGGTTACATCATAGACTAATATAGTCTTGCATACTTGCAAGGTTCTTCTTGATGTGAGCTCGCCTCAACTGGTGGACAAGAACAAGGTTGAAGTGCTTTATCGCCCAACCATGAAGCTTACGCTTCTCTAAAATTCTTCCAACTTGTAGAATACTTGACCCTGCATGAAAAGTTTAGGAAGAGAAAATTTTTCTAGGTGGAATCTAGTGCGTGTCCATACATCAACATGCATTTCTATCTACAAGTCAGAAAAGAGAATACAAGATCTATGCTAGGGATGGTAGAGAGTGTTATCACATAGCCCATACATACATAATGAATTGAATTGATTAGTCAAGTATAAAAATAATGTTACAATAACAAACAATAGAATCTGGTAAAGAAAACCTATACTCTCTGAACTCCATCTCGGAACCCGTCCCAGAAGGTAACTTTCAACACCAAGTTATCTCATAGCAACTAACTAACCTCTAGAAGCATCTATCCTTAGGTGCTCTAGTCTACTAAGTGTTGTTTTTCTATTTAATTTATAATTTAGAAATAAATCTAATGGAAACTAATCAAACATTATCCATCCATTTAAAGCACGCGCCACAAGATTACTTTCATCGTAACTAAGTATTCATTTAAAATAAAGAAAAATAGGAAACAAAAGAAAGTATGTCACAAGTATGTGTATGTACGTAGACGAAGGTCTACATGCATATACATATATGTGCCTACTTAAGTTATGAATTTGTGCATACATTCTGAATTTAAAACCAATAGATCAGATTTCTATCATTCAAATAATTTTTCAGAATATCATATAGTCTATCGGTTTGCATGAAGTAAGAATTTTAAGAAAAAACTCATTGAACAGTTTCCTACATACTGTTATGTTACTTCTACCAACCATGTTATGATAACAAACCTTTCTAATGTAATCACAGAGTTACTGTTTAATAGAATGATGCTATATGCAGTTAAACAATCATAGTTTATGATAAAGTAATGTTGTTACAAATGAACACATACTGTTTATAAAATAACGATGTTGTTTCCAACTAAACAGTTACAAAACGATGTTGTTTCAAGTAAAAATTCAATGTTTATAATAGAACAATATTGTTTCAGCTAAACAATTATAGAACACTATTGTTTTGGCTAAACAATTTATGAAACCTTGTTGTTTCAACTTAACAATTACAAAATGATGTTGCTTCAAGTAAAACTTTCATAGTTTATAAAAAAATGATGTCGTTCATAGTAAAACAATCACTATTTACAATAGAACAATATTGTTTACAGCTAAATAGTTATAGTTTAAAACAAAATTTGGTCATTTATAGTAGAACAATCACTGTTTACACTAATACAATGTTGTTTACAGCTTAACAATTTCACTTTATAACAATACAATGCAGTTTACAATAGTTTATAGTTACAGCTCTAAGTTTCCATTACTTCATTAATCCAAGCTTTATCATTCTAAAGAGTTCTATACAAACTTTCAAGTAAAAAGATAACACAATGAAGTTGTTATTAACTTTTGAAAGGTATTTAAAAGAGCTCAAATGACATGATAACCATTTACCAACAATGATAAAATTTTCAAAAACCAAGAATAAATCTCTTCCAAGCTCGGGTTGAAAACCCTAATTCAATATTAACTTAAATACTTCTATTGTTCTAAGAATGGCCCACAGTTGTTGACTGTTGCTCAATACAGAGTGGCCACGACTGTAGCCATTAATGCCTACCCTTGGCTAGAAGGTAATCGTACCAAGGATGTTTGGGTGTCGTTCATAGTAAACGATGGTTTACAATAATGTACATGCAAGAAAACTAAGAGAATGACTTAATCATTCAACCTTTGTACTTTAAGTACTAGGTGACATGAAACCATGCAATCCCTATGACATAACTGATATTTGCAACTGCAAGGAAATAACCAATAAACATATTCAATATGGGTGACATAATCCCACCATCACCCATGGCGATGAGGCATCCAAGATCATTTGAAATACCTTTCGATTCAAGATCGAAGGTGATGGCTTCACACCGAATGGGTGACCATTGAATGGATAATAATAAGAAAAATAAAATTTATAAAACACAATCTTTCTGGGAAGGATTCGACCTACACTTAAGAGGGTGGCAACGATTTATAAAGCTTAGCGCTCCATTCACAGGCCTATAGGGATTTCCTTGATAGCCCTGTGAAGAGCTATCTAAATAGCGTACATGCAACCTATGCACAAGGTCGACGACATTAAAATATTACAAGGTATTATACAGTCGGCCTTCCAAGTTGTGGGTTAAACATGTGTAGGAAAATCTAGGTATAGAACAACCAATAGAGCCATGCTTATAATCATAAAATTCAAATCCAACTCATATATTTTGCATAAGGAGTTCCATGATCAAGTTTCATTCAAATCAATAAAATCGACATTGAAACGATTCGAACTATGCATATATAATAAATAAAATTGGAAAATGAAATGAAAAATAAACATTTTTAATGAAAACACCAAATACCTCTGAAATTGAGGATTTCCTTCAAAATTTTCCCACGATGCTTGGTTGAACAACCCGTTCGTTGTGTTATTGTGTCGATGTTATTCTTCAAAATTAGCAACTTTCCTCCATTTCAATACACCTCCACTAAGGGGTTGTTTTTGAATGATAATCGACATTGATTATTTTTCCACCCCACTCTCATAATTCGAATATTGCCTTAATGTCGATGGCAGACCACAACCTTCGTGGGATTTCCTCATGATTTTCATTTAGATTTGAATAGTCCGATATTGATAATATTGGTTTTCAAATTCAATTGATAAGAAATATAAATATGTATATGTATATATATATTTATATATTTGACATTCATTCAGATTCACTTATATTTGTTTTTTGGTTTATATATATATATTTATATAAATCTATATATACATGTATATGTATATATATATGCGAATATATATATATATAATTTTTTTGAAGAGTTTTATGTGTTCCATATACCAACATTTAATTAAATAAAAGAACTTTTATTTCATCTCGAGCATCAATAAATATACTATAGTTTAGAATATGTACTATAGTTTTCTTCCAATTCTCAAAACACCAAAATTAAGGTAAACAATGAAATCATGGGTTTACTTTTTATATGAGCCATTCATTTTCAATCATTGGAACAATTCAAATCATGTAATTAAGTTCTTCGATATGTACTATAGTTTAAATGCAAATCATCATGCCATTTATGGTGTGTGCACCCAGAGTCCATCTATCTTATTGTTCGATCTGACTATAGTTAACTAAATGAGGTGGACATTATGATTTAAATTAATTTATTTACAGATAATGTGTTAATTATAGGTAAAAAATATTTATTAATTTTGTAGATAATGTGAGAAATGACTCATTTTATTATTGGTATAAATGAAAAAAGTAGCTCAATTTAATTAAATAATGAAGGATTAATGATGATAAAATAAGATAATAGTGGAAGCAAAATTTTAATGTCTACATTTTTCATCTCTTTGAGATAGTGTTCAAAGTACCATTGTTTCAATGCAACTAATTATCTCACTCATATAATCCATTAACTCATCCATACATTTAGTTAACTCAAAGACCATAAATTAAATAATATCAACTCACCAATCAATTAAGTTGATTACCCAATCATCTCCACCCAACTCATTAATGATTGTCACCTCTCTACATTCACTCCACAATCAATATGAGTTAACTCATCATCCAAGATCAAATCTAAGTCTTCCATCCATCCCAACAAAAAAATATAAATTCATCATCAAGCCCATCATTTTCATATAAAACAATCTTCAATGAAAGATCATGTTGTCAAAACAATAATCAAATAAATGCTAACATTATATTGATATCGAAAGCATCGAAATTTCTTCAAACACATAATCATACATCTTAAGCAAATATGCACACATGTACATATTAAGAAGTTATTGATTCTTACCCTCTTATTACTCAATTGAAAATGTAGAAAACAAAATTACCATTTAAAAAAATATTTTGATGTCTTTATTTTTTGTTTTATTTGCTTTCTCTATTTTTATTCACAATATTAATTAAATAAAATATTTAGTTACATTTATAAATAGAAAACACTATTAAAAACTCCAAACATTAAAATTTAATTACAAAAGATATTCCTAATTCTAAGAAGGTATTCGTGGTAGGATAGCCGGGATAGGCCTTGGGTGGGAGGCTATAGTTGGAGATAGAGCGGGTCTGATTCTCATATAGATAATTATGGATAACTCATGGCATCTTGATACACGGTGGAAAGATGTGCTTCCCAAGCAAGATACATAGGGGCAGGTAAGGAATCCGATTCGTAATGAGATGGGTGGGAATTAGCATGCTTTCGATCAACACTTGAGAAAGGCCTAGGGATTACGTGGTAGGCACGATTATACCATGACACTAGGAGATGGGCCCTTTATCTATCTATGGAGGGATGAGATAGATGCGTTGAGCTCACAGCGGACCCATCCCTTTCTCTGTCCCATGTTGTCTCTGGTGGCTATCCCCATCTACATCTAGATATACATGGGTGTTACAAATATGTATACATCTGAATCTACACCAACCAATAGAGTTAGAACTCCCTGCTGATGGCAGCCCCTAGTGATAGCAACCATGAAGGCCTTCTTTCCCTGAGAAGGTTGGTGGGCTTAGTTCATGATTAATTCCCCTTATTTACTATCTTCCTTCGACTCTTCTCAGAGAAGGCTTTTGGTTGGCATCATATCACATACGCCCTTAGAATAGTAGGGGCCCTAAAATTCTATGGGCGCCCTAAAATTCTATGGCTCAATAAATGAATAGAAGGGCTCAGTGGAGACTTAACCCCCCTAGGGCTGTAGGGTGGGAGGTCGGGGCCCTATTGCCACCCACCCACCCCCGGTGTGGAGGGAATTATAGTTTGGTGGGCCCTACTATTCTAAAGATCAATGCTTTAGAAGCAGTGCTTGGTCAAGTGGACAACTATCACTCGCTTGATAGATCAATTCCTTAATCTGTATGGGAGATACCCATCACTGGTGGACCTTGATCCTTTTCCCTTCCCCCATCCCTTCCGGACTTAATAAAGAAAGGCGGCCCATGCTTCCTACCAGGGTGGGAAAAGTTATAGCTTATAGCATCTCGGTAGGGCCCCCCCTCTCCTAAATGAGCACTCGCTTTTGAATCCCGACCCGGCATGGAATGAATCAACTGCAACATCGACTACTATCCCGCAATAAAGCGAGCGAAAGCACGAACCCATCAACTAACACATGCCCAAAGTGAAGCTAACACCCACTCAACCACGCATACACAGGGTGGATACTGGTTGCTGCACTCGACACTATCCTGATAGTGGTTGTAAAAGGCTGATCGGCGCTACTACTAGATACGTAACATGATGGTAACATCCATCATGCTATGGAGCATATAATGCTAAAGGTCCGCCCTAAGGTCCCAACCCCACCACCCGTGCTCTCCTCAGGTCGGTGCCCGAAGGGCAGGTCGACACTCTTTCTTATCTTTCCTAACAACCCAAAACTACTCTTCTCAAACCATACCACCAGCCATCCGTCTTATCTGCTAATCATCTGGTGTTGGAGGCCCTATAATTCCCCCCACCCAGCACTCCATTCATGCTACAGTCCAACCATACCATATACGATCGAGTGGTATGTATGCTTGGTTGCCGGGAGAGGGAGAGCAGCCCTGACTTCAGTCGTTGGGTCGACTATCGATTGTTTACCAACCACTCAACCGAGGCATTCATGCACCCCTTCCTATAGATGTAACATGATGCTCATCCAACTAGACCCAACACCAGGTAGAAACCAACCATACTATATGATGGGTCACTCTCCCTCCTTCCGAACCAACACTCTCCACTCGACCTGCCCTTTAGGACCGGGGGGCGGGAGGCTATAGAGTTCTTGGAGGTAGATTGTAGAAGTGGGAGGGGTAGATTATAGTTAGTTCTTGGAGGTAGATTGTTGTTGATACGCCTCAGGTCGGTCCCACCTACTATTCTAAGGGGGGGCTGGTCGGTGGGGTTTGCAGAGCCAACGTATTGGATGGATATCTACACTTACTCTTTTTACTAGAAGGAATGACTTATGGGACCGAAGGCCATAGATATATAGGGCCTAAAGAGTGGGTAGTTGTTGATTCTTCTCTTCGGGGGCACGAGAGCGATCTCTACTCTATAATGCTCGACGACCGATCTCTATGGCTTGACGATCGATCTCTATATTCCGTCAAGATCGATCTCTACTCTTTCTATTTGTTATCCACTGCAACGTGGATCTGGTGATGCTGAGTTTGCTGGTAGTTTCCTTCCTTCCGTGACTTTGATCATTGAGGATAGTTTGAGGCATAATGATCATCTCCACAAGTATAGCAACCATTACGAGGCCCTTTGTGATCTCCTAGCTTGTCCTCTCTGAAGCCCTTCTACTTTTGGTCATCTTTACCCTTGTTTTTGTTTACCTTCTTGTTCTTTCCACCATTACCATCTTCACCCTTCTCCTGCGACTCACTTACCCTCTTGAGATTATGGATCTAATGATTCTTGTCTCCTTTATGAAATTTCTTGTTACCAAACCGTGACTTAGGATTCACATTATTGCAAAAATTGGATAATTGTTGCAGTTTATGTTCCTATTAGGTTGCTTTTTGGAAAAAATTGTTCATGGTAAGAGGATCATGCATATCCACTTCAGCTCCAATGTGGGGTCTTAGTCCCAATATGAATTTTTGGATACAGAAACATTCATCTCCTTGATGCTGGGGCACATACTTCAATAGGTTGGTGAAATTTTCCCAATACTGGGTCACCGTCATGTTCCCATTGGTTAAATTTTGGAATTATGTCACCTTCTTGTCAAAGAAAAATAGTGGTAACCATATCTTCCTAAAGGATTGAAGGAAGAGTTCCCAAGTAATCTCAACAAGCTAAAGATTCCTTTCTAATTTCTCATTATCCCACCAAGTTGCTACTTCACCTAAGAGTTGATATGTAGCCTATGTCACTTTAGTCTAGTCAGAAAGGTTACAAAGCCCAAAGTATTTTTCCATCTCAATAATCCATGCTTCTGCTCTTGCTCCAATAGCCTTACCATCAAACTTAGGTGGTGCCACTCTTTTGAGATCTTTTTCAAGCTCTTCCTCAATTCTACCTCAAGGGCCTGCTCCTGGACCACTATCTCCTTGATTGACTTTTGCATTTCTGTGGTTTTGATCCTTGCGTACCACTTGGGCCTCTTATTCTAGGTGGTCCATGCAAGCCTCTTGCCTATTCACAAGCTCTAGAATCTATTCTAGCCTCTTGTTAGGTCCATTATCTGGCCCACTACCACCCGTCTCTTCCCTGGTGGTCAACATGTTGACTCACACTTAACTTGCATCACATTTCACATCTATCACATCTTAACACTAGGTTCTACGAATAAACATTCTGATTCTACATTTCATTATATACACATGCATATATCACTCATTCATCAAGGACATACACATTCATGCATTGAAAACATATTTTTGAGTTCTTAATTTGAACACACCAAAAATATCATCTTGTTTTATTTATAATAAGGGTGGGTCAATAGACCCTTATTTACAAAGGCTTCTTATCACATTATTTAGTTTTAACGTCATCAGAAAGAGGGCATTCCTTTGGGTCCTCATCTGAATAATTGACATCAACTTTCATAGAAGAGGATGGTTGAGTATGCAAGCTCTCCTTTTTCTCTTTAGTTAACAAGGGTGCATTGGGTCCACACCCTAGAGCTCAGTCCTTGATTACAGAGAGCTTTTTGATCTTAGGTGCTTGCTTCTCCTCAATCTTCTTGCCTCTCTCTAGCTTAAGTCGTGTAAGGGCTTGAGCTAGAGTTTTGTTGTTGGGAATATCTAGTTGAACCTCAGTTTTAGCGTTTTCTTCTTCTACGACTTTCTTATTTGAGGTCCTAACAGTTTTCCCTTTCCTTCATCCTGCCTTTGACCTTCCCATAGTTGCATTCAATCTAGGTTTGGTCAATTCTCAGGACAACTAAATTTGGTCAAGGGTCAATTATCCCTATTCAAGACTATGGTAGACTCAAAATGCCTAGAGTTGAACCCTAAGCTCTAATACCAAGTGTAATAACCCATTCTAAATTATTACTTAAATAATATTATTGCAAATGACATATGAATATATTCAAATTAAAAAGACATAACTAAGAAGCTATAGTGAATCATAGCAACACATGTCTAATTAAAATGAGTAAAGGTTTAAATATTCAATTTGAATGTGAATTACAATATCTAGTTTGACTTGGCTCATAAGGCCACAAGTCAACACAATGTACAACTTTTACATCAAAGTTACATCAAGGTTACAACAAGGTTACATCATAGACTAATATAGTCTTGCATACTTGCAAGGTTCTTCTTGACATGAGCTCGCCTCCACTGGTGGACAAGAACAAGGTTGAAGCGCTTTACCGCCCAACCATGAAGCTTACGCTTCTCTGAAATTCTTCCAACTTGCAGAATACTTGACCCTACATGAAAAGTTTAGGAAGAGAACAAATTTCAAGGTGGAATATAGTGTGTTCCCATACATCAACATGCATTTCTATCTACAAGTCAGAAAAGAGAATACAAGATCTATGCTAGGGATGGCAGAGAGTGTCATCACATAGCCCATACATACATAATGAATTGAATTGCTTAGTCAAGCATAAAAATAATGTTACAATAAAAAACAATAGAATCTGGTAAAGAAAACCTATACTCTTTGAACTCCATCTCGGCACCCATCCCAGAAGGTAACTTTCAACATCAAGTATCCCATAACAACTAACTACCCTCTAGCAGCATCTACCCTTAGGTGCTCTAGTGTACTAGGTGTTTTTGTTCTATTCAATTTATAATTAAAAAATAAATCTAATGGAAACTGATCAAACATTATCAATCCATTTAAAGCACGTGTCACAAGATTACTTTCATTGTAAGTAAGTATTCATTTAAGAATAAAGAAAAATAGGAAACAAAAGAAGGTATGTCACAAGTATGTGTATGTACATAGACAAAGGTCTACGTGCATACAAATATATGTGTCTACTTAAGTTATGAATTTGTGCATACATTCTAAATTTAAAACCAATAGATCATATTTCTATCATTCAAATAATGTTTCAGAATATCATACAGTCTATCAATTTGTATGAAGTAAGAATTTTAAGAAAAAGTCTGATTGAACAATTTCCCACATATTGTTATATCATTTGTACCAACCATGCTATGATAACAAACTAATCTAATGTAATCACACAATTATTGTTTAACATAACGATGTTGTCTATAATTAAACACTCACAGTTTATGATAAAATAATGTTGTTACAAATGAAAAAATACTGTTTATAAAAGAACAATGTTGTTTCCAACTAAACAGTTATAGAATGATGTTTTTTCAAGTAAAACATTTAATGTTTATAATAGAACAATACTGTTTCAGCTAAACAATTACAAAATAATGTTGTTTTGGCCAAACAACTTACAAAAGCATGTTGTTTCAACTTAACAATTACAGAACAATGCTACTTCAAGTAAAACATTCATAGCTTATTAAAAAATGATGCCGTTCACAACAAAACAATAACTATTTACAATAGTACAATGTTGTTTACAACTAAACAGTTATAGTTTATAAAAAAATGAGGTCATTTACAGCATAACAATCACTGTTTACACTAATACAATGTTGTTTATAACTTAACAGTTTCACTTTATAAAATAATGATGCAATTTGCAATAGTTTATAGCTACAGCTCCAATTTTCCATTGGTTCATTAATCCAAGCTTTATCATTCTAAACAGTTGTATACAAACTTTCATGTAAAAAGATAACCCAATGAAGCAGTTATTAAATTTTGAAAGGTATTTAAAAGAGCTCGAACGACATGCTAACCATTTACCAACAATGATAAAATGTTCAAAAATCAAGAATAAATCTCTTCTAGGCTTGAGTTGAAAACCCTCATTCAATATTAACTTAAATACTTTTGTCGTTCTAAGAATGACCCACAGTCATTGATTTTTGCTCAATATAGGGTGGCCGCAACCATAGCCATAAATGCCTACCCTTGGCTAGAAGGTAATCGTCCTGAGGATGTTTGGGTGTCGTTTGTGGTGAACGATAGTTTACAATACTGTACATGCAAGCAATCTAAGAGAATGACTTCATCATTCAACCTTTTTCCTTTAAGGACTAGGCGACATGAAACCATACAATCCCTACAACATAACAGATATTTGCAACTGCAAGGAAATAACAAATAAACATATTCAATATGGGCGACACAATCCTATCATCACCCATGGCGATGAGGCATCCAAGATCATTTGAAATACCCTTCGATTTAGGATTGAAGGTGATGGCTTCGCACTGAATGGGTGACCATCAAATGGATAATAATAAGCAAAATAAAATATATAAAACATAATATTTCTGGGAAGGTTTCGGCCTACCCTTAAGAGGGTGGCAATGATTTATAAAGCTTAGAGCTCCATTCATAGGTCTGTCAGGATTTCCCCAATAGCCCTATGAAGAGCTACCTAAATAACATACATGCATCCTATGCACAAGGTTGACAATATTAAAATATTACAAGGTATTATACAGTCAACCTTCCAAGATATGGGTGAAACATGCACATGAAAATCTAGGTATAGAACAACCAACAAAGCCATTCTCTTAACTAGAAAATACAAATCCAACTCGTATATTTTGCACAAGCAGCTCGATGATCAAGTTTCATTCAAATCAATAAAATTGACATTGAAATGATTCAGACTATACATAGATAATAGACAAAACTATAAAATGAAATGAAAAGATATTTTTTTTAATGAAAACACCAAATACCACTGAAATCGAGGATTTCCTTCAAATTTTCCCAGGATGCTTGGTCAAACAACTCGTTCAGTGTGTGATTGTGTCAATGTTATTCTTCAAAATTAGCAACTTTCCTCCATTTCACTACGCCTTCACTAAGGGGCTATTTTTGAATGATAATCGACATTGATTATTTTTCCACCCCACTCTCATAATTCGAATATTGCCTTAATGTCGATGGCTCTACCACGACCTTCGTGGGATTTCCTCACGATTTTTATTTAGATTCTAATAGTGAGATATTGATAATATTAGTTTTCAAATTCAATTTATAAGAAATATAAATATGTATATGTATATATATATACTACATATATATATACTATATATATATTTATATATTTGACATTGATTCACATTCGCTTATATTTGTTCTTCAGTTTAAATATATATATATATATATATATATATATATATGTTGCAAGGTGTGACCCTTGGTCTTCCTTGCAACACTAAGCGCTTGGGTTTGTGACATGGTCTAACCACCTCTTGTGGTTCTTAACCGAAGCTTGTATCGGGCATTGACAGGTCGATCTTTTGGTGCAATGGAAAGTCCAACAATTGGTATGAAAGCTGGTCATAGGTTCAAACCCCACGCTTGTGCTGGGGGGATTGTTGCAAGGTGTGAGCCTTGGTCTTCGTTGTAGCACTAAGCGCTTGGGTTTGTGACATGGTCTAACCACCTCTTGTGGTTCTTAACCGAAGCTTGTATCAGGCATTGATAGGTCGATCTTTTGGTGCAATGACAAGTCCAACAATACATACATACATACATATACATACATACATACATACATACATACATACATACATACATACATACATACATATATATATATATATATAATTTTTTTTGAAGAGGTTTATGTGTTCCATATACCATTTAATTAAATAAAAGAACTTTTATTTCATTTCAAGCATCAATACATATAAACAAATAGGAAATTTTACTTAATTTCATATAATGAAATTCTTATCCTTTTTAATCATAATTTAGAATACACTATCGTTTTCTTCCAATTCTCAAAACACCAAAATTAAGGTAAACAATGAAATCATGGGGTTATTTTTTCTACAAGCCATTCATTTTCAATCATTAGAAAAATTCAAATCATGTAATTAAGTTCTTCGATATGCAAAAAGTTCAAATGCAAATCATCATGCCATTTATGGTGTGTTCACCTAGATTCCATCTAGCTTATCGTTCAATCTGGCTAAACGATCCTACTTCAACCATGTTCTCCTCCTTCAACCTGTCACCCTAGAACTACACACATTTGCACTTGCCAAAATTCATCAGTAATGTTCAAATCATAACAATATAGAGGATAATTCAAAATGATCACATAGTCAACGATGGTTAACTTCTTTCAATCTTTTCAAAAATATCAAAATTTCCATTCAACATATTGAATTTCCTTAATAATTCAATTTATCACATTATAATTTAAATTTCAATATATTTGGGCTATGACAACTTTAGTCCTCATTTTATTCAATCTGTGAGCATTGTTTTTGTTGATGCTTCTACTTGCACTACCATCAATGGTCGCAAATCCCAGTCCTTTGGTTTGTGGTTCACATTCGAGTGGAAGGACCCTAGCCAAGAAATTGCTGAGGATGGGATATTATTGGCCTAAAATGGAAAGAGAAGCACATGACTATGTCAGAAGGTGTCTACAATGTCAGCAACATGGGGACCTCATCCATGCTCTAGCTCAAGAACTTCATCCCATCATCACACCATGGCCCTTTTTCACAGTGGGGACTTGATCTCATTGGAAAAATCACTCCTACTTCATCTAATGACCACAAGTTCATCATAACTACCACTAAGTACTTTACTAAGTGGGTGGAAGCCATACCCATGACATATATAATTGGGAAGCATATATCAAAGTTCATCCTAAACTATCTCATTTGCCACTACGGTGTCCCACAAGCTATTATCTCAGATAATGGGACACCATTTAAGAATCAGGATGTCCGCGACTTGTGTGAAAAATTCAAAATCCAACATCGCTTCTCCACCCCATATTATCCCCAAGGCAAGGGCCAAGTAGAAGCCACAAATAAAATCATTTTGAAAATCCTCAATAAAATAGTTAATGACGTAGGTCATGACTGGCATCTATATCTCAATCTCGCCCTTTGGGCCTATCAAACCAGCATCTGCACACCCACAAGTGCCACCCCTTTCTCCCTAGTCTATGGATTAGAAGTAGTACTCCCCATTGAGATTAAGCTCTCGTCACTAAGAATATCACTACAAAACCTCATCATGTATGAAGAGTACTGCGTATCAAGACTTAATGAGCTAGAGCTATTGGATGAGCGGTGTATAGATGCTTTAAATCATTTGCAAGTCTATCAAAACAAACTCAAGAGGAGCTATAACAAGAAAATCAGAAGCAAGACTTTCCAAGTCAGAGAACTGGTACTAAAGGAGAATCAGAAGAATATACCAAATCCAAACAGTAAAGGAAAATTTGAACCCAATTGGTTGGGACCATTTGTTATCACAACAAGCTATAATTCAGGGGAATATCAGTTATCAACACCCGAAGGGGAACCTCTACAAGAGCCCATGAACAATTCTCATCTTAAAAAGTTTTATGCCTAATCTTTCGAGGTATAGAACCCAAAAAAATAAAAAAACTAGAAAATGTCCTAAAAAAATGGTTACTTTGGCGAAAACTTGGAAAACATGTGTCTTAGTGACAACAAAAAAATAAAAAAAGCAAAAAATTAGAAAAAGGATAAAAAAGAGTAAAGAGAAAAATTATCCTCTGGTGAAAACCACTTCGGTGGCACTTTGGACAAGTACTTTAGTGAAAACCTGTCAAATAAGTGCCTTGTGTAAATAAGCACTTTCCATCCACCAGGACCTTCACGACTTGTTCTGCATCATCCATCGCATTCAAATCTCCATCTATCACCCATCCATTTGACATCTGCATCATAGCTTGGTCCTGTGTTCGTATCATGATCCCTCCTAGTACTACTTGACCCATCCTCAAGGTCAGTTTGTCCTACCTTTATCAGAGTAGTCTATTTCATCACGTTGGGGGCATGTTCTCATAAGATCGGATTCATGTATATTCTTGAAGTCCTAAATCTCAGAAAATCCAAAAACATCAGAAAATCCAAAAACATAAAAAAATCACCATAATCCAAAAACATTCAAAACATATCAAAATCCCAAAACAGGTCAAAAAGTTAGTCAAAAATTCAAAAACAAAGTCATCTTGTCGAACTATGGGTCTTTGAGCCTTGAACGTAGGCAAGGTTGATCTTTGATCATTCCCTGAGACACTTAGGTCAGTCCTTTAGGAGTCCGTCATAATAAATTGACATTTGATCATGTATATCTACATCTGTAAATTGGTCAAGTTGTCAATCAAACTACGTGGTCTCTGCGTGTATAACATAGGCAAGGCTAATCTATTGATCAGCCCCCGAGGCCTATATAATAGGTCCTTAGGTTAGTCTCTTGGTCAAAATCTCAGAAAACCCCCAAAAAAATTGGAAAATTGAAAATCAAAACATTTGCAAAATATCAAAAAATACCAAAAACAGCCTCAAAACATTGCAAAACTCCAAAAAAATCCAAATATTTGAAAAAATCCATCTGTCTCATCTCGCTTTCACCTGCAATAGCATCACTCATAATAAACAATCGCCATCCTCAACCTTTGGTGAAACAATCAGAAACAAGTCTAATAGGTGAAAAGTAAAAACTCAAAAACGTCAAGTCCCAGGTCTAAGTCAGTACGTAAACAAGTTAGTCAACTCTTTGTGTCAATAACCTATCATCCAATCAATCCCATTTCAAACATCTAATAACATCATGTCTAGGATGTATCCTTCCTACAATGGGCATTATTTATTAGAAAGAACACTTTGGATAAACGAAATGACATGCCACCATCCACTAACATGTCCTAGGATGTATCCTTCCTACAATGGACATTATCTTTTGGCAATAGTTTCAGTTCTTATCCTTAAAAACACAGTTTCCTTCTATTTAGTGGTATTGAAGAACATCAACTTGTTTGTTTACTTTATCTTTGTCTTTTGACTTATCTTTTTGCGCTCATTCCAATAACCTCTCAATGATGTCCAAACAAATGGATCTAGAGAGATAGGAATGGGGCAACGATCATTATTTTTTGTCTACTGTGCTTGTTGGACGTTCTTGTAATATAACTTGGTGAATACTTGCTTTGTTAGATATGTATGGAGGATGTTTTAGGCAGCTTGTTGACTATTGCATTGATAGGTTATACCTTTCCGTGTTTTGGTCTGAGGTGTTTGAAACTTCTAAAGTGCATTCTAGCAAGGTTTCCGTATGTCAGGTGTGAACAAGAACACTCCTATCTATTTGTCGAGTCAAAGTCCATCACACTAAGTGCAACACCATCCTGGTTCTTTATACCTTGATGCATCATGCTTATGTGTGTTATCAAACATAAGGTAAGTGGCCCTTTTAAAATCCCAATTCTTAATAAGCAAATCATCCATTTCTCATCATCATTGCTCATAAATTTGGCTTGTTGGATCCTCTTGTCATCATCTCATTTCTCATTTCTTCTTTTCCACACTAACATCACCTCATGAATGGTTAATCATCATCACCAGCGCATCCATCCTGCATCCACAAACCATCAACATTCTGCACATCATCTCACATGCATGTTCATCATCATAATATAGATCTATTAGTTTAAGCATCTCATAAAATCATACATTTGCATAAAACATTCATTACATAATCGTATCATCATTTTAAGTTGTTTAGGATAATATATATTGGTTATTCTAAGCATTTTAAAAAATCATCTCATTTGCATCATCATAACCATCCATACCATCCATTTTGTACCTCTTTATCGCGAGATCAACCCTCAAATCGAATCTTTTCGCTCGATCTCTCGAGGGGGAAATGTACTAGTGTACTTCTTTCCGCTGGGGCATTCGAAAAAAAATTAGAAATTTTTTGAATTTTGATCACGACAAGTTTATTCTTTGAACCAACACAGCAAGTACATTGCTTCAAAGAGGGGCAAAATGTAGACATACGAAATTAACATCATTCACATTCATCCACCCATTAAATAAATCAAATTCATCAAATCCATTCATCAGGTGAATCGGGTTCATTTAATTCAATCTCTAAGGATTGTCCATTTAAATTGAATAAATTAACTTTATTTAATTTAAACCTATCATTATCTCATTTGATTAAATAGATCAATTTTTAATCAAATCCTAACATTCCATCTTTGGATTAAATAAACCATCTCCTAAATTCATCTCCTTCAAAATTGATTAACCTTTATCTCACATCCCCCTTTTAATTAAATAAACCAAACTTTATTTAATTAAATCTCAAATTCATATTCCATCCCTTTTGATTTAAATAAATCAAAGTATCTAAGTCAAAATGGGTCAAAAACACCTAATCATCATCTAAGTTAATTTAATCCTGATTAATCTAATCTAATCACCCATCACATCCTCTAGCTTTCCCACTTGCACAAATAAAGCATTTTAGTTCATTTATTAAAATCATCATTTTCTCTCAACAAAGCATCTTTGGGAGAATATTCCTCAAGTTTGAATTTGAAAACAAGTTGACTTGTCCCTTCCAACATGGCAATAACTCCCCTCTTTCATGTCCCCCACTTGGCATTTAAGTATCATTTTCTCCCTCCAACAAGCCAAATTTGAAATTTGAAAAGGCCAACTAATCTCATTTATTGGGCACATTGACCAAAACTTGCACGTCCTCCATCCACTCACAAGGTGACAGGGGGCTCCATCACATTGGCTAAATCTTTGCCCCACATTGCTCTCTTTTGAGCACTCTTTCAGCTTGAGAGTCTATAAGTAGAAGCCTCATTCTTCATCTTAGCATCCACAATCTTCATGCAAAGTTACTCTCTTCAATTGAGAGCTAATTTTCTCCATTTCACTCCATCTTCAAGGAATCCATCATTGAGCTTAGCAAGGATTGGGAAAGGGTCACTTTGCACAAGTGACACCAATCTACTATGGAATAGGTACATGTCATGCTTCTATATGTCTTTTGATCATCTTTATTATTTGTTGCATTTTCGAGCATTGATATGTTATTTCATAGGAGTGTTCATAGGTTTGCATGTGCATGAACTAACCCCACTAATGAGTGTTGGAGATTGATCATTTGTAGATTTAGGGGTGCTTTAGTTCCACTTCATTCACTAGGGTTTCCCTCTGGCTCCTTCTCTATATGTTCTTGCTACTAAAGGTTTTGGTTATCTCCTAGCCCACTCGATTTCCCGCGAGCTTGTCTAGAGGATCACCTTGCCCAACTCATTTTCCTAGCTTGTTAATGGCCATTTTTTTATGATTCCTTCCTTTGTTGGAAGAAGAGGATAATGTCAAAGCAACCCTTAGAAGCCTTGAGACCTTTTTCTTGGCCTTTTGTTTTGCTATAGAGTGACATAAAACCTAATGCTATCTTCAATCCATTCTTCCTAGTTCTCTCTAGATTTAACAATATGGTTGGAAGTGGATTGCTCATGAGGAAATATTTAGGTTCCTTGGCATCCCCTTTTATTTTTAGGCTTCCTCTTTAGACTTATGACAAGAAACTCTTTCTCGTATTGAGCAAAAGTTGGCTTTTTGGATGACTAAGCTGCTTTCATTGGCTGAAAAGTTCCAAGTGTGTTCTAAAATTCTGGAAAAAGCTCATGTTTACTACTCTTCATGTTGGGCCCCTTCTAAGGCCTCCTATGCAAAGCTTGAAAGCTGCTCAAGGACCTCCTTTGGGCCTCTTCAAAGACTCACAAAGGGTTTCACCGTGTTGCCTAAGAGTTTTGTTGTCTCCCCAGGGAGTTTGGTGGGCCTGGCCTTCTGACCACTCAAAGGCAAGGGATTGCTCTTTGTGCCAAGTGGATCATATGTGCCCTCACTGACAATGAGGCCTAGAAGATTGTTCTTAGGCATTGTATTTTCACAAGATATCCAATTCACAGACCAAGTTGGAAAGGGATTGGTTTCCATACCCTTCTCATTATGGAGTTTGTTTAGATTGAATGTACTTTTGTTGCTAAAAGTGTTTGGCTTTCTCAGGAGTCTATCAAGCCCTAATTCACTTGGAATGGAACTGGTTTTAGAGACAGTTTATCTTTCAATCAACAAAATCTCTGGCGGTCTCCTTTGTTTGCCAATCTAGGTTGTCCTCTGGCCAAATTGCTCTGGCTTAAGGCTCTCAGATTTCATAAGAAGGGTATTTAGTTTCCTCATGACTTATTTTCTAGACCCACAATGTGCCTCACATTGTGGAGAGATTTCAAAGCCAAGTTTGGCTTACAGAGTAATGACCGAGAAAAATTTGAAGGATTGGTTATTGTCTTTTTTGTTGACATGCTTCATAAAGTTGGTATCCATTTCACCAAGCCTTGGTGGAAATATTGGAAGTCGGGTCCAAACATCCCTTTCATAAACTATAAGCCTTGGCTTGGCTACTAGTGGCTTTCTCCTCATCTTCTGATGGTTAGTAGTTTGAACCCTGGAGGTGGCATCTTCAATCCCTGGTGTCTATTTGGCACTATAGATTTACTACTGTGTGTATTGCTATTGTTGAGTGCTTGCCCACTTTGCTTGGTGTATTCTTTTCCATGACTTACCTGTGGGATCTCGGTTTACCCACATGGGGATTCATGACCATTGTTTCCCTTTTTGTGGGCAACCTGAGTCTTTCAAGCACCTCTTTTGGTTCTGTTTTAGAGCTTAATAGTTGTGGAATTAGATTCATTACTTCTTTCGGCCCTTCTATCCCGAGCCTTTCTCTTGGAATATGGTGTTGTTGGGCGATTGACCTTGTTTTCCCCATAAGTCAGATTTGGTACACTTTCAGAGTGGAAATCCTCTTCAATATTTGGAAAGATAGAAACTATTGTATTTTTGCTCATAGCGAGATTCATAAACATATATCACTTTATTCTAAAGCTATTATATGTTATAATATGTTATTGTAGATTCAAGTGCAAGCTAACAAAGTTGCGCTTGAGGTGGCTCACCTTCAGGAGCTCCTGGACCATTGGGGGAACACCCCTTGCATGGTTGTTTGTGTGTCACCCTCTCTCACTTCTCCCTAGAGCCGCTTGGCTTCATGCAGTCAACATTGGGGCAAGAGTGGCTTTGCTAGGGACTTTTGGGCTCGTCCTCATTCATAAGCCCCTCGTCATAGCGACTCACGTCCTTGTCATCCATGTTCACAAGCCCGTCATCATAGCGACTCGCATCCTCACATATGTTTTCCCTCCCCTCCTACTTGGGCTGACTTGGGTCGACCTTCTAGTGGAGCTTGTAGAGGTGGCAGTGGTGCTTCTAGGTGGTCCTTTAGTGGAGTTTCCGATTGGCCAATTGATTCTTCCAAATGGTTTTTGCGGCTGGATATGGCGATTTCTCCCACTCAATGAGAAGATAAAGAAAATAATGACGATAGTTGAAACCCCCCTGACATCACTCTAGACCTCGTTGATGTATGGGGTAGGCCGGATGATAGGGACTTGCCTCCCTCTGTTGGCACTACTATGATCGCTTAGTGGCCTTTTATTGTTTTTTCATACTTTCTACTATTTAGATATTGCCCATGTGATTATTCGAAGTGTACTTTTTTACCATCCAACTATTTTTTGTAAATATGTATAATATTTATCTTTAATTAATAAATTATGATCTCTATTCATAATAGATAATAAAAAAAAAAAGAGAAGAAAAAAAAAAAATTCCTTTGAAAAATAAAACTACCTAAACTACCTATACGTGTGGACAACATCAACACCAATCTTCGAAAGGGCTTCGAAGTCTTTTGCATTTTTACTTTTATTATTCCACGTTTTTAAGTATTCGCAATTTTAAAGCGGATATGAATGAGTCTGTACAACGTTCAAAATTAGTGCAACGTTCGCACCTTCTCTTCTTTTTCCTGTATATGCGGGATGTACCAACCTTATCTCGTTCCCGTTAACGCGGTCTCAGTGATGCGACTTTTCTTTGCTATGCATTTTACCTTAGACTTTTCTTTGCGCCTATTACCTTATAAAAATCATATCTCTCGAGAATTGAAATGATCAAAGCAAGTAGCGAATGTGAGCTTAGAAAACATGGATGAAGAGTTGCAGTCCACTGGTCCGCAGTAAGTACGAGTTTTTTAATTATCATTTTAGCCTACAATTTTAATTTTTTAATTATCATTTCAGCCTACAATTTTAACATAGTTGTTGGGTAAACATAATTTGCTTATGTTTGTTAACAAGGGATCAGTACACCTAATAAAATTAGTTTCTAATGCATGTTAAACACGATTATGATGTTAATTATGCTAGGTATTCCAAAGAACTAAACAAATCTGAAACTTTTTCTGAAAAATTCAAGTGGGTTCAACCAGAAAAGTATTGATTCTTATAGAATGTCGACTTTCCTTTTGAATTTCGTAGAAAGAAAGTTATTTTTGCAGTGCCGAGTTGGTGCTCATTGCTAGCATTTTTGTTATAGGTTCGCTGCTGGTCAAGAGCAGGCAATTTTTCTTTCTTGTGAAATCCTGGAATGAGCTTTGGATGAGACATGCAGTGTTTCTATGAACAATGCAACACTTGTTGTCTCATTAATGTTTAGGAGACAAGATGCTAGGAAGGGCGTTTTAGTCCCAGTAAAGGTTTTTCTCATAAAAAAAACAAAATATGAGTTGATAATAGTGTTCCTAGGTTGCCCATCTAGGGACCTGATGTTTAGAAACATACAAGTGTGCAAATGAATGCAAGAAAAAGTGAATAATGACAAGCAATTGGGTGCAAAGTTGAATGCAATTTTTTCAATTTTGAATGAAATAACAATGTTCCTAAATGCAATTAGGATAATCGAGAATGCACTTTTTTAGTTTTTCAATGAGATTATTTGATGCAAGAAAGCAAAAATGTAACCTATATGCACTTTCACTAATGCAAACATGAGAAAACCTAGATGCACTTTCACTTTAATGCAAGATACAATGCAAGAATGAATGCAATCTAGATCTAGGACTTCAATGGACTCCAAATCAAAAAATGAATGCTCTAAAATGTTGGGTTCACCAAAATGAACCGAAGAGAAAATAGGTAGGGGAAGTTCCCACTTATTCTCCTTAGGTCATTCAAGAATGTCCCAGGAACCCAAATTGGATTGACTATCAACCCCAAAGGATGAGTCAATTCTCAAAAAGGAAGACCTAGGAGGGTTTCTTTTAGGCTTTGAAGGGTTCACCACCAAACAAAAGCTTAGAAAAGACAACTTAACAACTTAACATTCTACTTACAAAACCTAGTAATGGAAGCTAAATGATGAATGAAAATGATGAAATTAAGCAACACGAAGTTATGATATGTGTACCTAGGAAGTCTGAAAATGAGATGAGGATTTTGGAAATTCAAAGATGTTGTCAAAATATGCTATGGAGACTAAGATGTCCTTACTATTGTCTTAGTCCTGATGCTATTTTTTGGGGTAGATGCAAAATCTTCGGATGTTGGAATAGGATCCAAAATAATCTCTACAAAATTCCACTTGGAGGACTAAGATGCCCTTGCTACCATCTTAGTCTCGATTTGGATTTTTGAAATCTTTGAATGTGATCCTAAGGCTTGATGTCTGCACTTCCTTCTTCTCAAATCTTTGGTCTTGAAACTTCCATAACTAGCCTATAGGTGAGTTTCCGTAAAGATGACAACTTTGCAATGCAACTTTGCAACTTTGCACTTTAAATGATCATCAAGTCTTCAACCTAAATTTGCAAACACAAACATGTAAGAGAGGAAAAACTTGTTCATTGTTAGTAAATGGGGGTTTGCCTTGGTCAAACCCCTTGTTGGTAATTAAACCTTGAAATGGAGGGAAATGATGAATGAACAAAGTGATATGTTGCAACTCACCAAAACCTTATAATAAGGTGCTGCAAATATGCTTGAAATGGATGCAATGGATGTGGTTCTTGAATCTTTCTTGAATGATGTTGATCTTGCATGAAACACTTGCTTGAATCATAAACCCTACATCACAAATGTTAACACAATAACAAACATGATGGAACAATATCCTTGATATGATGCTTGAATCTTGTTGATGACTCCAAATGCTGGATGAATTTCTCTTGAATGCTCTTGTGAACTCAATTATGCTATAAAGAATGCTCTCAAAAAAGACTTGGATGAAAATGAGTGAAAGAACCTTGTATTTATACTTATCTATGCTTAATATCCTGAAATTACACCACAAGTAGCTGACACATGAATTCATTAATTAAAGGAGGCTAAATCCTGCCAAGATTTGAAATTAAATCCCTAAGGGGGACTAAGATGCCCTAGGTGGCATCTTAGTCCTGAGGCATGAAACTTGGGGCACATACTCCAAAAAGGGTCCCATTTGAGGCACACTTGAAATTAGGGTCCCAAGACCTTTGGGGAACAAAGATACCTTAGGTGGCATCTTAGTCCCAACCCAAAAATTAGGGACACTCAACCAAAATCATTAAATTATCATTTATCCATTGGTGTTTGTCAGGACTTTCCATAAAAAGGTATAGTTCAAATATTTAGCAAGGTAGGCCCAAACAAGTGTGAACATGCAAGGGTATGCATTTTCCTACACTAAAAATAGATGGATCTGTTCATCTGAAAGAGAAAGAAGGGACCTTCACATGGTGGCCACTAAAATATTTGAAAAAAATGACATAATTGATGTTTATGATCTTGTAGTACTAGCTGTTAGACAGCTTGGCCCATTGCTTTATGCAATAGTTTGAATGTGTTGTTCAGGGATCTTAGTGTTTTTTTGTCAAGCCATAAGTGCAAAAGAGAAAAATAAGGGTTAGCAGCAGTAAAGTGTGGAGAGTGAAGTTGCAGACATAGAATGTACTAAGCCTGAATAAGTTGAACCCAAACAAAAACTAGAGAATCTGATTTGGGTGTACATTTTGTGAGTAGAACATAGAATGTTCTTACTGCACTTGTAATGTAAAACCCCTTGATTATGTTTTTCTCTTTTTGTTTGCATTCCACTCATTCAAATTGTTGCATTATAGAAGAGGGGATATGTTGTTGTGTAAGCAGTAGATGCAGAGAATTTGGGTGCAAAAAAAAAGTAAATATAGAGCAGATAAAGAGGTGTCAAGAAACGGAAAAGTTGCAGAGAGTGCAACATACATGTATGTGTAGTTGCAAATAAATTGCAACATAGAATTGTCATCAAAATTGTAATATCTTGCATAAGCAAAAAAAAAACATTGTAACTCATTTTTCTCAGTCACAACACTGAGAAACACACTTTGTAATAGTACATTTTTCAAAGAAAAGACACATTTCTATCTTGTATTTGCTGTAATAACATGTTTTCTCAATAAAATTTAAGTATTTTTCCTTGTTAATAGCCACTTCATTATGTGCAAATGAATGATTGATTATGTTTTTCTATGTTTTTATATGTTTAAACCTCAATTAAAGCATTGTCTCATTTCCAATAATTATAGGTAGAAATCAGTGAACAAAAAGAATTAAATAAACTACCAATTGACTAAATATACTACCAACTAATAGAAATCAATGAATAAATATGACTAAATATAATGATTATGCAATTAATAAAAAATGTATCAATATACCTACTAGTTGATTGACAAAAATTGGTGAACAAAAAAATTTAAATAAACTACCAAACTGATCAAAATGATGATTAAAATTAATGACTAAATACACTACCAATGGACGAAAATCAATGAATAAAAACTGACTAAATAAGTGACCAGTTAACAACAATCAATGACTAAATTAATGACTAAATATATCAATGAATAAAAAATGACTAAATGAGTGACTAGTTTAAAACAATCAATGACTAAATTAACGACTAAACACACTACCAAATCGATCAAATTAACAACTAAATTAATGACCAACTCGATCAATAAAATGACTAAATGAACAAATCGATCAATCAAATGACTAAATTAATGACCACATCGATCAATTAGATGATTAAATTAATGACAAAATTGATCAATCAAACAACTAAAAATGGTTTAGTCATCAATGTGGTCGCATTATAAATGACTGGCAATAAAATACTACTAGTCATGCGACTACATTCAGTCATTTATAAGCAGTTTTTAGTAGTTTTTTCAGTCATATATTGTTGTTTCTATACTAGTGACTTGAAGACTTTTGCAATTTCCTCCTTTGTAACCCAAACCATCTCTTGCCCAGAATGATTTCT
The DNA here is from genome assembly GCA_007258455.2 of Sequoia sempervirens. NCBI lineage: Eukaryota > Viridiplantae > Streptophyta > Pinopsida > Cupressales > Cupressaceae > Sequoia > Sequoia sempervirens. Next base: position 553,854,767 of record VDFB02193867.1, read on the forward strand.
AACAACCCAAACAATAGGGTCATAGTTAGCTGTAACAACTTTTAAGAGGTCAATGTCTAGATATATATTGGGGACAATCAACTTGGCCATGTCTAACCTCCATGGGTTGAAGATTGGAATGTGAGCATGACTATTACCAAGCCAGCTCTGGAAGAGTGACCACCTAATATACAACAATGTGGCATCCTTAATAGTACATGGCCTGTCAATAATGCCATCCTTAACCCCAGGGCCATGAAACATGGTGTTCCCTATCCGTTTCTCACTGGTTGAGGGTGGTAATTGATCAAGAAAGTCTTGGACCAGAGGCCTCTTTTTAGTTTTAGAACTAGGGAGTTGAGCTTTCGGTGCCATTGTATTAATGAGTAACTTGACCTAGGGTTTCATAGGATAAGGCTAGGGCTTATAGGTTTAAGGTGAAGACTCGACATAAAGAGTGACTAGATTCATAAATTACATCAACCTAATGAATGCCAAAACTTAAAATAAACTCTAAAACCTAATTCAAATGATAACAACAATAATTGAATGAAAACCAAGAGGAAATTTAGCTCAAGAGGTACAGTTTGAACTTATTGGTGTGAATCATGGAAAACCCTAATTTGAAGATGCCAAAAGCTTGAAACATGCTACAACTGCTCCTAAATTCCTTAGAAATCCCTTTGTAATCAAGAGTAAGTTTTAAATCCAACTTTTATGGCAAATAAAGCCTTAAATTCAATAGAAAACATCAACTCCACCATTATTAGTCACTGACGTGAACCAGAATGACTCCATGATGTTAATTTTAGTAACTTTGAATCTCCACTATAGATCTTTTCATGATATGGATCAATGTGTGGCTTGGATGAAGTCAAAGAAGTTTGAACATTTCACCTTTGGCTGACTCAACATCTACTCAGCCATATAATTGCCATGTGTTCACTTTCCATGTTGGCTTGGTGGTCCCACAACGCTCTACAAGGCATGGGATAACCCATGTGGTAGCCGCCCACTAGCCCTCTAAAATCTACAAGGCTTTGATCTATGATTGCGGGCTAGCAGGCAATGACCTAGATTTACCCAACAACCTTCAATATGTGTTCCCTTCAATCTCAATCCAACACTCAAGTTGATTATCCTCCCTTTGTGATGAACAATCGAGATTAAAACATCTTGTGGAAGTTTTATGCACGTGCATGTTTCACTCTTTAGTAGCACGCCCTTTAAAATTACCATGGTCACCATGAAATAATTTACCATATACTTTATGCCTTATAAAGTCTTACAGACGGTGGTGATGATGCCATGTGGCGCTCGCTCGTTACCTCGCTGCGAGATGAGACCCACTAGTGGGTCTCCCATGAGCTAGCGAGGAATAGTTGGGATGAAACCATAAGATTGCATCAAAGCTATTGATTTCATAACCCTTCATCATCGATGCCTTTGAAGATGGTAGGCCCCGCCACAAGGATGGACAGGTGTCACCCACCCGCTGCCCCGCTAGTTCTTTTATCTAATTATTTTATTGTCGTGGGCTAGTGGGAAACCAATAGAATGTGTTTGGTAGGATCCAATGACCATTACTTAAAGGTTTTTAAAATCATGTGGATCAAATGATCACTAAAAAGGGGTTGTTTGTTAGGTTAACAAGGTAAGAGAATTTAGGCATTATTTGGGACCAAAATTAGGGTATATGGAAAATATTTCAAACATTTTCAAACTCGCTTAACATTTGGTATGATTAAAATAATTCCAACGAATAGCAACTAGTAAGCTAGGTAATAGGGACCAGTAGATAAACAAATTTGATGGCTCAAGTTGTAACTTGGGAAACCGAGAACGGGCTAGCAAAGGTCAACTGTGAATTAGAATGTATGCAAAGGATTGGCAACACTTTGGATTTTTCAAAGGCTTTAGGGAATAAAAAACCCTAGAACACAAGTAAAAAAAACCCTAAGGCATGAAAAAACACTTTAGAATTGATGAAAAGCTAGATATGGACTTGAAACCTAGTGGAACATAGAATTTTTCTAGGGGTTCCACTAGGCCTAGGGTGATCCCACAAAATTGATTTACAATGCCGCTGAGAAAGCAAAATTGCAAAAAACCCCCCATGAGAAAATTTTGGGTTTTGGGGGGTTCAAATGAACTTAGGGTCCGAACAAACCCAAAAGGGGTTCGCTCGAACCCCCCTTCGAGCGAACCCTATTAAATGATGGGTCCCTCATTTTTAACACTTTTTAGAATAAAAACAAAGAGAAATTTTGAAAAAAGGGGGTTTCACTCAAACATTCGTTCGGAAGGTCAAGGGGAGTTTTCTTGAAGGGGGGTTTGAGCGAACCCCCCTTTTTCCCCCTTCTCCCCCTTTTGCACCAATTTTTTGCAGAATTTTTCCCTTCGAAGCTTGGGTTGATGATGAAAATGGAGGAGACTTCACAGACCCAACTGGATGATAGTAGTCCTTGGAACAAGCTATCCATCAAATATAATTTTAATATGTTTTGGTTTTATTATGTATTTTATTTTTTAGTTTGATTAAACATAGGTTTTTCATTGAAAATCAAGCTCTCTGTTTTGCACATGTGAAAAAATAACAGATTATCAAAATTATTTTTTGAAAAATATCAATGCATTAGATATTGATGTCCTTGATCCAACAAAAACAATTTAATTTTGATACATTAAAAAAAAATTATGCTTTAACCAGTGAATCATGTCTAAATTGTAAAAGGTTTGACTTTGAAACTTAATTAAGAAAAACATATTCAATGAAATGCTATGAAACCAATTCCATGCACTAGATATCATAGTTATGAATCTAAATTAAAAAAAAATAGAATTTTATCCTGCATAGAAAAAAGTTATGTGTTAGCCAGTGACATCACTCTTTAAAAATGGCGTTTACTGTTAAAAACTAGCTTTCAAAGGAGATGGAAAAAGAAGTGCAATCTAATTCAAAAAAAATTAAAAAGATATATTTAGAATCTATAGACAAAATGCCACAAATCACTAGTTTTCATCATCTTCAAATTCCTCACGGTTTAGCTGCTCTAGGTGCCCGAAAGTGAAGATTTAGTTAAAAAAATCTAGTTCAATGTCCAATTTGGCCAAAAATTGTAAACTAGTATTGTGGGATCACTCCCTAATCTCCCTCAGAAGGATACCCAAATATGATACACTTTCAGGATGAAAATTTTATTTAGTATTTGGAAGGATACAAATGTTGTATTTTTCAATCCCAACATGGATGATAAATATTTTTCTTTGTACACTAAATCTATGATTTTCTCTAGTTTTTTTTTATGTAAATCCAAGTGCAAGTCAATAAGGTTGCACTTAAGTTTCTCATCTCAAGGAATTGCTAAACCATTAGGGAACCTTGCATAGTAGCATGGGTGGCCCTCGACTCCACTCCTCCTCGATGGTGTCGATATGGATGAATCCACTCTTGTACAAGGGAAAATCTAGGTGACTATGAGTCTTGCTCTTGTGGTCCTCTACAAAATCCTAGGGATAATGCTTCTTGTGGAGGATGATCTTAACCTTTGCATCTTCCATCTCCTTGATGAGACACTGGCTAGCATGAAAACAACAAATTTTCCCATGTTTTTCTTGCTATCTCTTCAATTCACACTCAAATGCCCCTGAAGAAGAATAGTGAAAACAATGCTCTCATTGGCTAGGAGCCAATATGTTTGGCATAGCTATGGCTACTTAATGCAATGTTTTAATATTTTATGGCTTGACCCTTTTGTTAGACTTGTGGGTGTGCTCTCCAACCACCCTCCCTTTTTTGTGAATATTACATACTATTTTCTTTATACTAGTACAAAGTTAAATAGGATATATTCATAAATAATAATAATTTAATATTATATTATACTATTAATAATTAATAATATAATCATATGAATATTAAAATATAGTATAATAATATTTAAAAAAATAAAATTAATAATAATTTAATATAATAATAATATAATATTAATAATTATAATAATATAATTTAATAATATAATATAATATAATTAGTATAATATGAATAATTATAATAATATAATAACAATAATAATAAATTAATGTAATTATAATATAATATAATTATTATAATAAAAAGACATAGTTATTAATATTTATTTAATAAATTTAATAATTTAGAATGTATTTTAATTTTCATTTTATATAATTTATATGATATTATTAATTATTATCTTATATGATCCATACAACATTATATTATTATTAGTCATTTTATACTTATAATAAATTTTTTAATAATGTCTAACATTTTGAATCTAAACAAAAGTAATGGCGTTGAGCGGGAGCGCAGGCGGGAGTGGCGGGAGCACAGGTTTGAAATGTGCAGAGGAGGACGGTGAGGGAGAAGGCGATGGTGATGGGGACTTGGTCTAGGTTCTGCTTGAATGCTCAGTGCATTTAAATCTTTTATTCTTCGTTGGCCTCAACAGGTGCTTTAGTGAGGTGGTTTGTTTTGCTTCTAGGCGGAGGTCTTTGGATCAGGGGACGGTATTCTCTGCTTTGGCCTCTTCTCTATGCTGGCCTGTTAATCAGGCATCCTTTTGTGGTAGATGGAAACTCTTGCTTATTGATGGGTGCCTCTATGTTTTTTGCTACTTTTTCAGGGTTCTGGTGGTGATTGACTTGGCTCTTTGGCTTCTGGGTGTTGAGTAACCTAGTGTTTGTTGGTTGTTTCCTGAGCTGCGGTGGCTGGAAGTTGCTCGTGGGTGTTGGACTTTTTACTGCCCTGTTTTCTTTGGAGTTGAGTTGCAGGCTGGCCTGGCTCCTCTAGGTCTATTTGCGATGGTTGTAGTGGATGAGGTTTCTGGCGATGACGTAGCTGGAGGGGTCTTTCCCTTTTCTACCTATGGGTCGAGTTTTGCTCTGTCTTGGACAATGTTTGGATTTTGGTGGGTGCTAGTTACTCTTGCTTGGAGTGATGTTTACCTTGCTTTCGTGGGCTCCCATGTGTCTTATGGCGACATTGAGTTTGTTGTTTTTATTATGGTAAGCATGGGTGGGGGTTGCTATAGGTCGACCCCGACTGTGGCTGGAGGTACAAGTGTTGGTTGTGCTGATGTGCACTCTGTGACTCTCCCCTTTGTCTGGTTTGGAGTGGCTGATATTGGTGTGTTGGGAGGGGGCTTTGTTCTTCTCAGGGTTTTTGGTGTTGATTTGGGAAGGGGTGGATCTCCTCTTGGCTTGGAGATGCCCTTGTCTTTTGGGTTTTCTTTCAGAGTTTTTGGGTACTCATTGTGTGTTCTCTCAATTGAGGAAAGTGCTTTTGATGATGGAGTTTCGGTGGTGCTTGATAGGAGGTGGGTTTCATTAGCTTTTTGTGTTATTCTTGGGCTCTTTATTAGATTTTTTGGGTACCCTTTGGGGCTGTCTTGGCTTTCTTTCTCGAAGGGGTTTGTTGTGGTCTCTTTCATGGAGCCCCCGCATGCTTAGCCAAAGGATGGTGTGTTTCCCTAGACTTATGGAGCTCTGATTTTCTTCCATTTCCTGTGCACTTTCTTCTGTTGAGGAGAAGATAGCTCTTGATGGTCAGGAATTATTTCCTATTGAGTTGGAGGTGGGTATGGTGGATATGGATGAAAGTCCTCTTTTCTGGTTCCCTTTGGAAGTGTTCCTATTGAGCTAAAAGTTTCTCCTATCAAGGTGGAGCCTGAGGTTGCTAGAGATGTGTGCTTTTGGTGGTTTGGGTTTTCATACTATTCTCTCCTATAAAGGGGAGCTCAGTCTGTGGTGCGCTTGGGTGCTTCAAGGGGTGGTTCTCCCCTTGTGTGCTAGTGTTTTTGATTAGGAGGTTGGATTTAATGGTGGTCTTTTCCATCAAATTTCCTTTTCTTATATTGGGTTTTGTTTTGCCGTTTTTAAGCTGAAGGTTGGTTGCTGCTTTGCAATTTTGTTGCTTGAGTGTTTCAGGTGGTTTTTACAGTCAAAACTTGGGTGGAGTTTCTGGTCCCGGATAAAACCAGGTTGTTTCTGGGCTTCAGACCCATGCTTATGTATCCTTTGTAGCCTGTGTTGTCATGATAATATGTTAAGAGGCTATTGTTGGGCTGCTGCTAGTATGTGATTATTTTATGTAGCAGCTTGTTGTTGTTGGGTTGATTTATGCTTACTGGTGATCTCTTGTGTATCAGTTGTTTTCTTTTTGTAAAGGATTTTGGGCCTCTTAAAAACCTATTTTTTACCTCTAATCAAAACATTTTGAATCTACAAATATTATTAACATATATATCTTAAAATTAATATTTACAAAATATATACAATATTAAAACATATATATTAAAAAATATATTTTATAGATTATTTGAAAAATATATATATTAATTTTAGTTTTTAAATTTGAAAATAAAATAATATATAGATCTAATTTGTTTCTCAAATCTTTGTCGAGTAGACTATATCTAGTAAGAACACATTTTCAATCTAAAATGCCTAGATTCTAACCGTGCTGAAAATCTTCCCTTGAAAAATAAAACTACCTAGCTGGACGTGTGAACAACATCAACGCCAATCTTTCAAGAGCTTCCGAAGTCTTTCGCATTTTGACTACCTACTGTTTTCACGTTTTTTAAGTATTTACTATTCTAAAACGGATATAAACGAGCCTGCACGACGTTCAAAATGCCCAGAGTACGACGTTCGCACCTTCTCTCCTTTTTCCTTTTTACGCGGGATGTTCCCACTTTATCTCCTTCCCGTGAACGCGGTCTCAGTATTGCAGACTTTTCTTTGGTTCGCATTTTTTCTTAGATGCTGTTTCCTGCTAACTTCCTCTTTACGCAATATCAGTTTCTCTGACTATTCTTTGCGCCCGTTCCCCCCACTACATACCACAACCATTACCTTATAAAACTCATAGCTCTTTAGAAAATTGAAATGATCAATGTAAGCTTCGAAATCATGGATGAAGACTTGCAGCCTACTTATCAACAGTAAGTACGAGTTTGTTAATTATCATTTTGGGTTACAATTTTAACATAGATGTTGGGTAAACATAGTTTGCTTCTGTTAGTTAACAAAGGATCAGTAGACCTAATAAAATTAGTTTCTAATGCATGTTAAACACCATAATGATGTTAATTATGCTGGGTATTCCAAAGAACCAAACAAATCTGAAACTTTTTCTGAAAAATTTAAGTGGGTTTAACCAGAAAAGTATTGATTCTTATAGAATGCCAACTTTCCTTTTGGAATTCGTCGAAAGAAAGTTATTTTTGCAGTGCCCAGTTGGTGCTCATTGCTAGAATTTTTGTTATAGGTTCTCTGCTGGTCAAGAGCAGGCAATTTTTCTTTCTTCTTGTGAAATCCTGGAACGAGCTTTGGATGAGACACGCAGTGCTTCTATGAACAATGGCAATACTTATTTTAGTCGGAATGAGTACAAAGGTCTACAATTTGTGGCATTCCCTTCGTTTTATACAGGGGATATCAGTGTCGAAGATAGCCTATATGGAGAGTGCGCTATTAAGAATGAGAACAACGTCTTCTCTGATCGTCTCAAGGGTGATGATGATCAACCGGCTCTTGTTCACAAAGGCGTTCTCAATAAATTCCTTGATATTCTGAAAGATTCAGACTTGGAAAGCCAGGTATGAAAACCCTTTGCTCTTCTCTTTTATTCTCTCTCTTTCTTTTTTTTGACTCGGGCATCCCCGTGACTCAATCCAACTTCCAACCCATTTGTCTTGGTCTTACTATTTATCAAGTTGGGGTTCAGGAAGGGGCATGTGACACGAGACAAATCCCTTGGGGATGCACTTAATCATCTTCAAACCACGTGCATAGGGCAAACCCGAATCTGAGAGTCGAAACCCGGAACCAATGAAGAACAAACCCACAGACCAAGCCAACTCCGCTACCCATACGGATTCTCTTTTATTGTTATTCTTTGATGTAGGATCTCATAATTACCTGCAGTTTTTTCTACCCAATGCAATTTTGTCGGTGCTCATGCCTTCGGTTAATGTTAAGTCTTCTGCCTGGAGCCCCATATTTTTAAAAAGTTTTGCCTGCCCATTTCACTATGATCTTATGTATCATGCACTCTTATTTGAGATTACTGAAGGAAAAGATCTGTGCTGGATTATTCACTTTGACTAACCTTGAAAGTACTTTCGAACTAATGTATAAGCAGACAATTCGCTAGAATTATTGACCTTGAGCTTGATTTTTCTGGATTCAACTGCTCACTATTTAAATAGTTCTTATGTTTCAGATCCCTCTGCAGCACATATGATCAAGGCTTGAAACTTTACCCAATGATGGGGATAATAAAGAAAAAGATTAGATATATTTTTTTATTGTAGAAAAATGTTAAAATTCCATGAATTAAAGTTTCCAGTCCATAATTAATTAGTGCTGAAATTTCTGGTTTGCAATTGTGTGTAATCTTTTTTGTATCAACGTTTCAGATCATATTCTATGATCCATCATCAAGATGCTGAGCATAGAGAATAAGAGAGTGATGATGGACCATGGAATATGATCCGAAATGTTGATGCAAAAGAGATTACACACAGTTGCAAACCAGAAATCTCAGCACTAATTTCATGAATTAGTTAAGAGTCAAACTCAAGACTTCTAATTTGTTGTAAGGGTGATCTGTCACTGAATCATCAGACCCTTTTGTGTCCGGTCCATTTTTAATTAGGGGTGGCTCATTTTTCAACATTCCACTTTGAGCCACATTGCAGGTGCTCAGGACTCCTACCTTGCCCTTGCTTTGCTGATCTTAGTTCTGATACCCTGTCAATTTTTTCATGGACCAGCTAAGAGCTGAACACAAGACCTCCGATTTACAGCTTGGGATACTCTGCAACTGACCCCTTTCATGACGGATCCATCATAATGACTCATCTTCCAACAGAAAAGTGCACAATGTCCTCTGTAGTTTTATGTCTATCTTAATTTATGCAATTACCTATGCCTGTTAATTGTTGACACCTTTTATACTAACAACTTTTACAATTGTAAGTTTGTAAAACATTAGAACAATGTACTGATTTAAATTTTCCACTACCTAAGAATCATTTTTATTTCATTCGGTAGAGATCCAAAGTTCTAAGATTCAAATTTAAAGCTGTTTAATTGTTTGTTCTATCAGATGGAGGAGTTATCGAAACAGAAAAAGGAACAACCCATTATATTTGTGGGTCAGTCTATAGGAGGCGCAATTGCAACCTTGGCGACGATATGCTTTCTGGATAAGAGGCTGAAAAATATATATCCTTTATGCATTACATTTGGCTCTCCTTTGGTGGGAAATGCTGCTCTTAGAGAATCAATTGGTTACCAAGATTGGTTTGGAAGATTTTGTCATGTTGTTTCAAAATATGATGTTATTCCTCGCATGCTCCTTGCACCATTTCAATCAATTGCACTGCATTTGAATTCAATTTTTCCTCAGAGAGGGGTGATAATGGACAATGATTCTGATCCTCTACAAGCTTGCAGGGAACTTCTTGGCAATTTTAAATGCCTTCAAGAATCTAGCCCCTTTAAACCCTTTGGCACTTATATGTTCTGTTCAACCAACGGAGCAGCTTGTATTGAGGATAGTCAAGCTGTCTTGGAGATGCTAATTTTAACTTTGCAAAGCACAGAAGAAAATGGTATAGCAGAACAAAATGATATTGCCGGTGCATTGATTTCAGAGCACACAAGTTATGGTGAAAAGTTGAAACAAGTTATTGAAAGCGGATACTCAACAAGAACTTCAAGAATCTTCTCAGAATCCACCATTGAGACAGGAATGGCACTGCAACTAGAATCCTCCCTTGAGATGGGAATAGCACTGCAACTAGAAGCCATGGGTTTTGGGACTCTGGTAATATCATTAGTACTTTTTAATTAATCACTCACTTAACTCTTAGAATGAACTTGAATTTTATTTTATATTTATTAAAGTAATTATTTTTCGAGTTTGCTTGCATTTCGTCAGAGATTACCTAGCCTAGTCTAGGTGTGTTTCACAGTCTCAATCTTTAACAAATTTACAAAGGCATTCACTAAAGGGGCTCAAATAACGAGGCAAATTCGAGGTGCTTGCCGTAGAAAAGTTATTGGAGCTTCTTTAGGTCAGAGGAGAAGAGATGTTATATTAATATCAATATTTTAGATCATATTTTATAATTTATTATTACGGTGAGTTAAAGTTAGAGAATAAAATATTGATGGATTATGGAATATGATCGAAAATTTAATGTTACACACTCAAAATTCAGAAATGTCTGTATATTGATTTTATGCTATCAATTAATATGAAAAAAATGATTTAAAAATTAAAAAATTTGAACTAAAAGATAAATTTGCATTCTTACTTGTTGAAATTTTGAAGTTGAAAAATAAAATATGTTTTCTTTAAAGGATAAGATTTCTAGATACCGTAGCTTCTTAGGAAGTTTGTTTACACTAATTTTTTTCTGTCAATGTTGTTTACTGTATTTAGAAATTGAGACTGACTTCTCTTTCTGTTTAACAGACTAAATCTGCATTTGATGCCCTGAAAAAAGCTACAGATTTGAAAAACGAGCATGACATGGACATTGAAAAACTAAATGTTGAGTTGAGCAAGAACCAAAGTCTAATGGCAGAACTGGAATGGTACATTAGAAGAGCCCGTCAAGGCCACAGCCGTGGCTCCTACGATGTTTTCAAAGACCTAGGCCAATTGAAAGATTATGATGCCAATCGGAAAAGGATGAATCTACAAGATTTCTGGGATAACATTATTAATATGGTGAAGAATCATCAATTGCCCAGTGACTTCCGATACCAAAACAAATGGATTAATGCTGGAACTGCATACAGAAAACTTGTAGAACCTCTGGACATTGCAGACTTCTATCGTCTGCACAGCAACAGAGGAAGCTATCTCTCAGTTGAGAACAGGCCGCTCCGTCATAGGGTTCTGGAAAAATGGTTGGATGATAAAAACCAAACTCGCTTTGATAGAGGTAACAGGGGGAAAAAGGCTCGCACAATGTTTGCATCCTTAACTGAGGACTCTCGCTTTTGGGCTCGTGTAGAAGAAGCCGCTAAAGACTTGGCAAATCTCCAGCTGGAGAAAAAGCGACACCAAACTATCAATGCCCATCTCAAGGAAAGACTGGAAAATTTTGAAGTTTATGTGTCGAAGATGATTGAGGTTAAAAGCATTTCTCTGGAGGTTTTCTTGGAAGAGAGCAGTTTCATGATATGGTGGGAAGAATACAGAAAGTTTCAAGACCAATACCCAGAGTGGAAGTCAAGCTCCCCTTTGCTAAAATCCTTGGAAAAGGAGAAGTTGGGAGTTCAGACTATAGGTTTTTGATTAAGTTCTGAAGTTTGTTAGAGGTTGTTTATTTCCATGGCCATTTCCCCTGCTTGGAAAGTTGTTTTCTTTTTCAATCTGCATAAACCTGTGTTTGCTAAGTTGTGTTTCTTTTCAATCTGAATAAGTCTGTTCCATTCGGAATAAAGAGAGCCGGATTCCACCCATGTCTATGGAGTTTCTTTGAATGTATTGCTATCTTTGTTTTTCCCAAAGAATGGGAATGGAAGAAAAATCCACATTATTATTGCTTTATTTAATTTTGATTCTGTACTTTCAACGCTGGTTTACTGTAATGTTTTAGGGTGTGCTAATTATGTATTTTAAACAAAAATATATTGATTAAAAAATTATAGAAAAATATATTAGAATATATAATTTTAATGTTATGTTGGATTTTATTAATATAAATAAAATTATTCTGGTGTGTTCTTGTTATTTGAGTATTTAAATCTTTTTTCTTTTTGATGGAGGTCTTCCACAAATTATTTGTAGCTACCTGATACGGAGCACGAGCCTTCTTGGGCTGAACCTCTTCGGCTAAGAGCCAAGGACTGAGGGGTATCCATTCCGCCAAATTCGCATCCCGACCTCATCCCTATTTCGGTGTCGGAGCCTTTGCACTCAGCAAGACTTGATTCCTGGTGGGCTCATTTAGAACCTTTCAATTTCACCAGTAGACCAAGGGCCCATTGACGAGTATTTAAATTTCACTACTAACAATAATGGTTGTTTGGGAATTAGATTTAGAATGTTATAAATTTTGTTCTTAAAATATTTTAAAATTGTGGTTATAGGTATTTCTAATTATTTGTTAAAGTTAAGATTTTATTGTTTTCAATGAAAAAGTGGTCTCCTATAATGTTTTTGATACCCATTTTTTTGCACTTACCTTAATTTCCACTTGTTATGTTGAGGATTAAGGTGTCTTAACCTTTACAAGTTCTTGATTTTATTTATTTATTATTTGTCATTTTTCACAAGTTAATTGCATATTTTTACTTTTATATTACTTAAAATCAATCTCATTTAAAAATGAAACATGAGATTTTGCTCTAACATCATTTGTTATATGTTGGTGTTTTGCAAGGTGTTATAAGATGATTTATTTTGGTTGTTTTGGGTCTTTCATTTTTGGGAGATTCTATTACATCTTATGACAAGATACTAATAATGTGTAAAATCCTAAAATATAAGGAGTTGCTTTGAGATCCTAAGCGGCCTATGATAGGATTTATTATTTGTCTTAAAATGGCTATTTTAAGACATGGAATGATGACAAGATGTTTGTCCATGTTGAGCAGGTAAAACTGGAGGTTACTTGAGCGGGTAAATGTTTTGGGTCTTTAATTTTTGGGAAATTCTATGACATCTTATGACAAGATACTAATAATGTGTAAAAGCCTAAAATATAACATGAGTTGCTTTCAGATCTTAACCGGCCTATGATAGGATTTAATATTTGTCTTAAAATGGCTATTTTAAGACATGGAATGATGACAAGATGGTCGCCCGTGTTGAGCGGGTAAAACTGGAGGTTACTTATGCAATAATGGTTTAATTTTTACATGTTGTAAGGAATCTTGAAGGGTGACATTTCAAACTATGTCCAACTTGGATGCCATCCTTTTGGAGTTTTTAGAAAATAGTTTTGAAGACTATTTGTGGTTTCCACCTTGCTCATTTTTCTATCAATTGGTTTTTGAGGGAGTAGTTTGAGTATAATAATTTGCAAGTACATAGATATTGTTGGAATGTTGTTGAAATTCTTCCAAGTTTATTCCTAGTAAAATACTTTTATAAATATTTTCATTGTAATTGTGTCTAGTAATCTCCTTTCATATTTTATAATCATTGTGTAAGTTTTGGAGTGTGAGTTTTTGTTGAAAGGATTTTCCCACACAAATCATTGTGTTATAGTATTATTATTTATCTATTTATGAATATTTTTCTCTACTTTTTGTAGTAAGTTTGGATTCTTTCTTAATTTTTATGTACAATAATCCTTTCAAGATTAATAGAGGAAGTTTATTTATATATCTTATGTCATTTTAAGTGGTATTAAAGTCTCGTCACCTTTTGTTCTAGTTGTTAGGTAGAGGATTTTTTAAACTAATCATTATTTGAGTGGAAGCTTGTGCAAAAGGATAATCTTATGATCTTCATTACAAGAAATAATGATGACAAGTACATTATGGAGGATTAAGGTGGATTTTTTTCAAGCGTGAACTTTGAGATGTGAAAATTGAAAATGGAAGATTTTGATGTAGGGGCATCAAGAGTCTCATAAGCACACTTTTTGCTATTTTTGAGTTTAGGTTGTTTTGTTTGTTTTGAAGTTTCCTAAGGTCATTTATGACCATGTGTGATCATATTAATCCATTTTTGGTGTGTTAGAGGGTCATGGGTTTTAAAATGTAAAAAGTTGCTAAAAGTTGTCATGCAACTTTAGCAAGGTCGCAAAAATCAAGAAAATGGTTACATGCAAGCAAAAAAAGATTACAAACCACTGGGATTGGTTCTAAATGTAAAAAAAAACCCTCCAAAGTTGAATAGAGTGTTGGAGAATTGATATTGTAGTTTTAAGTTAATGAAAGCAAGCTTTTTTGGAGGTTTTTTCAACGTTCCAGTATGCTTTTCTTTCTTGTACGACCCATTTAGTGATCTAAAATTGATTGGAATATGTTGGCATGTGAATTATGTTTCTTTTGGTTTTTGTGGCATTGAATTTCATTGAGCTTTGTGTAAGGTATGGCCATTTTGGTGAAGGCTTCCCTATTCTAACAATGTTTTCTAGAATTTGTAGTCTGAAAATGTGCTAGTATGGCCATGTATGGTACAGTACGAGCTTGAAACCAATTCTAAAAGTTGAGGCATGAGTCTAGTTTCATATGCTTTTGGTTTGAGAAAATTTGATTAAGCTTTGAATGAGTTATTCCATTTTTGGTGCAAGCAGGTTTGTCGCTGGCCTAGGGTTTCCAATTTTGGGAAAAACGCCATAACTTTCTTTTCCACCATTGGATTTTTATGAAAAATGGAAGAAAAAATTGTAATTAGGTTATCTTCAATCCCACTGAAGTAATTGGCTTCATTGTTTGTTTTATAAAAGTTATTAATGATTGTTCCTTTCATTTCACAGTAAGGTAGCCTGTGGGTTTAGTTGTGTAAGGTTCTAAGAAAGTATGCATTGTATTGATATGAATAAATGGGAGATTGTTTGCACATCATCAAATGCATTATAAAAGGGGTTTGGAAAGTCCAAGAATCCATGCTTGTGTTTGGCGAATGCTCATCAAATTCATTGAGCAAGTTCACTAAGAAGAACTAAGCATGGCTCTAGATTGAAACTATGTTTCTATTGAATCAAGATTTGTTGTAAAAGATCCTTTCTCTGCATCATTTTGGTATCAGAGCTAGAAGGCCCTAAGAGTGCAAGTTATGCACTAGGACAAGAGAGTTGTGAGAGAAAGTTTGTTGCAGGTATGAAAGAGAGTCAGTGACTTATGTCCTCCAATAGTGATGAAACTGGGTAGAAGGTGTGCAAATTTCTTTCATTGAGAGGAAGTGGGTAGAAGAGGTCTTGGAGAGTGCATCTTCCAGAATCCTATTGGGTAGAGGATAGTTGTGTGTGTGAAGGTATTGAGATACCAAAAGGATGGAAGTGTTGAGGAGAATAATCCATGAAGACCTGAAGAGTAAAAAGTTTTCAAGCTAGCAACAAGAGATGTGAAGAGAAAGGAGTGAGATGAAGAAGAAAGATGAGAAGGAAAAAAAAGGTAAGTATTCAACAAGAGATAACAAGGCTATGACAAGATTTGGAAAAAATGCAAAAAAAACATTTGAAGAAAGAATATAGAGTATAGTAACAAGTGTGTGGAGTTGGAACATCACCATTCACAAAATTGTCAAGTGGTCGATAAAGGAAATTGTAGAAAGAAAAAAGAGGTAGCAATTGAGAAGAAAGATAAAAAAAAATAATCAAGATGATGGTAGAGCCAAAGCCATTCAAGAGGAAAAATATGAAGAAAATGAGTCCATTGAGACTCAAAATTTTGTTTCTAACAATATTTGTGAGTATGTGTTTACAGTTGCGATAGATGAAGATGAAGATGGAAAAGAGTATAAAGAAAGAGAAGTGAATGCAGTATATGAAGGTTGCTATGCAAATGTAGCATAATATGGTGAAGAAGAGGTTGCAAAAACAATAGAGGTATTGGTTGTATTTTCTGATTTTATGGATGATGAATATGCTGATAAATTATATTCAAATGATGAAGATGAAGACATGGACAGTGGTAATGTGACATATGAACAAGAAATAAAGTTTTGGAACCTTGAAGCTAAGGAGATGCTAAGTAAGAGATGGTGCAAGAAGAAGAAGAAAGATCTAGGGAAAGTCAGGAATGCAGAACATACAACAAGGTTTAAGGAGCATTAACTTTTGGAAATGAATTCTTAGTTGAATGACAAGTGGCAGAGAAGTAGAAGACCTAAGGTAAAAATGAAACATGCATTTGAATGTTTGCAAGCATTTAAGCAAGATTCCACATATCAGATTTGTAGGTTGAAGAAGTCCATGATGGAAGATATTAACAAATTTACCGATCACATCTCATATGGAATTGAGATTTTTCTTTCCTTGGGAGTATGATGTAGGGACATCAAGAGCCTCATAAGCACACTTTTGTTATTTTTGAATTTAGGTTGTTTTGTGTGTTTTGAAGTTTCCTAAGGTCATTTATGACCATGCGTGATCATCCATTTTTGGTGTGTTAGAGGGTCATTGGTTTTAAAATGTAAAAAGTTGCTAAAAGTTGTCATGCAACTAACAAGGTGGCAAAAATCAAGAAAATGGTTACATGCAAGCAAGAAACGGTTACAAACCATTGGGATTGGTTATAAATGCAAAAAAAAAACCCTCCAAAGTCAAATAGAGTGTTGGAGAATTGATATTGTAGTTTTAAGTTAATGAAAGCAAGCTTTTACATAGGTTTTCTCAACGTTCTAGTTTGTTCTTCTCTCTTGTATAGCCTGTACGACCTATTTAGTGATCTGAAACTAATTGGAATATATTGGCATGTGAATCCTCTTTCTTTTTGTTTTTGTGGCATTTAATTTTATTGAGTTAAATTGTGTAAGATATGGTTTTGGTGAAGGATGCCTTATTCTAACAATGTTTCTAGAATTTGTAGTCTGAAAACGTGCTAATATAGCAATGTATGGTATACTACGAGCCTAAAATAAATTCTAAAAGTTGAAGGCACGAGTCTAGTTTCATATGCTCTTGGTTTGAACAAATTTTATTAAGTTTTGAATGAGTTATGTCATTTTTGGTGAGAGCAAGTTTGTGGCCGGCCTAGGGTTTCCAGTTTTGGGAAAAAATGCCATAAATTTCTTTTCCACCATTGGATCTTTATGAAAATTGGAGGAAAAGTATGTAATTAGGTTATATTCAATCCCACCAAAGTGATTGGATTTATTATTTGTTTTGTGAAATTTATTAATGACCGTTCCTTTCATTTCATAGTGAGGCAACTAGTGGGTTTAGTTGTGTAAGGTTCTAAGAAAGTATGCATTGTATTGATATGAATAAATGGGTGATTGTTTGCATATCACCAAATGCATTGTAAAAGGGGTTTGGATAGTCCAAGGATCCATGCTTGTGTTTGAAAATTTCTCATCAAATTCATTGACCAAGTTCACTAAGAAGAACTAGGCATGGCCCTAGATTGAAACTATGTTTGTATTGAATTAAGATTTGTTGTAAAAGATCCTTTCTCTGCATCATTTTGGTATCAGAGCTAGAAGAACTTGAGAGTGCAAGGTATGCACCAAGACAAGAGAATTGTGAGAGAAATTTTGTTGTAGGTATGAAAAAGATTTGGTGACTTATATCCTCTAATAGTGATGAAACTAGGTAGAAGGTGTGCATATTTCTTCCATTGAGAGGAGGTGGGTAGAAGAGGTCTTGGAGAGTGCATCTTCTAGAATCCTATTGGGTAGAGGATAGTTGTGTGTGTGAAGGTATTAGGATACCAAAATGTGAGATTTTCTAACTAGCATACCCAAGAATCTAGTGACTGAAAGAAAGCATAACCAAAAATATGAGGAATAAACTATATTCCCCTCACTAATACAAAGCTATATTCAACTTGAGAATTGAGATTACAAAGGAAATGCTTTGGTTATATAGGCCAAGGAGAGAGATAGATGCAACCAGGTTATGAAAAGTGTTGGCATCCTATGAGGTGTGACAACTCATGTCATTAAAAGCTCAACTACCTTATCCATATGTAAAGTTAAGCTAGTGTGAAGAGGACTTTAGTGGAGAACTAGCTAAGAATGAGCTAGTTAGATAAAGTACCCCTTCACACTAGCTTAACTTTACATAGGGATAAGGTGGTTGAGCCTTTAATGACATGAGTTGTCACACCTCATAGGATGCCAACACTTGTCATAATCTGGATGCATCTATCTCTCCCCTTGGTCTATATAACCAAGGCATTTTCTTTGTAATCTTAATTCTTAAGCTGAATATAGCTTTTGATTCTCGAGAGGAATACAGTTTATTCCTCCTCATATTTCTAGTTTTGCTTTCCTTCAGTCATTAGATTCTTAGGTATGCTAGTTAGCAAATCTCACATGGTATCAGAGCCAAATTTGAGTTGTGGGTTAACATTCCTTTAGGAAATTTGAGAGTGTAGAGTTTTTTTCATAGCATTGAGCATGCTCTTCGCTTGCATCCTTAGATGATCTGGAGAATCAGAAAAGTGTGGAAAATCTAATTTTTTAAAGTTTTTAAAAAGTTTTTAACTATTGAAAAATCTATTTTTTTTAAAAATCCACTTATTATAATATTTTTTAATGTTTTCTTATATTAAAAAATACAATTTTTTGGAAAGTCCGCCGATGATTATAAAAGCACAACCACTTTTTTGACCTTTTTAAAAAGTTTTTTAATATTCTTTTAAATATTTTAAAAAGTGTGTCATTTATTTCTGTCGCCATTTAATATTTTTTGATTAAAAAAAACAATTTTTTTAAAATGCTACCGACACTTTTAAAATATATTTTTTAATTAAAAATTATAAAAGTCTCATTGTCACTAAAGTTGGAGTATTTAGTGGCAGCTAAACTCAGAGAATGCTAAATTTATTTGGCGGAGTACTAAATTTGGTGGAGGTGTAAACTAGTTGGAGGAAATCTAATTTTGGTGGACTGCTAACTTTGGTGGAAGTTCTGCTAAATTTGGTGAATTTTTTTCACCCCCTCTCCGTTGATGCATTGATTTTTTAAGGCCAACTTTGAATGCTCATAATTCGGTTTCCAGAGCTTCAAATTCGGTGTAATTTTTTTTATTTGGGCTAATTTTTCGTGCACTACGCATTAGTGAAGACGGTTTCAGGTTTTGGAACATGATTTTTTCAGAAATTTCTAATTCTTAGGGAGAACTCCTCACCATTCTCATTTTGCAAACTTTAAATCTGCATAACTTTTGCATACAACATCAGATTAAGTTGATATTTTTTTTGAAAGTACATGATTTTTTGTGTACTTCGCATTGGTGTTGCTTATTTTATATGAAATTCTACCAAATGTATACTTTCAACACATGCTCATTTCTTGAGGAATTGTAAAAACGTTAAAATCCAGAATCTGTAACTGCACTAAATATAAAGTGCCAAATCATTTTTGTCTAGGGGGTTCTTTTATTGAGTAAAACAGGGGGGTATCTTGTTGTCTTTTTGCTTGAACATGGGTAAATGCAAGAAGATGAGTCCATGAAACATGAAATTTTTTGCCTTTAAAAAAGTTTGAAATCGACTTCAACAAAACAAGATCCTGTTTTTTAATAAACGAGATCCCGTTTAAAAAAAAAATTATGAATTTAAAAAAAGTTGAAATGGGATCCCATTTTTAAAAGCGGGACCCATTTTGAAAATGGGATCCCATTTCTTAAAATCATAAAAAAATAATTTTTTATATTTTAAGAAACATGATCCCATTTTTTAAAAAGCGGGATCCCATTTAGAAAATGAGATCCTGTTTCTTAAAATCATAAATAATTATTTTTATGATTTTAAGAAACGAGATCCCATTTTCAAAACGGGGTCTCGCTTTTTAAAAAATGGGATCCTATTTTGAAAATTCATAAAAAAAATATATTTTTTGAAACGGGATCCCATTTTCAAAACGGGATCCTGTTTTTTAAAATTTGTTTTTTTGGTCAAATTTTTACTATATTTATCAGTTCAGGAAAAGGCTTGGGGACCCGAACCTAAACTTTGGACCTGGTTTGACCTGCAAGTTGAAGGTCATAACAATCTCACAACAAAATAGTGACTTTGGGCATATGTCTGAGGACTTTTTTTGCAGAATTTTTTGACGAAATTAAAACCCATTATAGATGAGACTGTGTAGATTCTAAATATGTAATTTTTTTTACAATTGGGATATTTTTTTTCTAGTTTTCAATTAATCTATGATGAAATTGGTCCATAAGCTTGAAATATTAGGGTTTTTTACTATTTTAATAATTTTTTATTAAAATATTTTTTGTAAAACAAATTGCACGAAAAACATACTTCAAAAAATTCTTTTCAATTTAATTTTTTTTCAAAAATTGATAAGTTTAGGTCATTTTATGAGTGACGTACACGCCAATTTTTCAAATCCACAAATATGGCTAATAAAAAATTAACAAAAAAAAATATTCAATAAAAAATTATAAAAAATATTAAAAACGTGCTTCAATGAGTTACAAATCTTTTCCCAAAAGGATTTAGAAAAATATGCTAATTTAGGTCAAAATATGGATGATGTACATGTGCATGGTATGGCAAAAAAAAGTAACTTTTAAGCAGTCATTTTTAAAAACGTCTATTGAAAATAAATTTGTAGCAACTGGGTATTGAAATAAATTAAATATTTGGAAACTAGACTTTGAGTCCTATATTTTATGATAAGTGAATTTTTTTAAGATTCTATCTCTAAGTGCTTCAAATTTTAAGGTCAAATGTGTTAGATTCTGAAAATTAGGAAAAACACTGCCACTTTTTAGCCAAAAAGTGGACTCAACTTCTTGCCAGCACCCACATCTCTCATACTTTGTACTATGTTTTTTCCTTCACTATGGGTACACTTAAGTTTCCATTGCTCACGCCCTACAACTACAACACATGACATCAAAATACATGGAATGTCTTAATGCAACTAGGATATACAACTTATGTTGAGAAGGTAATTGAACCCACAAATGATAAGAAAAAACTACTTTGGATGTTTGAACATACAAAAGCTCTTGATTGTCTAAGGAGTTTATTTTCTCTTGATATAATGTTTTAAATTGAAGAATGTAAAGATTCACATGATGCATGGGACAAATTAAAAACTCTATGATACAACTGATGAAATTCATGGTTATCAAATTGACAATGAACTAATAAGTCTTGATCCAAAGTCTTTTGATAACATCCAGGACTATGTAAGAAAGGTCAATGACCTTAGAGCACAATGTAAATCACGTGGCTTAGAGAAGAAAGATGATCAACTTGTCTATAACACTCTAAACAAATTTGGACCTAAATTTGCAGCTTTTGTTTCTAGCTTTCATACTCATAGGTTGACAATGGGATCCATATTCACTACACCTTATTTTGCTTCATTTTCTGAAATGTTGATGCAAGAACAAGGTAAGCTTCTATCAATGGGTCTTCTCAAGCCTTTTACACTCACAAGCTTTGATGATTGGTCAACCAAAGGGTTAGAAATATCAAGGAAACCTGACAACAAATAAAAGCAGTTCAAGAAGTCACAAAGAGATCAAGCACAATCATCTTCAACAACAAAAGTATACTCCAACTCCTGTTCAAATGGGAATTTTCAAAAGAAGGAAAAACCAACTTGTAGCTACTACAAGAAACCTAGTCATGAGGAACATTCTTGTCATAAGAAGTAGATCAATGAGTTTGAACCAACAATTTTTATTTGTTCTATGTACTTCTCTTGCAATCTTAGGGTTTTTCACCTAAAAGGAGAGAGATAAACCCAAAAATTGTGGTGGTTCACTCAAAATACGGTATGCATGATGTAATTTTGACTAAATGTAATGATCTAGATCTGTAACTAATTGATAAAATTGATTGATTTTGAATGCAAAACTAATGAAATATTTAATGTTTGAAAACACAGTGTGATATTCATAAATGAACTAGAAATAAACAAATGCAAATAGAATTGAATGAGACTGAACAAAGTGCACCTGGAGATGAAATGCTGATGCTGGAAGATTCTGGAATCTAGCAAAATTCACTGTTGATGACTAGTGGGACTTATTCACCATTGATGGCGAATTGGTCCTGCTACTGGTAAAATGACCTGAAACTGGTTTCTGGCTGTCAGGAACTGAATTATGATAAAATAAATTTTTCTAGCCTAAAGGTGGGACTCATTCTCCACTGATGGCGAATAAATCCTCTTCCAAAAATATGCAAATTCAAGAGTCAACACTGTGGGTCCAGGTCTGCACTTGTCGTCTTGTCGAGTTGACAGAGTCAAATCTATAGAAAACAGGTTGAATGTTGTCTCCAAGCTTGAAGTAGTTGAATTAAATCACTTTGATAACTTTTTACCACTTTCCAACACCTATTGCTTTGAAAAATCTACCTACAAGACCTGCAAACACACATGCAAAGAGGGGAAAAATGGTTAAGGGTTAGAGTATAGGGATTTGCCTTGGTCAAATCCCACTTTGGTAATCAAACCCTTGATAAAGAAATGAAATGAAAACAAGAAAGGAATGGTGAATAAACAACATGCAAGTGTCCTAAACTCACCAAATCCTTGTTGTTGAAGTCTGAAGATATGTCAATAGCTGCTCTAAGATGCTTGTTAATTGCTTGAACAAATGATGCAAAGATTCTTTAAATGCAAGAATGCTAATTGATGTTGAATGAGTGAATAAGATGAATGAGGGGTTAAAATGGATGGAAAAACACTTATTTATACACACTTATTCCCTAACAACCCAAGAATACAACATCACAGGACGAAATAAGGTGTTAATGATTAAAAACTTGAAGGAACTTTTGAATTATTTTGAATTTTGAGCCAAGAGGTGTACTTGTTACCAATTTTCACTACAACTTAATTGGTGGAGTTGGATTAAACATTGTTATATCTTAAAGTGAAATTATAGTTATTTCTGCATTATGCTTAAGCGTTGTTTGCACTTTGTTCATTATTCATCAAGTGACAGTTGCGCATTAAAATGAGGAAACATAATTTCAGAAGTTGCTATTCGATATTTTAGAATAAAATGGAGTACAAAATTGAGCATACAAAAAGAAAGCATTTCAGATTGCTTTTATTTATTTCATGAAATAATTCATATTTATAGAGCTTCATTTGACTGCGAGAATCCAAATGATAATACAACATTGCATTGAGATGCATTTTCTTTTCGAAATGAAAAACATAGGATTGAAATCAAATATCCACACAAGTCATGGATGTAATTGTTACAATGCATCACTAGTATCACATTACATTATGGAAGATGCATTAAAAGATAAATCACATAAGTAACAACATAATCATCATTGCCTGATTGGCTGATGGTCGATGTTGAAGTGGTGCACCTTTTGTCTTCTCCAAGCTCTGTTGACCTGTAGGAAGGAAGAGAGGGGTGTCAGAGGCTTTGACTATGAAGATACCTATATGAACCATCAACAATAGTGCAGTCTACTACTAATCATGCACTAAAACAATCAAGAAAAGTGTAGAGACATGAGCTGAAGGAGAAACATCAGCATGATCATGATATATTGTTTTTTATGCTAACATCGTTTATTTCTTTGTGCAGGTATAGGGAAAATACGAAGCTGATTATTATTTGAAGACCAAGCATGTGGAGAAAAATGAGCTCCCACAAGGGTAGAGCTCGACATGTTGCCCCTATTCATTAGAAGTGGGCTGGGGAAAATATTGCATTATCATATTCATCAAGAAAAGAAAGGAAATGCAACTGAAAGGGTAAAAGAGAATTATCCATCAAGCCATTAAACCAATTGTGCATTCATAACAATCATGTAAGTGCTTTCTGAAAGCTACAGGTGAACAGTGGGTTTAATCTGCCCAATCATTTAATTGAGTACATTTATGTTCTTTTTCCACAGTAATATTTGTTCATCATGTTCATAATGTCATGCAAGGTTTAGTTCAAAAGTGTTCTTTCTCTCAATCAGGGATAGTGAACAGGCATACATAATGCCTTAACGAAGTGCATTGTTTCAGATTTTATTCAATAAAGGTAATTATGCATGAGACAACTTTCTTTTATATAATAGAGAGAAGTGACAGAGTTTCAGCTTCTATCAGAATAATAGTGGATGCCAAGCATCAATACAGTATCTGATGTATTTGATGAAGGAAACAAAGTGATACAGCAAAGACAACCAATTCATTTTGGCTAAGAGTACAGTACAATGTTACTTTAAGTTAAGTTTCTGTATGACTGTTATGTGAAAAGGATCCAATCAAAAACACACTACTTGGGAGATTCATTCCATCGTTCAAGTACATCTTGAATGATTACAAGTATCAGGAAAACAAGTATACCTTTCAATTACACAAGAATTACAATGTGAAAGATTACTTTCAGAATAAAAAAGTAGAGTTTGCAAGAAATGGTTTGAGTAAGGGTTTAGAATGTATCCCTGAAGAATATGCATAAGAAGTAAAAGTGGACTAGCAATCTGCAAATTTAAATAAGAAGAGTTTTCTATGTGAAGGAGGATGTAAAACAACATAAAAATGACACTTGAGAATGCAACAAATGCAGATATATAGAGAAGACTGAGAAAGCAAAATGCCATGGGGAATGCAGTCCGTGGAGTTACAATGATTTAATGGAAATATTTGTATAAATCAAAACATAATTAAGAGATCAACCATTCTGAGGTTTTAAAGAAATATCAATAAAGATACAACATTAAAGTAACCTATAAAGAATACAGATGCCACTGTTTATCATAGTTCATGGGATCATTAAGTAATAAGATCATCATTATTTTTTCCCAAGTGTAAGATATGAGAGAAGAATTGAAGGCCTAGTGCAGTTTGAAATACATGGATTTCTAAACAAACATAGTTTTCCTCAAATGTACTGTCAGCATACCCACATTGGGGTTTTCAATTGAAATATGCAAATTTCTTACTGTTTTCAAGATATTCATGTGATGGGTTTCAACAATGGTACCCCAAAAATGTGTTTTCATTAGAATATTACATACCCACATGGGATTTTCTACAGAAAGGTGTTTGACTCACAAATAACAAATGCCCACATCAATCTTGTGTTTCGGAGTTTCAAAGGAAGTAAAAAATCATCGCGGGTCGAGCTAGTTTTATAGGAATGTCAAAGCACACAAATTTTTGCTCATACCCATATTAGGGTTCATTCTGGAATACATATTTCTTCACTTTTACATGATACCCATATAAGGGTTTGTTCAAAATTTGAAAGAAGGAGAAAATAATCATGGTCGAACCCTAAGTGTTTTCAAAACTCATATTCAACATGTACATCAAGCGGCCAAGAGGAGATTTTTCAGGCCCAAGTGTCTTTTGAAATAGAAGCTTTCTCTTAGCTCACTGTCCAAGCTCAAAATCTGAAGGAAAAGGTGGGAATCACACAAAATTTCTAAGTAAAAGCAGTAGAAATGCATGAACATGGTGCAGCCTGAGTATGGCCATGAATTGATAGATAAAAGAAAAGCTTTCTTAATCTTTCTATAGAAGGAAGTATATGGCTAGAACACAAATTACCATTGCATGCTTGAAGGAGAACACATTTAGCTGTGACTGAGCTCACAGAACAAGAGACAAAGGAGCCAAGCACATATGGCAGCCGAATGGATTCATCAATAAACACACACAAAAATATCAAAATGCATAAGAAAATATCATATAAAGGCCACGGCTAAGAGGCCAAGATTTTCTTTTAGAACCAAAAGAAGAAGCCACGAAGTGACAAAGGAGTAGTTACCCTGCATGCAAAATGAGGAAATCGATCCATAGAGAGGCCGAGCTCTCACAGAGTGTCCAGTAAACTCAAATGGAGGATCCAAATCAGAACCCTAGCATGGAGGCAGCGTCAGGCAGATCTTTCTCTCAAAAGACACAAAGTGAAATGATGCGAAATATTAGGTTTTTCTTGTGTTTTGTTCACTAGGGTTTCTCAACCCCTAGGTCGACTTAGGGACTTTGCCTTATATTTTTACAAAATATCAAAAAATCTGAAGCTTAAAATGATACCTTGAGTGGTTGAATTCTTCATATCTTAGGTCGACCATGTTAGAATGCCATTTGGTATTAATGCCTAGGTTTAAGGATAGGCATTTAAACGTGTTTTCAAAAGCCTAGAAGACTTTAGGGATTTAAGTTTTCTATCAAATGCCTATGCCTTAGTAAAATGGGTGATAGTGGAGACCTTAGATTTTGATTGATTTAGAGGGGGATCAATTAAAATTAAATTTGAAGGCTTTGTTATGAATTAGGGTTTTAGGTGTTTCATTTTATTTTTAATTATTTTTTAGAGAAGAATAATTGAATGTGTAATAGAAGGGCATATTATTTTTATGATTTTTATAAGGGAAAAATCAAGATTTTGATGGAGAAATAAGGTTGTATTTCTTCTTTTTGCAAAATATTTAGCAATATTTAATTACAAAAATAAAACAATTGTAAAATTTGCAAACCTTGTAAAGCTGAGGCATAAAGCAATACTTTATAAATTGTTTTATGCTTTCTTGCTATTTTTAGCAGATTGGTGTTGACTTTTTCTCTTGGTAGGATTTGAGTTTCATCTTGGAGAGATAAGGTGTTTTTCTAGCTTTTAAAAAAGATTTGGCCTATTTTTAGGAGCTTTTTAGTATGATCATGGAAATAATACGTTTTTTCTGCTTTTATGCAGATTTTCATGACAGTTTGAAGCTTTTTTCCTTGAGCTTCTTTGTGAGCTCGGATTAGGGTTTCTTGAGAGTTATATTTTGAAGAAACTTAGTTTTTCTTCCTTCTCTTCAGTTCAGATTTTAGTTTCTTGCTCTTAACACTTTGGAGCTTGAAAACTTTTTGTACTCAGGTTTTGAGAGTTTCACTCCATCTAATAAAAATAACATTCCTATCTCCAATTTCTGTCTCAACTTACAGTTTTAGTATGATGTTTATATTGTGATTCTGTTTACAGATCCTCTTTATGTCATATTATTGAAGATTATCGATGCAAAAAGTTCATTTAGTGCAGGTTGCATGCTGTGTTTAAATCTAAATCTTCATGCAAATCAATTTTGCACTGGTGTTCATGAGAGATTGTGATTTCATAGCTATTTTTTTGAAAACTTTTGTGAGAGAAATATCAAAGTCATTATTAAGTTTTGTGGATAATTTTAAGTCATAGGTTTTATTTTCAAGTTATCCTTCTATCCCTTTTCCCAGAAAATATCTAGAATAGGATCCATCATTCGGAGAGCCAACTCACTCTAGAGATTCCTTCTTCGTTTAGATCACACACATCTTAAGAAGGTTTCCATGTGTCATTAGATTGCTGAATCTTGTATTCAGTAGGGTGTAAATCTAATTGATAATAGGACTCATTTGCCACCATGGCGAATGGGTCCCACTATAGGATTGCAAGTGGGTGTTGGGAATTAAGTTGTATTTAATGCTGTTTGTCAGGTTTGTATTAAAAAACACACAAATAAGGCCTAAAAGTGCATAAAGGGGACAAATAAAGTATAAGAAAGGTGTAATTAGTGATGACAAGCCTAGAAAAGTGTGAAATCTTGTTACAAGACTTTAGAACACTTTGAAATAGGACTTGATAAGGGATAAAAAGGGAATATTTAGATGAATTATAATAAGAAGAGTCTAGAAAAATGTAGAAATGTGCTACAACACTTCAGAACACCTTCCCAAGACATCATAATTTGAATATTAAGGACCTAATGTGAATGTTTCAGTTACATTACAACATTAAATCTAAGAAAATTGAACCAAGAATCACAAGAAAAAGACCTAAATGACTATGAAAATGTCCAAAGATCCATTTTTCTATGGTACATTTAGCCCCTGCTTTAGTGAGAGGATGAACTTTCTTCAAACTCACACTAAAGTAGCCATGCATATCAAGAGGGATCCAAATGCATTTATGTTAGCAAGATGGAATGATAATGGTCAAGAGGGATGATCAAGCCCCAAGGATGAATATTCCATGGAAAAATAAACAAAAGAACAAAGGAAAACACATGTGAAAGAGAATAAGAAAGGGAAGAGGAAAAGGAAAAATTAGATCAAGATTTGATTGTTTGTTCAACTAGTTGTGAATCAGATCTAGGTTGTTTGTTCGAAAAAGAAAATGCATACTAACTATGGGGCGATGAAACTCATGGCTGTACACTAGGTGAAAAGGCCCAAAAGGTGAGAAACATACACTTGGGTGGTATGTACTCACAAACACATAGGTGGCTAGGGGAAAGTCGTGCCATGGAACGGGCTTCCCACTCAACCATATCAAAGTTATACCTCTTGATAACTTTAATAAAGTGCCACAAAGGAAAAATGTCAGTTCGTGCTTCACGAGACAAGCAAAACTTTGTATGCTTAGAACTCATGAACAAATGCGATGACACCACAGGCATGCAAGCTATGCTATGCAAGGTGGCCATATGAATGTAAAAATGTAAAATGCAAAATATGTTCAAAGGAGTCTTGTTTAGTTCATGTGAGGTCTATCACTTAGGGAACATTGTGTCCAATGTCTCCAGGAGAGGACTGATCAAAGAATAGAATATTCACAACTTAGGGGATGTAGTGCATTGCATCAAGCCACTAAGAGGAATGTAATATGCTAATATAGATCACATTTATGAAGGGAATCACACCCAATGTCATTCATAAAGCGACAAACACATCGTATGAAGTGACAAGGCTGCACTAAGAACCAATAATGCAAATGAATAATGCCAATGTATGCCCCCACTTTAAAGTCCAATTGCTACACACCGTTCTGTGAGCAATTACTTTAAAGTAGTGAAGGAAAAATGCAAAAAGAAACAAGACATGAGAGCCAACTTGGAAAGCCCCTATACCAAGTCATGTGTTTTCGAGTAAGGCTGCTTCATACAAATGAAAAGGAACAACAAAAAGAGGGGTTTCCCCCAAAAAGGAACACACCAAACACATAAGGGATCTATGGATTTGTGGCCAGTATGTTTGTTGCTGCAATATTTTTAATTAAGAGCTCATAACTATCATCATTCTCTTAATACATAGAACTGGAGGAATGACACAAAGAGAGCAAAAACAAAGGAAAAGAAAGATCCATTTTGGGTCATCATGGAAGAGACATTGTGGTCTCAATGTTTTGCATCATCCCCAAAAGGAGAAACACAAGTGAAAAGAAAACGAAAAAGGAAAAAGAAAAGGGACCGATTGGGTCAACATGGAAGAGACATAGGAATTCTCAATGCTTTGTGTCATCCCCAAAAGGAAAACACAAAACAAAAATGAAATAAAAAGAAAAGGACCTTTTGGCTCAACATGGAAGAGACATAGGGCATCTCTACACTTTGTGTCATCCCCAAAAGGAAAACACAAAAAAAATTTAAATAAAAAGGAAAGAACCTTTTGGGTCAACATGGAAGAGACATAGGGCATCTCTACACTTTGCATCATCCCCAAAAGGAAAACACAAAACAAAAATGAAATAAAAAGGAAAGGACCTTTTGGGTAAACATGGAAGAGACATAGGGTGTCTCTACGCTTTGTGTCATCCCCAAAAGGAGAAACACAAAACAAAAATGAAATAAAAAGGAAGGGACCTTTTGGGTCAAAATGGAAGAGACATAGGGCGTCTCTATGCTTTGCACCATCCCCAAAAAGAAAACACAAAAAAAAGTAAAAAAGAAAGGATAAAGCACAACATATAGAAGAATGGAGGTAAAAATAGAGGAAGTGCACAAAGAGAGGAAGAACATCAAACACACATTACGAGGGAACACAATACACACATATAAAAGAAAATGTAAAAGGCTAGTAATGCAAATGCTCTAAGTGGAATGGAAATAATACAGTTAAGAGACAAGGACAAATGCATTACTAGGACAAGGCTAACAACTTCATGCCCCCAGGGAGTGTAAGGCAAGAATGAGCCAAGATCAGTGATGGGAAAGGTCATGCAATAGTGAGAATTGAGAATTCTACAACTTTCACATGATGAGGGGAATTGGTTTAGGGAATTATGGGATGATAGGATAACAGTCAGTATCAGTGAAGTGATACTTACTTAGTATGGCCTTCAATATCCGACATTCATCAGTTCGGTGGCCAAGAACACGATGATATTTGCAATATGGTACGTTAGAATCTTTAGGACTAATTACCAACCTATTCATAGGTGGTAATAGAATGAGACCTCTGTTTAAAATAATTTGAAGTTTCCTTTCACATTCAGGTGGTGGATGGAGAAGAAACTTGAGTTTTTTCAATTTGTAAGGTTGTTTGCATTTACTAGATTCACCTTTTTTATGGATTGAAGGGGGAAGAGGACCCATGGGGATCCTAGCATCCTTGTTATTGGAATAATGTAAGGTTTGTTCACATGGAAGGAGAACATTCAAGTCAGGAGGGGAATCAAAGATCATCATGCCATCATCCCGAAATCTCCAATATTCAAAAGGAGGCTTGTTGTCATGAGGAGGATCTTGATATCCTAATCCTGTGGTGTTCTCATTTGTTGGTTTTTGTTCTAAAAGTTGGTGAATGTCATGTTCAGTTGTTGTATCACATCCTTGTTTGCTTAAGATAGTAAAACCTTTGCCATAAGTTTCTTGAAGGTTGATTGGTGTGTTTGTAACTTTGTTAACATAAAATGGTTGAGGATATGGTTGTGTAGAAGAACTAGGTCCACCTGCTGGAGGGAACTTAGGTCCTTCATTTGTTTCAGGATGTAGGTATCCAAACATGTCAGGAGGTGAAATAGTAGGAAGATCTTGTGACTTCATGGATGTGTAAAAGTCTGCATTGGCTTCAAGGTTGTCAAGGCATGAATTTAAAAAATTATTCATGCTATCATCATCTTCTCCAATGATGTCAAAAACATGAGGAGGACAATCATGAGGAGTTGAAGGAGCATGATGAAGCTCAAGGTCATTAGGATCATAGCCAAAGGCACAATTTGACATGTCCACTAAGGATTTTAGTGAATTCCAAAAATTATTAAAGCAAAAATCCATGATGAAAGTAAAATAATATGCAAGAAAGAAGATAAAACATAAAATCTGGAAAATATGACATAAAGTAATAGTAGAATACTATAATGTAGAAAATGCTCTGAAAATGCCTGAAAATGTAGTTCCAAATGTGCAATTGGACTGATTTGCCGATAGTGGCGAATGAGTCTAGGGATGGATTTTTTTGTCTTTTTTAGAAAATTTATAGTGATTTTGATGTTTTTCAGATGCAAAATGAAGATGCAAATGCAAAATTTTAGTTTTTATAATGTTTTGAATTGCAAAAGTAAAATCTATATGAGATATTCACTAATGCAAATTTGTAAATCCTAGGATGCAAAAAGCTAATGCAAAAGCTAATGCTGTAAATCCTAGGATGCAATGCAAATTAGAAAGATAATGTGCTCAATATGCAGATTCACCAAAATGAACCAACAATTTTTGTTTGTTCTATGTACTTCTCTTCCACTCTTAGTGTTTTTCACCTAAAAGGGGAGAGATAGACCCAAAAATTATGGTGGTTCACTCAAACTAAGGTATGTATGATGTAATTATGACTAAATGAAATGATATAGATGCAATTAATTGATAAAATTGATTGATTATGAATAAAAAACTAATGAAATATGTAATGTTTGAAAACACCGTGTGATATATAGAAATGAACTAGAAACATAAAAAAATGCATTTACCAAATTGAATGAGACTGAACATAGTGCACATGGAGATGAAATTCTAATGCTGGAAGATTCTAGAATCTGAAAAAATTCACTGTTGATGACTAGTGGGACTTATTCGCCACTAATGGCAAATCAATCCTGCTATTCGTAAAATGACTTGAAATTGGTTTCTGACTATCAAGAACTGAATTATGATAAAATAAAAATTTCCAACCTAAAGGTGGGACTCATTCACCACTAATGGGGAATCAGTCCTCCTCCAAAAATCTACAAATTTAGGAGTCAACACTGTGGGTCCAGATCTGCACTTGTCTTCTTGTCAGGTTGATGGAGTCAAATCTGTAGAAAATGAGATAAATGTTGTCTCCAAGCTTGAATTAGGGTTTAGTTGACTTGAATTAATTTGATGACTTTTTGACCACTTTCCAACACCTATTTATTTGAAAAATCTCTCTACACACATGCAAAGAGGGTAAAAATGGTTAAGGGTTAGAGTATAGGGAGTTTCCTTGGGAAAATCCCACTTTGGTAATCAAACCCTTGATAAAGAAATGAAATGAAAACAAGAAAGGAATGATGAATAAACAACATGCAAGTGCCCTAAACTCACCAAACCCTTGTTGTTGAAGTATGAAGATATGTCAATGGCTGCTCCAAGATGCTTGTTAATTGCTTGATCAAATGATGCAAAGATTCTTTGAATGCAAGAATGCTAATTGATGTTGAATGAGTGAATAAGACGAATGGGGAGTTAAAATGGATGGAAAAACACTGATTTATACACACTTATGCCCTAACAAACTAAGAATACAACATCACAGGCTGACATAAGGTCTTAATGAATAAAAACCCTAAGGAAATTTTGAATTATTTTGAATTTTGAGCCAAGAGGGACTCATTTGCCACCCATGGCGAATGGGTCCCACTCTAGGATTGCAAGTGGGTGTCAGGAATTAAGTTGTATGTAATGTTGTTTGTCAAGTTTGTATTCAAAAACACACTTAAATAAGGCCTATAAGTGCATAAAGGGGCCAAATAAAGCACAAGAAAGGTGTAATTAGTAATGAAAATCCTAGAAAAGTGTGAAATCTTGTTACACAACTTTACAACACTTTGAAATAGGAATTTATAAGGGATAAAAAGTGAATATCTAGATGAATTATAATAAGAAGAGTCTAGAAAAATGTAGAAATGTGTTGCAACACTTCACAACACCTTCACAATACATCATAATTTGAATATTAAGGACCTAATGTGAATGTTTAAGTTACATTACAACATTAAATATAAGAAAAATGAACCAAGCATCACAGGAAAATGACCTAAATGACCATGAAAATTTCCAAAGATCCATTTTTCTACAGTATAGAGTTAAAGCATATTCTTAAAAAAATCAACATTAATCTACCTTCTTTTGTTGCTCAACAATTCTCTACTCCTTCAAAACTGGGTAAAGGGAAATCACATGTACTTGTTGCTATTACTGATTCTTTAAAAGAGTGGATTCTTGACTCGAGTGCATCACATCACCTGGGTTGTAGTAAAGAAAATTTTTCTTTGTTCCCTTGTTCTATGCCCCACATTCTCATCAGGGATGATTCTCTAGTGGATGTGATTTGGAAGGGATCAATTGATACTAGCAATGGTACATTTGAGGATGTCCTCTATCTTCCTGATCTATTAGCCAACCTTCTCTCTGTTTACCAAATCACTCAGAATGGTGGAAAAGTTGAATTCACTCCAGGTTCTGTCAGCATCCAGAGTCTTGAAGATAATGCACTCCTTGTAGTTGGTAAGGGAAATCATGAGTCTTTCTTGTATGCTTTCTCTCATTTTGTACTTGATTCACATTCAATTGCATTGCTCACCCATTCAAATACTACGAAAAAACTATGGCATGAGTGGTTTGGCCATCTCAACTACTGCTATCTTCAGCAGTTGAGCAAACAAAATATGGTCACATGTCTTCTTCAAGTCAATTTTTCTGATGGAGTATGTTTGGGTTGTTCCTTGGAAAAACATCTTGAAGAAAATTTCAAAAAAGGGAAGGCTTGGAGGGCTTCAGAAGTCCTTGAATTGGTTCACAGTTACTTGGCAGGTCCTTTTCCATCACTATCTTTCAGTAAGGCTCATTATATAATCACCTTCATTGATGACTATTCCAAATACACATGGATCTACTTTCTTCAAAATAAAGGAAAGGTCTTTAATAGATTTCAATATTTTAAGGCCCATGTTGAGAAACATTCTGGAAAGTGTGTCAAAATTCTCTGCACTGATAATGGCAGAGAATATTGGAACCATTGATTTGAGAAATTTTGTACTCTTGAAGGGATTGATCTTCAACATACTGTTGCCTACACACCACAACAAAATGGTGTAGCTAAGAGGAAAAATAGGTTCTTGAAAGAGATGGATGGTTTCATGATCCATGCTCACTCCCTTGAACCTACATATTGGGAAAAAGCTATCAACTGTGCTTCTCACATCCAAAACAGAGTTCCACATAAGCCATTAAAGGGAATCACTCCCTTTGAAGCTTGGTGTGGTTGAAAACCTATTATGGGGAACTTTAGAGTTTTTGGCTCCCCAACATGGGCACATATTCATTCAGAGAAGTACAAGGCCTTGGAACCTCAGAGTCAGCCTTGCATCCTTTTTGGTTACCGTGATGGTGTCAAAGGATATCGGCTAATGGATCATACAACACATGAGATCTTCATTGAGAGTAGTGTGTATTTTGAAGAAATATCTTCTAGCTCATCCTCTACTCTTCCTTCCTACATAGTGAATTTCAAGGATTCTGATATCGAGGATTTCATCTTCCTCTTCAGAGAGTTCAAAATCTCCTCCTCCATCCCCTACCATGCCTCGTTGGGCTCATCAAACACTTGAGTCTTCACGTGATCTTGATGGGGATCCTTCAAGTACAAGGAGGACTCAATCACAACATCAAGACATTCCACATTCCTACATTGTCACAGATTCAGATCCACAATCATTTCATGAAGCTTCTAGTATTTATGAGTGGGATTTTGCAATGGAGAAAGAGTACAACTCTTTAATGCGGAATTAAACATGGGAACTTGTTCCACTTCCTAAGGGAAGAAAATTGGTTTTCTGTAATTGGATTTATCAAACTAAATTTGCAATGGATGGCTCAATTGACAAGTATAAAGCATGACTTGTGGCCAAAGGTTTCTCTCAAGTACCAGGTATTGACTACACTAAGACCTTTGCCCCTGTTGCCAAAATGAACTCCATTTGCTTGCTACTTGCTATTTTTGCAGCTCATGGTTGGGTTTTACATAAAATGGATGTGAAGAGTGCATTTCTTCATGGAGATCTACATGAAGAACTTTACATGGAGTAGCCACAAGGATTTATTCAAGACTCTTCATTGGTTTGTAAACTAAGGAGGTCTCTCTATGGCCTCAAACAAGCTCCACGAGCTTGGTATGCCAAAATGGACCCCTTTCTTATTTCCATTGGGTTCTCCAGATGCCACTTAGATTTGAATGTCTACATCTTGCGACAAGATGATGCTCTTCTTTTCTTAGCTCTCTATGTTGATGATTTGATTGTCACTAGGAGCACTTCATCCATCATCTAGACTGTCAAGACTGCTTTGCATGACATATTTTTCATGACTAACTTGGGTCTCTTGCACTATTTTCTCGGGATAGAGATCAATCAGACCTCTTCTTGGATATCACTTGCACAACCCAAGTATGCTATTGATCTTTTGTCACATTTTCATATGAATGATTGTAAGCCTGCACTGACTCCCTTTCTGTCAGTAGTTAAGCTTGAGGAAAAATATTCCACATCACTAGTTGATGCTACTTTGTATCATCAACTTGTTGGTAGCCTCATCTACTTGACTCATACTTGCCTTGACATTTCCTTTGCAGTTGGCATTGTTTCGTGCTTCATAATGAAATCACATGAGCTTCAATGGAAATTTTCCAAACGCATCTTGGACTACATACAGGGCGCTCATCAGTATGGGATTCATTATGTAACATGCACAAGTTTAGACTTACTTAGACACACAAATTTTGATTGGGCTGGTGATATTGATGATCACAAGTTCACATTCGGCTATAGTTTTCACTATGGTTCCAGTCCCATTTGTTGGCAGACCAAGAAGCAACATGCCATTGCTCTTTCTTCAACTGAGGCTGAGTATCGGGCAGCTGTTAATGCTACCACTGAGGCTATCTGGCTTCAAAATATCCTCATTGAAATTGTTATAACCTTTTAGAAGCCATCAGTCATCTATTGTGACAACCAGAGTGCCATCCAGATCTCAAAGAACTTAGTTCATCATCAACACACCAAACACATCAAGATCCATATGCATTTTCTTCCAGAGTTGATTAAGGAGTAGCTCATTTATTTGTGATACTATCTTATAGCAGATCAAGTTGCAGATATATAATATTTTAATTTTTTTATAAACTTTTTAATTATTGAAAAATATAATTTTTTAAATCTGCCATTATTATTATAATATTTTTCAATGTTTTCTTATATTAAAAAATACAATGTTTTGGGAAGTCTGCCGATGGTTATAAAACCACAACCAATTTTTTGACCTTTTCAAAAAGTTTTTTAATATTATTTTAAATATTTTAAAAAGTGTGTCATTTATTTCTACCACCATTTAATATTTTTTTAATATTTTTTATTAAAAAAAACATAATTTTTAAAATTTTTTGTCAATACTTTTTAAGTTGCGAGTATGAAAGAGAGCCGGTGACTTATATCCTCTAATAGTGATGAAATTGGGTAGAAGGTATGCATATTTCTTCCATTGAGAGGAAGTGGGTAGAAGAGCTCTTGGAGAGTGCATGTTCTTGAATCGTGTTGGGTAGAAGATAGTTGTGTGTGTGATGGTATTGGGATACCAAAAGAATGGAAGTGTTGAGGAGAATAATCCATGAAGACTTGAAGAGTAAGATGTTGTCAAGAAAGAAACAAGAGATGCAAAGAGGAAGGAGTGAGATGAAGAAGAAAGATGAGAAGGAAAAAAAAGTAAGTATTTATCAAGAGATAACAGGGCTGCAACAAGATTTGGAACAAATGCAAAAAACATTTAAAGAAAGAATATAGAGTATAGTAACAAATTTGTGGAGTTGGAACATCACCATTGACAAAATTTTCAAGTGGTTGATAAAGGAAATTACAGAAAGAAGAAAGAGGCAACTGTTATAAAGGTGCAGGACAATTGAGAGGGGGGGTGAATCAGTTGTCACATAGATTTAAACTTAAAAATTTATCACTCATCAAATATTCAACCACATTATTCTATTATTAAATATAAGCATGAAGCATGAATAACAGAAAGTAAATCAACACAATGAATACCAAATTTTTACGTGGAAAAACCAATAAGGGAAAAACCATGGTGAGGGTTAACTCACACTATATAATATTTTAAAAGAGGCTCACTGCCAAAAGAAGGACTCACTGTCTAAGTACAAAGACACATTGCCTACAAAAAGGGACTCATTGTACAACAAGGAGGTTCACTTCCTATAGAAGATTATACAAAAATAGAGTAAGGATTTATATCCCAAAAATGAACTGGTAAGATGCACCTATCATGTGTTGATACAGTTCTAGTGATGCTCAGTATTTAGACTTTACAACCTTCACTCTCTGCTCACCAACTGCTACCTTTCTGATTACAAATTCTTCATACAACTTACATACATTCATCCATTGCATTCACACTCTCATTTAAAATTTTCACCATACATGCATATATATATCCGATCACCATCGTAAACATCAATTAGGTTAGCCTAATTAGATGCAAATTATTATAAAATATATCAATTGTCGGCTCCACAAAGTATTTTCAAAATGTAATTTGACCGTTAGCATGATACAATATGTTGGCCTGGGCGACACAATAGATCATGCTTAAGATTTTCATATCATATCAAAATTATCTTGACAAGTTGACCAGGAATAGTTTTCAATGCAACAAGTAACCATTCTTTTGGATTCCACAATGCCATATGAGCACCACAGAACATAATATTCTAAACGTGCATGCCTTTAACATTCATTAGTAGTTTTCCAAAAACCACAATCAACAATTGTCAATCACAGAGAAATGTGGAGTAGAATACCAGAGGAATAACCAAAAATACTGGATCAACCACTGGAGAAGATAAGACAAACATACACACTAGTTTAGAGTACCAAACCAAACTACCAACATGGTGACATTAATGAAAACAAAGAGATAACTTGGTCAGTTTTCTAGCAATCTCCCCCTTTTTCATTGATGGCAACATGTGAACAAAATTATCCAACTCCAATCTCTTCTCCTAACTTCACTCTCTCCCCCTTTGACATCAATGGAAAAGGGCACCAAAAACAAGTGTAGACATGGTGACATCAAAACTTCAAAATATCTCCAAAAAATTAAAAAATTTCCAACAATCTAGAACCTTTAAGCAAAAATAAATTAAGTGAAGATGACACTCTTCACCCAGAACACCTTCTTATACCTTTCTTCAACAATTTCGGTCAAATTTTCTAGCAAGAAATAAAAAACAACAGATACTTCAATTTCTTTCAGAGGTAGATAATCTACCAAGGCATCATCAATTTTTAGTTTGTCAAAAGGGGAGGCAACACTCCATAGTTCACCAATCTTCTTTATTTTTCCTTTAACTATCATAGACTGGATGTCATTAGGATCAAGATATTTAGTGCCAGTCTGTGACTCTTTCTCCTTCTTATTAGAAATGTCAATGATGTCTTTAGTTATCTCTTTTCTCCTTTTCGATGCTAGAGGGGAATCCCTAGTAACAACCTCCAATTCTCTTTTTCTGGAGGAAGAACCCACTTCAAATCAACTTGATGCAGATATACTAGAGCAAGGGTTTGCTCACAAAGATGAGAAATACACTCTGCACATATTTTCATTATCTTCCAAAGACTCTAGATACCTATAAATTTGTTTTCGAATAGGGATACTAGATTCCCACATCACATTATCTTTTATGGGTAGAGAATTCAAAAAGTAAAAAACTAGACATACCAGTAAAGATATGAAACAAAAGGGATAATTCTCTATTAATGACATTCAAATGTTTTCAAGCAAGTTTTCAAATAGCAAGCTACATAAATAAAACTATTTGTTCTCCTTAACCATGATGTGGGCAATATGCACAACAATGGCCAAAGTTGAACTTTCACAATTTTTGAAATAAATTTTGTATGAGATACCATATACAACATACCTAACATCTGAGTCAGTAAGTGTATCAATCAACAATGCTCTAAGATCTCTGCCGATTCCAGTCAGCTCCTCCACAACTTTATACTTCACAGTTTTCTTTCTAGGGAGTTCTCCAATGTTGCATAAACTAGTGATTGCTTCGATAGATTCCTTCGAGATCAAATAGGGTTTGTAAAAAAAAATGCTTCCATCCTTGACATGATTCAACAAGAAAAACATAACCTCTTTATCTGAAATCCACAAAAATTCACTCCATAAATGCATCCCTAGGGTTTGTATATTTTGCAATTCAACTTCGCTCAACCCTAGTTCAATTCCTTTCATTTTCCTATGATTGTAATCTTCTACTTCAACCCTTTTCAGCTTCAGAGAGGTAATACCACACAAACCACTATCCATTTCTATGCTTCTCTTGAAATTCAACGAACCTTTTTCAATTTTCTTCTTTTCTTTACCAATCATAAAGAGAGGGTTCCAGATTACCTAAATCAAACTTTGAATTCCCTTCAGAACGACTTTGAGAACACATCAAGATTTCTTCAGAGCACCTTCAAAAGACTTTAGATACACAATTAACCAAAAAATTCATGAAATTTTATTTAACCTCCGTCGAGCTTGCCCTAATCGCAATAAATGTGATAACCACAAAAAGTTGCTAAACTACTCTTAGCACAAAAAAACATAATTCAGTCTGCAAATCCTTATGCCAACATGTTTTTCTCCAGATCCTTTTCCAATACCTCTGAATAATCATTCTTCTTATTCCAACCACGTGCCAGCCTCTGACATGCCATTCTTCCAGGGGGTTTCTATGATCTTCTGATAACGCTCCCCTTAAGACCATGCTGGGTCTAAATTTAAAATAAGTCATCTGTACCGGATGAGGATACAGACACATCATGAGTCTTTGATTTTTATTCTTCCTCTTTCTTCTTCCAAACTTATCCATTTCTTGCTTCATCTCTTCTTTGTCAATCTTTTTTACCAGATCATTCTTCTCTACCGAAGCAGACTGCTTTCCATTCTTACTTCTGCAAAACTTTGAGATATGTCTAGGTTTATTATAGTTATTGTAGATAACACCTTTTTTATTAGACTGTCCTCCATTATTTCTCGATCTACACTGATTTTCCCTATGTCTAAATTTTTTACAGACAACAGTATCCATTAAAGAATTGATTCATCCTGCCTTCATTAAACCTGTTCCTCATTACTTGACTGATCATCCTTACTCGAGATCTACATTCTATAGCCTTGTGTCCAAATTTCCCACATTCAAAACATTTTCCAGAAAGGGAACTAGAAAACCAGTCATCTTGCTCCGCATTCAATCACTCTATGCCCATATTTGTTACAAGAAAAGAAAACACTATTAAAAAAGGGATACCTCTGTGCATTAGGCTGTCTCATAGGTGGTCCTCTTACAAAATTCCTTCTTTGCTTCCTCTTTCCTTGATTCTTCTTCACATCTTTAGAAATTTCACTATTATCAACTCCTAAGCCACCTTTATCTTTGCATGGTTTTTGTCCTACAAGCAATTCTTCAAGTTTACTGGAGCTAGATCTAAAATTGTTCTCACAAAGCTTTTCCTTCTCTAGTTCAATCCTCAAATTCACCACTTCCTATTCAAGTCTAGTGCATTCATCAACTTTATTCTATACTGATGTATTTAGATATTCTTCAATCCTCTTCTTCTCTTCCACCAATTATCTCTTGTTTCAACTGCTCACTTACTTCTCTATGTCTTTCCTTAAATGTCTTCAACAATTCCTTCAATTTCTGAACACATTCATTTGCTTCATCAAGATTCTCTTTCAAATCTCTATTTTATCTTTCTACTTTATCAAGATCTTTAAGAGCAGTCCAGACCTATCCTTTATCATCCATCTAATCAACCTTCAGGATCCTTCTCAAGTGGTTAAGCTCTTCACCGAGGAACCACAAGCTCTGATACCAATTGTTAAATAGGCACAGGACAACTAAGAGGGGGGGTGAATCAGTTGTCACATAGATTGAAACTTAAAACTTTATCACTCATCAAATCTTCAACCACATTATTCTATTATTAAATATAAGCATGAAGCATGAATAACAAAAAGTAAATCAACATAATGAACACCAAATTTTTACGTGGAAAACCCAATAAGGGAAAAAACATAGTGAGGGTTAACTCACACTATATAGTAATTTAAAAGAGGCTCACTACTAAAATTAGAACTCACTGTCCAAGTACATAGGCTCATTGCCTACAAAAAGGGACTCACTATCCAACAAGGAGGCTCACTTCCTACAAAATATTATACAAAAATAGAGTAAGGATTTACAACCCAAAAATGAACTGGTAAGATGCACCTATCTTGTGCTGATATAGTTCTAGTGATGCTCAGTATTCAAACTTTACACCCTTCACTCTTCGTTCGCCAACTGCTGCCTTTCTGATTACAAATTCATTGCACAACTTACATACATTCATCCATTGCATTCAAACTCTCATTTAAACTGTTAGACATAGATGCATATATGTATCTAATCACCATTGTAAACATTAATTAGGCCAACCTAATTAGATGCAAATTATTATAAAAAATATCAACTATTGGCTCCATAAAGTATTTTCAAAATGTAATTTCACCATAAGCACGATACAATATGTCGGCCTAGGCCACCCAATAGATCACGCTTAATATTTTCATATTATATCAAAATTATCTTAACAATTTGGCCATGAATAGTCTTCAATGCAATAAGTAACCATTATGTTGGATGCCACAATGTCATATGAGCACTAGTGCACATAATATTCTGAGCATGCATGCCTTTAACATCCATTAGTAGTTTCCCAAAAACCACAATCAACAATTGTCAACCCTAGAGAAATGCAGAGTAGAATACCAGAGGAACAACCAAAAATACCAAATTAGCCCCCGGAGAAGATAAGACAAACATACACACCGGTTTAGAGTACCAGACCAAACTACCAACATGGTGACATCAAAACTACCAACATGGTGACATCAATGACAACAAATAGATAACCTGCTCATTTTTCCAACAACAACTATGATAGGGCGAAAATGCTTGTTAGAAAATGAGCAACAAACAAAAGAGTGCAAACAACAACTATGAACACCCTACATCTCAAGATTGGCCTAGTTGGATTTAAAAAAAAAGCAAAGATAACAAATGAAGTTGATTCACCTTGTCTCAAATCGATCCTTTGGTTGGTCCTTCGACCTTTGATGTAGCGTATGCTCCTTTGATGGAAAAAGAAGCAAGTATGGATTGTGAGATGGATTGGAAAAATGGGTGAAAGTGGATGCAAATGCAAGAATTTGGCTAAGTATGGCTCAAGAGAAAATTTTGCAAGAGTTTTGCTAGCACAAATGATCTCTCCTCAAAATGAGAGAAAATAGGGGGTATTTATAGATAATTTTGAATTCTCTAGGGAAATGGATGGTTGAGATTAAACCAACATGGCCAAGATGTAGGGCTATGGTGAGTTGAGAACTCACAAGCCCTCACATCTTGACATGTGGCATGTGAAGTGGCTTGAAAAGGATGATGTGTAAGTGAGTTGGAAGGAGAGTACATGACATGGAGGTACTACATAGTATCTTGGGTTTGGACAAGATCTTCTCATAAAGGAGGTCCTTGCCCCCATGTGGATGAGAGGACATGTGAGGAATTAAAAATTCCTCAAATATCCTCATGGGGATGAGAGAAGGAATTTAAAATTCCTTGGAATG
This sequence comes from Sequoia sempervirens, assembly GCA_007258455.2. Taxonomy (NCBI): domain Eukaryota; kingdom Viridiplantae; phylum Streptophyta; class Pinopsida; order Cupressales; family Cupressaceae; genus Sequoia; species Sequoia sempervirens. Next base: position 553,897,076 of record VDFB02193867.1, read on the forward strand.
CATTGGGGGATTAAATGTGAATTAAAAATTCACATGGGGAATAGAGTGCCTTCTCCAAAAGGAGAAAGCCTTTAATAAGGTTGATTTAGGACACATTCCATAAATGACATGGAGATTAGGTTGACCTAATCAAGTGATTAAGGTTGTGCAAGTTCTTGATTAGACAAATTAATGACATATTAGAGGCAAGTGGGAAATTATGGAGAATGTGACCCTAATGATGATTAGGGGCGTACACATCTTAACCATAAATTTATTAGAAGAGGCTTAGATGGTTAAGAGGGATTAGAGACCAACTTGCAAAAGTTGGAGGATGTGACAATGAGAGAGAAAGTGAGGAATTTAAAATAAATTTAAAATTTCAAGAGGTAATATGACTAAATTAAATAAAGTGATATATTTAATTAATTTAGAGAGGAAAGAGGGGAAAAATATTTATTAAATAAATACTTTGTAAACCTTATATAGAACACAAAATATTAATTAAATGAATGATTTAATTAATAGCGGCAAAGAGGATGAAGTAGATGAACAAAGGGATGATTAAGGAGATGCATTTTACCATATGGAAGTGGTAAAATTTAGATGTCTACATTTTTCCCCTCTTCGAAATACTATTAGGATAATAAGGTTTCAAAGAAAATAAAATACAGATGACTCTATAGAGGAAGTGACCAGAAAAGAAATGCCCCAACATGGGAGAGATTGCATGAGCTACCTGAACGAAGCAGGATTAAAGGGGATGCCCCAGTCTCACAAGAGAAGGATTATGATGGAAGAATGGGAGATAATAGTAGGGTATGCCCCCTTGAGAAAGTAGACGGGAAGGGAAAAGGGGCCTTGGGAAACTTCTTGAAAGTATGGAGTGGTATATGTCGTTATAAAGAGCACGAAAAACCAAAAAGAATGGTGTTTGAACGAAGGAAAACAGATATATGGTACGCCAATGGTGGCCCCGAGAAGATAGAGGGTGAGTGAATTAGTTGGGGGGAAATTTTGGTTAAATAAAGGAAAAAAAGTCCCTTTATTTTAAAAAGGTAAAAAGGAGGGAAGAAGGCTATAAAAGGTAATTCTAAGAATTACCTCTCCTCATTTGGACAATTGTCAAGTGAGGAGGAGAGGGAGAAAAGGAGACGGTGAGAGTGAGAGTGCACAATGCCAGAGTATGATACCGACATCATCCGCAGGGTGGATGAGAGACAACGATTCTTCAGTGAGTGTGCCGTGCCACACAAGGTTAGCCCTAAACCCAACCTTGTGATTTTTTCCATTTCATTTAAGTTTTTCAAAAAAAAATGAAAATATGGGTTTTGTTGGGGGGAGGTAGGAAAAAAATGGGTAGATGGAAAAAAATGACTAGAGGGGGAAGGCAAGGGGGCTACTCGGGGATCGTGGTAGAGCGGAGCCATCTGTGCTCGGGCAGGTCCAACCATGTACGAGGGTGGGTCTGTCCGTGGACATGGGTAGGTCCACCAGTAGTCAGGTGGGGGCCTGCCTGGGAACTCGGGTGGGTCCGCTCGTAGTTAGGTGGGGGCCTGCCCAGGAACTCAGGTGGGTCCGCTCGTAGCCGGACAGATCTGCCCATAACTGGGCGAAAACTCGGCGGGTCCGCCCGGCGACTTAGATGGATCCGACCGTAGCCAGGCGGGTCTGCCCGAGGCCTCGGGTGGATCTGCTTGAAGCCAGGTGGGGGCCCGCTTGCGAGAATGGGTGGGTCTACCCGCGAGCTCAGGTGGGTCTGCCCAATGATCCGAGCAGGTCTGCCCAGGGACCAAGGTGGGGTTGTCCAAGGTCTCGAGCGAAGCAAGGGGCTTGGTTAGGGATCCGAGAGGACTGAAAACAAGGGAAAGATGAGAAAAGGGAGAGGGAAAATAAAAGAATGAAGAAAAATGATATAGTGGCTATGTTATGGATGGAGAATGTTGAGAGCTTGTGGATGCGGGAGAGATGGTCAGAGGTATTGAGGAGATACAAGGTGGCAATGACGGGTGCGGATCACTAGAGGTTAGTAAAGGTGAGACTATTCCACATTTTATCTTATCCGATGATTAAGACCCACAGGGCCATGTTGACAGCCTTGATAGAGCGTCAGGACTCGGTGACATTGACATTTCATCTACCGACTGGGGAGATGGCAGTGACCCTAGAGAATGTTTGGTGGATTATGAGGCTCCCCATAGTAGGGCTCATGGTTAGCGAGTGTTGGGTAGTGGGCGAGGCACTAGATGAGTCCATGGAAGTTGTGTTCAGATGTGATGAGCTACCGATTCAGCGGTAGCAGCTGGACATGGAAAAATACTTGTCTTGCAGGGTACCGACATTGTCATTGTACCTAGCAAGGCTGATTAGTGGGGTATTAGTGCTATATTGGAGTGGTTGATTCTTGCATCTCAAGTTTTTCAAGGTGATCTGACACATCATCGAGGGCCGAGAGGGTTAGTTTGCGTGGGGGACCTGTACGCTGGCATAGCTGTACCAAATATGCATGGGGTATGTTATCGATAGTCATTGAGTGTGACACATGTCACATTGCTACAGGTGTGGGCTTGGGAGCACATCAAGGTGACTAGGATGGTCATACAGAGAGTAGAAGAGTAGGATGACACAATAGTCATAGCTTGGGGATGGGGGATAGAGACGGGAGTGATACTGTGGTATTGGGATGCCAGAGATGTGGATGTGTGGAGGAGATCACTAGATGATGTGCAGGTAGAGATGATAGTATGGTGTCTGTGTAGAGTAGGTAGAGATGATAGTATGATGTGCAGGTTGTGGCACTTTAGGGGCTGGAGGGATGATGAGGAGGCACACAGTGTTTACTTTTTTACCCGATATTATATTATTGGGAGAGGTCCGTGTGTAGTGGAGTTGCACAGACTTGATCGGGTGATGCAATAGTTCGGAGTGAGGTAGGATATTTCCACGGGGTGAGTGATGTTTTGGTGATTGACACGAGAATGACTGTGGGGGGATAAGTTGGAGGCACTACAGTTTATGCCATACCCAGGCAAGCGGGAGGGACTAAGAGATTCAGGGATGACAAATCGATACAAGTAGTGGTTTAGGCGACATCCGCCTCTACAGATTACACCAGTAGTTCCGATTGAGGGGGCACTAGGTTTCAGGTCAGAGGATGAGAGACGGTTGAGGGCAGAGGGATAGGTTCCACAAGGATGATGAAGAGGAGGGTTAGGAGAGAGGAGGATAGTAGAGAGGAGGGTAGAAGGTGGTTGGAGCAGCAGAGGAGCTAGTGAGAGTAGGTAAGAGGAGGAGATGATGACATAGAGTCTAAGGAGGAGATGGTGTAGAGGAGGGAGAGGATGAGGCCGAGGTTGCGGTGCAACAAGATAGGGGGCTAGAGCTCCAGAGAGAGAGGAGGCAGGAGGTGTGTGCATCCCCAGGAGATCAATAGCAAGATAGATAGGGGGAGGCCGAGGCTAGTGGAGAGTAGGAGAGATAGGAGGCGGATGTGGCTACAAAAGGGCAGCAGCGGCAGAAGCACGAGGAGGCCAGGGCTAATAGAGAGCAGGTATGGGGAGCCCTCATGGTGATTGATGTGGATGAGATGGAGGCGTCAATAGAGAGTGATGGGTATGAGCCACAGGAGATGGACATTGATTCTGATATGCATGACATCACACACTAACGACAACACCACCAAGAGGAGAGGATGCAACAGTGGTACTGAGAGGGACCCTAGAGAGACTGTGACTTAGTGAGCAACGATTACGATAGGAAGAGGTAGAGCGGATAAGATTAGAGGTAGAGATGAGTGAGATATAGGCATAATTCACCCAGAGTGAGAGGGACTACTTAGATCTAGCCACGATGGTGACATAGGTGGAGAGGATATTGTTGAGAGAGAGAGATGAGGCACGAGATGAGGTGGTTGATATTTAGGTGGAGGTAGAGAGGTTGCGAGTAGAGCTGGCTAGGGAGCATGAGGAGGGGGATGTAGTGAGATGGGAGAGAGACCATTTGGTGGCGAAGGCGGCGATACGATAGGCTATTGGGGGAGGGACAGGGCAGGAGCCAACAGAGATTGGGGCAGGGATTGTAGGAGATATAGAGGGGTTGTGAGGATAGCTAGAGCGGGCATGGAGAGAGAGAGCAGATCTGCACTGGGAACGGGATGAGCTCAAAGACAGAGTGCACTATTTAGAGTAGATAGTTGGGGATATGGGATTGATGCAATATAGATAGGAGGAGATGAGGGTGGAGATATGCATGTTGCAGACAAAAAGAGATGTGGCATAATCATAGGTACATGTCATAGAGGCAAAGAGGGATGTGGTACATGCATGTGCTTAGGTTTTTACAGAGTGAGAGGCAAGTGGCAAAGGCAGAGGTTCAGTCTCTTCAAAGAGAGAGGGATGGAGTGGTGTCACAGGTATTAGGTCTTCGGTGAGAGTGAGATGCAACCGAGTTGAGACTTCAGGCACTTCAGAGGGATAGGGATGCAGTGGAGGCTCGGGCACATGCCACACATAAGGAGAGAGATGCCGCAAAGGTACGGATGTAGATGTTGCAGAGTGAGCAAGACACAACACAAGCTTAGCTATAGGTAGTGCATAGTGAGGGAGGTGAGCCAGGGGCAGAGGTACAGGGGTTACATGTATAGTTACAGGCTACAGAGGCAGAGAGAGATAGGGACACAAAGTAGGTACAATAGTTGATACTAGCACAAGAGGCCTGGGGGCAGGAGTCAAGGGCCATTACTAGGGATTGTGACCAGTAGCAGAATACTGCTAGGCATCAGGTTGCGCAGGGAGATGATTACATTCAGGAGGTGAGTTACTAGAGGTGTGCGTATGAGCAGGCCATTCTAGATCCGGTGCAGCGCACAACGTGCTACATTAGACAGACACCTTAGATACTAGTACCGTCCCAGTCATTAGGGACACATGCTAGAGGGTATAGTGACTATTAGTGAACTCCATCTCCTTATGGTGGTTACTAGGGGACTCCTGCCCATGAGTATCAGGGGAATCCCACACATAGAGGGCCAGTGCCTGACTGTTCATAGAGATCAGATGTGGGAAAATCACAATAGAGTAGTTAGAGAGTAGATGATAGGATACCTATTTTTTGACAGACACAAGATGGAGGTTTAGTACTTATCGGTAGAGATCAGAGGTGCTCTACATCTCTAGATTTTGTACCTTATTTGATGATATATGATGGATATGTGGTGGATTATTCTTGAGACTTTATGACGAGATGTACATTGTCTTATTTTGATAATGATATGTGATAGCCCTTATTAACACTATGCATTGTGTTTTTTGTGATGGATGATTCAATTTATGTATGCACATGTATATGATATTTCATGCTTATGTGGATGGATGATTTGAGTTTATGTATGCACATGCTTATGTGGATGGATGATTTGGTTTATGTATGCACATGCTTATGTGGATGGATGATTTGGTTTATGTATGCACATGTATATGATACTTCATGCTTATGTGGATGGATGATTTGGTTTATGCATGCACATGTATATGATACTTCATGCTTATGTGGATGGATGATTTGGTTTATGTATGCACATGTATATGATATTTCATGCTTATGTGAATGGATGATTATGCATATATTAATGTTGATAATGCAGGATATGAATATTTGGTATGAAATGTAATTAGGATGTACCCAACAATATGTTTTGCAGGTTGTAATGCATGTATTATGTGAATGTTAATATGGATATGAAATATGTTGAATGTATAATTTAACATGAAATATGAATGAACGATGAGTTCCTATAATGAAAACCTAAGTGTCAGTAAGGACTTGCGTGGAAATGTGGATAGGTGATAGGTGTACTGTGGGTGTGATACTGCACCTGTCAAAAGAAACCATTAGTACCCTGAGAGGAAAATCAAGAAGGAGAAGAGTCAAAGTTTTGCACAACCTAAATCACCAATCATGGATTATGAATAAGGCTGAATGAAGGGTGCATGTAATGCAATGAAATGCAGTCAAGAATGTGATTTTACATCTTCAGAGCATTGATTTTTGCTATAGCATAAGATACCGAATACCCTGATATGTAAGACCAAGGCGAGTTGGAATCCAATGCATGAAATAAACACAACAAACAAAAAGGCTATCTTGGTACCCCAAGGTCGCGACGACCTTGGTCAAGCCAGGTATTAGAATAACCAAAAACACACAAGGATGCCTCAGCATAACACAAGACCTCGAGGATCTTGGTGGGTACTATGCGGGACAACTAAAAATAAAACAACAAAGAAAGATCAAGATACGCCCCTATGTTGACAAGTCAAAACAAACCATGATATGAAAAATCAAGGTGACCATGAAAAGTGATGATAGGGAGCTCAAATGATAAAAAAAGTCCAAAAGCATCAAAATATCACAATCAATTTCAAACATCCTTTTCCATAGGATCAAGAGGACTGACGGGATTGATGTGGTCTGCTAGGAAGGATGCATCCTGTTGAGACCGATGATGGATACTAAATTAGAATGACCTAGTTGACGCAATATGTTTTTTATTAACCAGATCTCCTAACACTAGGGGATTTTGTTTGTGAAGAATGAGCCAGACAAGAACATAGACTGACACACCCTACAGACCTAGGGGCTTGGGGGCTGATCAAAGATTATCCTTGCCTACGTGAAAGCGCAGAGCCCTCGTAGTTCAAGAAAAGACCATGGATAAAGAAAAAAGAGGATGATGAAGGAAGATGATGGAAAACCAACACAGGATGGTCATAATACCCTAGGGGCAGATCAAATGATCAACCTTGCCTATGTGACATCACAAGGGAAACATAGTTTGAGTAAGGACGTGACAGGATGAGATCTAGATGGAGACCGACATGATGGGGGGGCTATATGAAGACACAAACTGACCGATGATCAAATGAAAGAAATAAGCTCAGAGTGGGATAATGAAAATCTTAGGATGAGGGATAGCCAAGATGGATCTTCCAATGCTTAATCAAGAGATATACCAAGCGACAGAGGATGGGATGGGTGAGGATGGTAGGACGGATGAAAGCAGAAAATAACTAGAATGCCAAGTAGATAATGATTAATCCCTCTATAGATGATGCTTGTTACTAGGTTTCACCACCTGTACTTATCCAAGGTACCACCAAAAAGTGGTTTTCACCATAGGACGAATTTATTTCTCTTTACTATTTTTTGATTTTTTTGATTTTTTGATTTTCTGATAGGTGGTGTTACCAAGTGGACTTAGGTGTAGAACCTCTTTAGATGCATGATATTGATAGGTTCTTCAAGGGACTCTCCTTCAAGGGTAGCAAGTCTGTATACCCCAAATCCATATTTAGTGGTTATGATATAAGGACCCAACCAGTTTGCCTCAAATTTTCCTTTTTTATCACGGTCTTGCTACACCTTCAAGGACAAACCTTCTTATTGTAGTTTTATTTAAGGACAAGATCACCAACTTGGAACTGTCGAGGACGAACTTTCTTATTGTAGTTACACTTGAGGTAGTTTTGGTATGCTTTTAGATGATCATATGCTTCAATTCTTCTTTCATCAAGTAACTTGAGCTGTGCAAGCCATGCTACATGAGCATCCTCCTCACTAATAAGGTTCTTTAGAGAAATCCTCAGTGATGGGAGCTCAACTTCGATTGGCAAGATGGATTCGATGCTATACACTAATGAATAAGGGGTGGTGTTTGTAGGGGTGAAGATGGAGGTAAGATATGCCTAGAGGGTGGGATGAATATGGAGGTGACAAATCTTAACTAGTGTTATTGACAACCTTTTTGAGGATGTGGATAAGGGTCTTGTTGGTTGCTTCTTCCTGACCATTACCCTAGGGGTAATAAGGCATTGACCAATGATGTTGGATATGAAAGGTGTCACAAAGGTGTTTCATGGCCTAATTTTTAAAAGGTTTTCAATTGTTGAAGAGGATGGTGGATTGAATACCATATCTGCAGAGAATATGGTAAAGGATGAATTTTGAAATTTGAATACCGGTGATTTGTGAGAGTGGCATTGCTTCCACCCATTTTGTGAAGTACTCAGTAGCAGTAATTATGAATGTATGGCCATAAAAATATGGTGGGTAAATCTTTCCAATCAAGTCGAAACCCCATTGAGAGAAGGGCCACGGTGCTAGGAGGGGTTGAAGGTCCTGTGCTGGAGCATTAATCAAATTTGCATGTTGTTGGTAGGGAAGGAATTTCTTCAAGAATTCACAAGCATCATGCTCTAATGTAGGCCAATAATATCTAGCTCAGAGAATCCTTTTGGCCAATGCCATACCATTTGAATGAGCCCCACAAACACCACTATGTACCTCCATTAGTGTAGTATGGGATTTAGTCTCATTCAAACATATAAGGATGATTCCATCATACTCGTGACGATAAAGTGTATTGCTGATGATAATGTATCGGGAAGAGCGATGAACGAAGGATTTGCGTTGATTACGTGTAAGATCTAGAGGGAGAATATGATCATGCAGATAGGAATATATGTCTTGGTACCATGGGGAAGTGGGACCCACAATGTCGCACACCATGTCAATCTCAGGGATATCATATGCTAGGATTAAAAGTTGTTCCACAAGGAACTCACACTCTGTTCAATCTTTAGGCATGTCAAGCAGGGATCCAATAGTAGCCATTGCATCAGCTACTTTGTTGCGTGCTCTGGGAATTTGGTCAAATTGTATGAAGGTGAAATATTTCTTGAAATCATCCACAATGCATTTATAGGGTAGTAGCTTATCATATTTTGTTAGGAATTCATCATTAACCTACTAAATGACCAACAATGAATCACCAAAGACCCTCAAGTGAGTTATGTGCCATTGCTTTGCAATTCAAAGGTCCATGAAGAGGGCTTCATACTCAACTATGTTGTTGGTACACATGATTGCTATCCTGAATGATTTTGGAATGTAATCACCTTGAGGGGTAACCAATAGATTTCCCACACTTGACCCATTATGAGTATATGAGCCATCAAAATACAATATCTAGATGGGTGCTTTTGTAACTGTGAAAACTTCATCTAGAAATTTAGTGACTAGAGGGTAAGCATCTACTAATGGTGCCTCAACCAACTGATCAGCTATGACTTGTCCCTTTATGGATTTGTGATCCACATACTCTATGCCAAATTCACTTAGGAGCATGACCCACTTAGCCATGTGACCAGTTAGAGTGGTTTTGGATAACATATACTTTAGTTGATCAATTTTTGCTATTAATTTGATTGGATGCCTGAGCATGTAATGTTGGAGTTTTTGTGTGTTGAAAACTACTGCAAGGTAGGATTTCTCCATGGGAGAGAGGTTTAATTCATAGCCAACCAATGTTTGACTAATGTAGTAGATTTCTCTTTCTTTCGATGATTCATCGTGTTGTGCCAACAATGCCCCCAGAGTGACTGAAGTGGCGGAGATGTAAAGTAGGAGGGGTTTCCATGGAATAGATGGCATAAAGATCAGTGGATGAGCTAAGTATTCCTTGATCTTATCAAAACTTGTGTGACACTGTTGGTTCCATCAGAAGGTGGGGTCTTTTTTTAGAAGATGGATGAATGACTAACACTTATCTGCAAGCTTGGCTATAAACCGACGGATGGATTGCATCTTCCCTTGGAGACTTCTTAATTGTTTTAGATTGTGTGGGGGTGGAATGTCTAGAATAACTTTCACCTTGGCAGGATCAACCTCAATACCCCTTCGAGAGACTATGAAACCTAACAATTTTCCTGATGTGACACCAAAGACACTTTTTTGGATTTAGTCACAACTTGTAATGTTCTGACCGCTCGAAGATATTTTTCAGATGATAGGATACTCTGCTCAGGTTTTGGATTTTCCTAGAAATTCGACATAATCCTCCATGATAATATGAATTAGGTCATGGAAGATGATAGTCATTTCCCTCTGATCTGTCACCCCCACATTCTTGAGGCCAAAGGGCATAACATTGTAACAAAATGTACCCCAAGGTGTTGTAAAAGTGGTCTTGTGTTGGTCTTCAGGTGCAATTCGGATCTGATTATAACCAGAGAAACCATCCATAAGGGATAACATCTCATGTCCTACAGTCAGGTTGACCAACATGTGAATATTGGGCAGCTGGAAGTTGTCTTTTGGACAAGCTTATTTGAGGTCCGGAAAGTTTGTACAAATCTGAATGTCTCTGTTTGGCTTGGAGATAGGTACTATGTTGGAGATCCAATCAGAGTCGTCAATGCATCTAATAAAACCGACATCTAGTAGTTTCTCCAATTCCTTCTTGACTAATAATGCTACCTGTGGATGCATCTTGTAGAGCTTCTGTTTGATAGGCTTGGCATCTAGGTGAACATCCAAATGATGAACTACTAATGTAGGGTCTAAGCCTGGCATATCTGAGTATGTCTAAGCAAATTTAATGATACCATCTTGGAGTAGTTGAACAATGACTGAATATTCTTGTTCTGATAAATATTTGGCCACATAGGTGATCTCAGGGTTTTCTGTGGTACCCATATTAAATTCTTGAGTTTCTTCAATTAGGATGGATGACCATGTAGATAATTGAGTTCCCACAAGGGGAAGATGAACGTCTCCATCCTCTAGCCCCTCTTTGAGGTTTTCTCTATTGGATGCATCATTTATTTTTACTTTTTTCAGGTCAGGAAGTGCCTTGGGGAGGTTTTCACTAAATGAGCATTTTTTATTTTTCTTGTTTTTATTTTTGTGACTGGAGCGTTCATCCTCCCCCAATCCCATGAGGTTGACATATTTATGCAAGGAGACATTGACATGTGTGCTGTCATGTAGGTCCTAATTAATAAGTTCAGGATGGAGAAGGGATAGGCTAATGGTAAAGACGAATAAGAAATCAATGGATGACAGATCTATGTGATCAACATCATTAGACATATGTATGATAGATTCCTCCTCGAGTATGTCTTCCAAGGGACCATTGTCCAAAATAACACTATTGGAAGTATTAGATGATGTTGTAGGGCCTTTCTGCTTTTTGTCATATCTAAGGCCTATATTCCTTGGAAGCTTTGATACATAAATAGTTTGTAACCATCCCTACTCTTCCTTACCTAGGCCCCTGCCTTGGTAGTTATACTTTTCTGTGAACTTAGTTGACTGAGGGTATACTTCCTAAAAATATTCCTTTAGAGATGGATCTGGTTGGGGTTCTTCATGGTATACCCACTGGATGATATCTTCTTTTGGTGCATCTGTCTTTATACTAGGAGAGTGGAAACTGGTGGTGGGGATGTTTTTAACACTAAAGGTGATGGTCTTGTCTTCTTTTAGAGTCCTACGATGGTTGGCCGTACATGTGTGGTGAGGGTGGCATGGTTGCCACATTTAGGGTTGTATGCATTTCATATTCACCCCACCCCTTGTTAATGATTTGGACTTTGGTGACTTTAGGATTGGTGGTGGGAGATGGAGTGGCTATCATTGTGGATGGTGGATTGGAGTATGATGATTGAGATGCCCCCATTTCAACCTCAAGAAAATAACGTAAATGGGGAAATGATGCTTCTAGAGCGTGGCAATATTTAAATGGTTGTGGGTTGGCATAAATGGTGATCTCTTGTCCATTAACTGAGAATTTCAGGCACTAATGGTATGTGGTGGGGATGACTTGCATGGCATGGAGCCATGGGTGGTCGAGGAGGAGATTATATGGTAAGTCCAGATCAAGGACATGACAAGTAGTATACTGAACTATTGGTCTAACTTGAATAGGAAGATTGATAATCCCTTTAGAATTTCTTTCTGCATCATCATAGGCCTTGATTGTGATGATTTGATTACTCAAATCTGCTTGAGTATACCTCACCTGTTTTATGAATTTCAAGGTGCATAGATTGAGGGCAGAGCCATTATCTACCAGAACCCTTTTTATTTTATGATGGGAAACAAGGACTTCAATGTGCAAGGGATGGTTGTGATTAGCATCAATATTTGGAATATCATTCTGGCTGAAGTGTAGCTGGTAAGATAGAGCCAGGTGTCCCACTAAGGCTTGGAATCGTGTGGGATCGATTGCATTAGGTACATGGGTTTCCTATAAGGCTCTATTGATAATTTCTTGGTGTACGAGAGAAGACTTAAGCAGATCCAAGATTGAGATCTGAGCAGGGGTCTTTCCTAAGTAATCAAGAATGTTGTACTAAGAATTTACAAGATTTGATTGGGCAGATGTGGAGGCTATTAGGATAGTAATGTGGGATCATCGTGTAGTAACAACACATTGGGGATCTTTAGCTTTAACATGTATCATAGACACATAGGGTTCTACTTGCTCAATATAATGGAAAATTCCATCATAATTGAGGGGTACATTTTTATAGCTTATATTATTTGTCCTATTGTCTTGGGGATTGTTGTTGGAGGTGCTTGCACCTTGATTATGGTTAGGGAAGGCATTTTGGTATATCTGCAATTGATCATTAGATGACAAAGCTTGACTGGTGTCGACTTTGATATCTCCTCGATCGATAAGATCTTGGATATATTTTTTAAGACCTTGACACTTGTTTAGAGTGTCCTTTAATTTTATGGAATTCACAATTTTCATTCTCTCTAAACTAGGTAGGTTTAGGCTTGGATTCATCAAGTGGTTTGGTGACAGGGTACATGATCGGATAGTTGACTTGTAACAACTTATTGAAGACGACACTCAAGGGTTATCCTAATTGAGTATACTAGCATTTGTCATTCCCTTGACTATTTTGGTTTGACTATTGAGAAGGATGAGATGGCCCTTGTGGCACGGATATGCCATTAGGTACAAATGGTTGTTGTCTCTGGGATGTATTGGCCACCTGAACATGTTTAGTGTAAGTGACACTTTCATTCACTGCATTCTTGTTCTTGTTCCAAAAGTGGGACTTATATCTGAATGTCCTTTCTTTGTCATGGTGGTGTATCTTAATGTGCGCGTTCAAGGATGGGTCCTTTTTCCACTATCTCAATGAATGCGGTGACATAGTGTAACCTAAAATTATGAGCCATGTCAGGATGAGAGTTCTCCACAAAGAGGGTGACCATGTATTTCTCTTTGAGAGGGGTTTTCATTTGGATTGCTAGTGCATGCCACCTGTTAAGGTAGCTAGAAAAGGTTTCCCCTTCCCATTGTTTCTCTTTGAGGAGATACAAGGTATTAGTGTCCTCCAAATTGAAGGAGAAGAAACAAATTTCTCTGAAAGATCTGCAAAGGACTTTATGGACCCTCGTTCTAGACCCATGAACCATTCTAGGGCATTGCCAGTCAGGCTCCATGGAAATAGATGCAAGAGATAGTTGTCATTGTTCATAACTTCCTAACACTAGGAGTAAAACTCTTGCAAGTGGGCTTTAGGATCTTTGTTCCCCTTATATCTGTCGAATTTTGGTATTTTGAAATGTTTAGGGAAGGGGATCAATGAGATGGAGGGATCAAATGGATAGGGACATATGTCTTTGAATTTGAACGATTGTTTGTCAGTCCCAGCTTGAAGATCTTTCATAGCAACTTTAATTTCTAACAGATGTGAGTTGACTAGTGGCCAAGAGCCAAAGATGGGTTAGATGGATATGGATGATAGGACGATGAAGGATCTTGTTGAGACAGTGTCTGAAGGTTGAGGTATGGATTTTGATAGTGAGATGATGATATCCCTTGTTGGTATGCTGAGGGATTTTGTTGGTGTTGGGGTTGTTGTTGTGAGATATAGTACAGATTCGTTTGATAAAAATGTGTAGTGGAATGCCGAGGAACTTGAATGTGATGTTGCAGATTGGCCTGCTGGTACTAAAGGTACTGCTGCAACTGTTAGGAGGCCACATAAGGTGGCTATTGATTGGAATAATAATAATGTTGGGGAGGTTGCTAATGTGATGTGAGGTGTTGCGTGGGCCGAGATGGAATGCTGTATTATGATTGGACTTTCAGACATAGAATGGATGCAAGGAATGGGGATATGGTATGGGTGGGAGGTTAGGAAGGATTACTTTGTGATTGGTGGGGTGGTTGTTGTGAAGAGATCAATGGGTTATGCAGAGGTTGTTGTTGATGAGGTGGTTGGGATAATGTAGAGGTGTTCTAAAACGGAGGCTGTTGGGTACCAAAGGAGACATTCGGTTGGGATGTACCTTGTGGTAGTAATGGAGGTGGTATGTTAGATTGGGCAGGCTACTAAGATGTGTATGAAGGAGATGGCAGGTTTGTGGGCCCAGGAGGTGGAGGAAATGTAGTAAAATGGGTGTCCCCAACGTTGATGGGAGGTTGATTTGAAAGGGGTGGTGCTGTGAGCATTAATGAGGACAGTTGCAGGATGTTTTGTGGCATGTTGTAGGAAAAAGGATCATTGGGATTTGCTGTTTCAGGAGCCCCCATGACTGAGATTGCAAGGTGTGGGGGATTGTTAATGTGACACAAAATGGCGTTGCTGAATTCAAGTTGATGCCAACCTTCCACTGGAGGAACATTGGGGATGTACGAACTACCTAGTGCATTTTGTGAGCCTTGGGGTATGTTAGATGTGGAGTTGCCATACTTGGATAGGTCGACTCTTGATGGAGGCTTGACACCTTTTCCAATCAGGTGGGCCAAGATTTCTTCCCCATGTTTTTTGAGAAGGTGATTTGTCATTTGCACATTGATAGGGTTACTAGAGTGTTCCTCAAATGTAAGTTCAGGTTGGTTGACCATGTTCTCATCCCCAGGTGGTGATGTGTTTTGACCATCAATGTTGGATTGTGATGATGTACCATTATGCGGATCTCGAGGGATATTCGCACCATTATTGGGATCTTGTGAGACATTAGCTTCATTGTTTAGATCTTGAGGGATGTTTTGTTGGAAAATTTGGGCTTGTTGCTCAACCATTTTCCTTGTCTGTGACTGGGTTTGAATGGGCATGCAAGATGATAAGATGGACTAGGATGCTAGGATGATCTTGATAATGAAAGGATTGATTTGATTCGATGATTGATTAGTCAACAACGATGTGGCTCACTAGGATTGATTTGGATGATTGATTTGACTAAAGCAGATTTGTTTGATGAGATCAAATTGGGATGATTGGTAGACAATTGGTCAACCTGGATTCAATGATATGAGGATTTGGTTTGGATTGATGATCAATTAATAGGATTGGATGATAGGATGAATGATAATGACCAGAATCTAAAACCCAGTTCAAGAGTGATCTTTGGTAACACTAGGTGTTGATTAATCGACTAAAGGGTGGATGTATGATAATGACATCGCATCCAAATTGAGATGGAAGTGGATTGATTGGGCTAACAAGGATGACCGACTTAGGATGGATGAAAATCCTAAGTCAGTTGTGATAGATGACGATTAAGATGAACACCTAGGTCAATTTGGATAACTATTTTAACATGGGCTTAATGGAATTACGGTGATCCAAAATGAGGAAATGATATCCAAAACATGGAGAATGACTAAGTGAATGTGGGTTTGAAATAGACAAATGGGGACTATGAATGGATGAATGGATTCTCATACTAAGGGGATGAACATTTAGGATGGTGACCAGACTCTCAAAACAGGTGTATGAATGTTCAGAACGGGGAGACAAGTGGTCAAAACGGGGAAATAGGTGTCCCAAATGACAAACAGATGATAAAACTGACCGGTCAAGGGTCAGGTCCACCCTTGTAGAGGGTAGGTCTACCTGTGGAGGGTAGGTCCACCTGTCGAGAGGGCAGGTTTTCCTAGGGAGCAAAAGTTGGTCAAACTTGGCTAAAATAGGTTGAAAAAGGCTAGTTCAAAGGTCAGGTCCACCCCTGGATGGGTTAGGTCTGCCCCTGGAGGTCAAGTCCACCTGTCCAGAGGTCAGGTCTGCTTGTCAAGAGGGCAGGTCCACCTATGGAGCAAAAGTTGGTCAAACATGGCTAAAACAGGCTGAAACAGGCTAGTTCAAAGGTCAAGTCCACCCTTGGATGGGTTAGGTCCACCCCTAGAGGTTAGGTCCACCTGTCCAAAGGTCAAGTCTACCTGTTGGGAGGTTAGGTCCACCTATGGAGCAAAAGTTGGTCAAACTTGGCTAAAACAGGCTGAAAAAGGCTGGTTCAAAGGTCAGGTCTACCCTTAGATGGGTCAGGTCCACCCCTACAGGTCAGGTCCACCTGTCTAGAGGTTAGGTCTTCCTGTCGGGAGGTTTAAAATTGACTTTTGAAAATATGACTAAGGTAAAGGACCCAAAACACATGAAACATTAATCAAAAGGATATGGCTGAAGAAAAAATCACTGGTATTGCACAAAGAAGACAATTTAGACAACACAATCCTAAGATTAGTAGAAAGGGTATGGTCAATAAATTATTCTATTCTAGGATGAACATGGTTACTAAGGAGTCTGTGATATACACCCAGTACGTGAGGCCCAAACTGTGAACACCAACCTGTTACAAGTGTGAGTCGAGAACCTTAGCGAGATACTAGAGGCTCAGACCAACTCTTCACATCATCCCAATGCTTTTCCAATTACAACATGGTTGGATTGAGGTATAGCTTTCACTTTCCCTCCTTTATATACCCCGCCATTACGCGTGGTTGGAATTATCACTTGGGGTGATGAAATCCCCAAGTAGGTCCTACTAAGGAAAATAGAAAGAGGGTGACTCAAAAGGACTTGGTAAGCTATGATTTCTCATCACCTAGGATCACCAAATGGCACAAGGGGATTGGATATGTCAAATAGCTTACCAACAAGCACAACAAAAAATATTAATTCACACCCCTAGTTAGACTATGTGCTGAAGTTATGTAAAACAAGTAATGGCTGATAAGTAACTAACCTTGAAAGAAAAATTGTTAGTGAATCTTGTCCTTGTTCATCACCAAATGTCAATTATATGCTTGCACAAACTCAAACAAGACATGTTAGGGGGTTAGAAACACTTAAAACAACCAAAAGGAGTGCTAAAAACTAAAATTTCAACTTCTAGGAAAAGCTATCTAGGTCAGGTCTGCCTGTCTGGAGGGTAGGTCTGCCTGTCTATTAGGTCAGGTCCACCTATCTGGAGGGTAGGTCCACCCCTCTGTGAAAAATATACAAAAACAAACTTCTGGAGTTTGTGGAGGGCAGATCTGCCCCTGGGCAAGGTCGGGTCCACCCTTGGAGGTCAGGTCCACCGCTCGAGGTCAGGTTCACCCCTGGATGGTCAGGTCTACCCCTTTTCAGGTCGAGTTCACCCCTCTACAATCCGCTCCTACAAAAAGTGAAAAAATAGCAAACGTGAAAGATATAGACCCATTTGTGGGTCCCACCGGGCATGCCAGAAATGTGATAGGTCGAAAATACTTGTTAGAAAATGAGTAGCAAACAAAAGAGTGCAAACAACAACTATGAACACCCTACACCTCAATATTGTCCTAGTTGGATTAAAAAAGAAATCAAAGATAACAAATGAAGTTGATTCACCTTGTCTCGAATCGATCCTTTGGTTGGCCCTTCAATCTTTGATGTAGTGTATGCTCCTTTGATGGAAAAAGATGCAAGTATGGATTGTGAGATGGATGGAAAAAATGGGTGAAAGTGGATGCAAATGCAAGAATTTTGCTAAGTATGGCTCAAGAGAAAACTTTGTAAGAGTTTGGCTAGCATAAATGATCTCTCGTCAAAATGAGAGAAAAGAGGGGGTATTTATAGATAATTTTGAATTCTCTAGGGAAATGGATGGTTGAGATTAAACCAACATGGCCAAGATGTAGGGCTATGGTGAGTTGAGAACTCACAAACCCTCACATCTTGACATGTGGCATGTGAAGTGGCTTGAAAATGATGATGTGTAAGTAAGTTGGAAGGAGAGTACATGACATGGAGGTACTACATAGTACCTTTGGATTTGGACATAATCTCCTCATAAAGGAGGTCCTTATCCCCATGTTGGTGAGAGGACATGTGAGGAATTAAAAATTCCTCAAATATCCTCATGGGTCCATGAGAGAAGGAATTTAAAATTCCTTGGAATGCATTGGAGGATTAAATGTGAATTAAAAATTCACATGGGGAATGGAGTGCCTTCTCCAAAAGGAGAAATCCTTTAATAAGGTTGAATTATGACACATTCCATAAATGACATGATGATTAGGTTGACCTAATCAAGTGATTAAGGTTGTGCAAGTACCTGATTAGACAAATTAATGACATATTAGAGGCAAGTGGGAAATTATGGAGGATGTGACGCTAATGATGATTAGGGGTGTGCAGATCTTAACCATAAGTTAATTAGAGGAGGGTTAGATGGTTAAGAGGGATTATAGACCAACTTGCAAAAGTTGGAGGAGGTGACAATGAGAGAGAAAGTGAGGAATTAAAAATAAATTTAAAATTTCAAGAGGTAATATAACTAAATTAAATAAAGTGATATATTTAATTAATTTAGAGAGGAAAGAGGAGAAAAATATTTATTAAATTAAATACTTTGGAAACCTTATGTAGGACACAAAATATTAATTAAACGAATGATTTAATTAATATTGACAAAGAGGATAAAGTAGATGAACAAAGGGATGATTAAGGAGATGTCTTTGACCATATGGAAGTGGTCAAATTTAGATGTTTACAACAACAATTGAGGAGAAAGATAAAATTAATAAAGATGATGGCAGAGCTAAAGCCATCCAAGGAAGAGGAAAAAGATGATGAAAATGAATCCATTGAGACTCAAAATTTTGTTTCTAACAATATTTTTGAGTATGTGTTTACAAGTGTAGTAGATGAAGATGAAGATGGAAAAGAGTATAGAGAAAGAGGAGAAGTGAATGCGGTGTATGAAGGTTGTTATGTAAATTTAGCACAATATGGTGAAGAAGAGGTTGCGAAAACAATAGAGGTACTAGTTGTATTTTCTAATTTTATGGATGATGAATATGTTCACAAATTATATTCAAATGATGAAGATGAAGATATGGATAGTGGTAATGCGACATATGAACAAGAACTAGAGTTTTGGAACCTTGACGCTAAGAAGATGCTAAGTAAGACATGGTGCAAGAAGAAGAAGAAAGATCTAGGGAAAGTCAGGAATGCAAAACATACAACAGGGTGTAAGGAACATGAAATTTTGGAAATGAATTCTCAATTGAATGACAAGTGGCATAGAAGTAGAGGACCTAAGGTAAAAATGAAACATGCATTTGAATTTTTTCAGGTAGAGCAAGATTCCACATGTATCATATTTGTAGATTGAAGAAGTCCACGATGAAAGACATTGAAAAATTTACAGATCACATCTTAGATGGAACTTATATTTTTCTTTCAATGGGAGTATGATGTAGGGGCATCATGAGCCTCATAAGCACACCTTTTGTTATTTTTGAGTTTAAGTTGTTTTCTATGTTTTTAAGTTTTCTAAGGTCATTTATGACCATGTGTGCTCATATTAATCCATTTTTGGTGTGTTGGAGGGTCGTTGGTTTTAAAATATAAAAAGTTACTAATGTTGTCAAAAGTTGCTAAAAGTTGCTATGCAACTTTAACAAGGTGGAAAAAAACAAGAAAATGGTTACATTCATGCAAGGAATAGTTACAAACCATTGGGATTAGTTGTAAATGAAAAAAAACACCCTCCATAGTCGAATATAGTGTTGGATAAATGATATTGTAGTTTTAAGTTAATGAAAGCAATCTTTTTTGGAGGTTTCCTCAATGTTCCAGTCTGTTATTCTTTCTTGTATAGTTTGTATGACCCATTTAGTGTTCTAAAAATAATTGGAATACGTTGGCATGCAAATCCTGTTTCTTTCAATTTTTTTGGCATTGAATTTTATTGAGTTTTGTGTAAGATATGGCCATTTTGGTGAAGGTTGCCCTATTCTAACAATGTTTTCCAGAATTTTCAGTCTGAAAACGTTCTAGTATGGCCATGTATGGTATAGTATAGGCCTAAAACCAATTCTAAAAGTTGAAGGAATGAGTCTAGTTTCATAATATTTTTTTATGAGAAAATTTGATTCAGTTTTGAATGAGTTATGCCATTTTTGGTGAGAGCAGGTTTGTGGCTGGCCTAGGGTTTCTAGTTTTGGGAAAAATGCCATAACTTTGTTTTCGACCATTGGATCTTTACAAAAATCAGAGGAAAATTATCTAATTAGGTTATCTTCAATCCCATTGAGGAAATTGGCTTAATTTTTCTTTTTTCTATAAAAGTTACTAATGACTGTTCCTTTCATTTCACAGTGAGGTAGCCTGTGGGTTTAGTTGTGTAAGGTTCTAAGAAAGTACACATGCATTGTATTGATATGAATAAATGGGTGATTGTTTGAACATCATAAAATGAATTATAAAAGGGGTTTGGATAGTCCAATAATCCATTCTTGTGTTTGGTGAATGCTCATCAAATTCATTGAGAAAGTTCACTAAGAAGAACTAGGCATGGCCCTAGATTGAAACTATGTTTTTATTGAATCAATATTTGTTGTAAAAGATCCTTTCTTTGCATCAGTTTTGTCGATTTATTATGATTCATGGGATTTTTTTGATGCAAACATTCAAATACCAATAGATGTTTTTCAAGAATTTCAATATAATGTAATGGAATAAAAATCAAAGGGTCTAATTAGTTTTTTCTTACAAATTCTATTATGATCAATGTCCATGATGAACCAACTACAAAATACTTATAGATGAAATCAACAGATCTATTGAGTCAAATATTTAGTGAATAAAGTATTTTTGAAGAATAAGCTCTATTCCTTGAGGATGGAAGAAGGTGGGCAGATTGAAAACCACCCAAAAGAATTTAACATGATGGCTTAACACAATTATGTGTGTAAAGATAGATGAGGAGGAAAGATTACAATTTTTTTTGTGTTCATTGCTAGACTCATAGGATAGCCCTATCATGGTCATTGAGAGCACTTCTATCACTTTGAAGGTAGAGGACATATTTTCTCTTTTCTTTATAAAGAGATGAGGAGCTCAAGGTTTCTCTAAGTGATAAAGGAGCTTTGAGTGATTATGGAAGACCAAATTAAAAAAAAAGATGAATAATAAACAAAACAATAAATCTATAATCAAGTCTAATGGGTGATCTAAAATCATGAAAAACCTAAGGCTATTTGTTGGAATTGTGGTAAAATTGGTCACTTTCATAAGAAGTGTAAATAAGAGAAGGAAAAAGAAGAATTAAATTGATTTTAATTACGAGTTTGAGGAGGAAGATGGTTAGGAATTCATTATATCTTTGGTCACTTGTGCAAATGAGAATGCATGGTTGATTGACTTAGGTCCATCTTTTTAAATCGCCTTCAATATACATCAATTTAAGTATGCAAATTATGAAAGAGGTGTACTTGGGTGATAATTTTTAGTTAAATATCATTGGTCATGAAAATATTCAAATAAATTCTTGATGGTAGAGTTATAATATTTGATGGCGTCTTATATATCTTAAGATTAACATGCAATAGATATTGTCTTTGAGAAAAATAATAGATATAGGTGTACATGCGGTATTTTATGAAGAATATTTTAAAATGGTGAGAGATGCTATGGTGAGTGATAGAGGAAATAGATTGGAAAACAAATTAGAATGATGAATGTATATTTGATTGTAATAGTACTTATGTGCGAAGAAGTCTTACAACTATTTTTTTTGGAAAATATATGTTATCTTCTTTAGTAGATGCTTGTAGTTTGAGGTACCTAAGGGTTCTCTTTATACTAAATCTAAGTTCCCTATAGAAAATATTGTGTTATAGATTTGAAGATTAAGTCACATAAAAGAGAAGGGTCTAGTGAACATTAAAAAATTAAAACCTTGTTGAGCATTTGACTTATTATAATCTTGATTTTTATTTTTGTGAGATTTTCATTTAACAGAGAATAAAAATATGCTTAATATTACTCAAACTATCATAAGTCTATTTTGTATTTTGGATATTACTCATTGAAATGCATGTGATCTTATGGACATTATTTTGGTTGTAAAATCTACTTATTATATTTTATTTATACATGATTATGGAAGTACATGGGTTTATTTTCTAAAGAGTAAATCTAAAAATTTTAGTCATTTAAAATTATTTAAAGCAATAGTTGTGTCATAGAATTTTTTTGAACTAACAATCAATTCAATTTTTTTCTAACTATTTTGATAGATTTTATAAATATTACGAAATTCAGAGATAAAGAAAAAAATATCATTCTTGACAACATAATGGATTTGTAGAAAGAATGAATATGACATTGATGGAAAATTTTAGGAGTATTCTTAGTGGAGATAGCTTAAAAAAAATTGGGCCAAGGATAAAGCCACTACTTGATACCTAATTAACATGTCTCCTATATTAGCTCTTGTGGATAAAATTCTTATGGAGGTGTGTGTTAGGTCTCAACTAATCATTTAAACATATCAATTTTTTTGGTTGTGAGACATGCATATGTGTCAAGGGATAAGTAAAAAAATTGGGGACCAAGGTTATTAATTGCATTTTCATTGGTTACAATTATGGTGTTAAAGGATATAAGTTTTGAGATCATATTCAACAGAAGGTAATATATAATATAAGTGTGAATTTTAGAGAAACTAAGTCTTCTTCTATTGTCTTAAAGTCTAAACAAGAAAAATAAGATGTAATTGAACTTTCTACTATGGTTGAGAATGTTGAATTGAGATTCCTAGCTAGACAAGAATTTGAGGAGAGTTCATCAAGATCTAAGTATTTAGAAGAGTGAGGAAGAACCTCTACCTCACCTTGTTTGAAGGTCTACAAGGCATACAAAATCACTATAAAGGTATTCTCCTAAAAATTGGAGATGTATTATTATTTTACTACTAACATTAAATAATCAAAATCTACATATTTCTTGTTGATATTATAAATATCATATTAATTTTAATAATAATTTTATTAACACTCTTTTTGATAGTTGTGATTGGAACCGAATATTCACTTTCTGAGACCTATTGTAGCTAAACCGTTAAGAATTTTAAGATGATGAGAACTAGTGATTTGTGGTGATTTATGTGTAGATTCTAAATATATATTTTTATTTTTATTAAAATAAATAGCATATCTTTCAACATATCATTTAATAACTAGTTTTTATTATCCAACAACATTTTTAGAAAGTAATGCTTATGTCGTCCAACATAACTTTTTTCTACAAAAGATAAAATTCTAATTTTTAAAATATAAATTCTTAATATCAATATCTAGTGCATGGATATATTTGCATAAATTTGTGTACATATTTTTTTAACTAATTTTTGAGGTTAGTATAACTATAATTTGGACATAGGTATATGTTGTGTAGCATAACATGTTGTGCATATATTAAAATTAATTTATTTTTTGGTGAAACAAGGACATCAATACCTAGTGAAAAGGTATTTTTGAATATTTTTAACAATGGTTTACTAGTTTTCCACCTTTGTAGAATGAAGATTTCGGTGTTTAGTGAAAAACTTATGTTTAGTAAAAATTTAAAATTAAAAACATGATAAAATGAAAACATATTGAAACTATACTTGTTGGAAAGCTTGTTTCAAGGGATACGATCTTAAAAAATATTTTGTCAAGTTAACAACACCTAGAGGTACAACCTAAGGTTTGAAACTAGATTTTTTGAGGTCCTTCACTCGAAGGTGCCTTCAATCAAATGTTTTTCCCTAGAACAAAGGTACCTTTGAGTGAATATATATGTGAAAGTGTCTTTTAATGGTGCATATCTTTTCTCGAAGGTTGACCTTCACACAAAGGTCTTTGTGTGCATACCTTCAAGCAAAGGTCCTTCATTCAAAGATATTTCTTTGAAAAAAAGTTATTCCATTAACTCATCCCTCCTCCCTTTAAAAAATTCATTGTCCCAAAAGTGGGACTTAGTATTGTGAGAATAAAAAATTTAGTGTTGACCCTATGACTATACTATGATATGAATACTGTCATGTGTTATTCTCATGTGTAAATTTTACTACTAGGGAGACTTTTGTACTACTCTTTTTCACTTTCCTCTAAATATTACACAAAGAAAATAATCTTCACCTCATACTCATTAGTGATATTAATGAAGTGTTTTATATTTTCCTCATCAATGATTACATTCTTTCTTTGGAATATTTGGATTTTTCCTCTAATCTCATTTGGAATATGGTTAGGATAACTAGCTATGACAAATAAATTAAAGTTCTATTTATATTGAGCAATCCCAAGAGGCTATCTAATTATGGGAAACCTCTAAGACATTATTCTAGGACTTACTCTCATGTTATTACTCCCTTGAAATACTAATTTTTTGTCAGGTATATTCTAATGCTACACTTAAGGAAAAATTAACTTATTTAAACAATAATTAGCATGTTACTATAGACAAGTTGGTTTTGGCTTAACATATGATTATTATTTAAAATTTTGGCCTCTTGTAGAGGTATTTGAACTTCAATATCTCTTTATCTCTCTTTTATATGATATAACAAATCAATTATTTCATTCTATTTTCTATATGGTTTATGGTAAATGTAGGATCATCTATAGATTTAGGAAGGTTAAATGCTAACTATGAGAGTGGGTAAAATCTCATACTCTTTGTCTCATCTTAAACCCAATAGAATGTTCTTATAGGCCATTAAAATTGTGTAACATATTATTTAAGGATGAATAATTAGTGAGTTCAAAACAACTATCCCTAGTTACACCCTTAACCCTTAAAATTTATCACCATGTTAAGACAAAACAAGTTACATAAGATGTATTATAGTTTATTTTATATACCCTATGGGTATGTGCAGGATCATGATGGGCCAAAAAGTGGCAATATGATGGGTATGTGGCTGATGACTTTTTTTTTAACCCAAAATTGATGAATAGAAAAGGGTTTTTAAAGGAGATTCTCAACATTCCACCAATATAAATTATGCTTTACTTTGAATTTAATAAGTAATTTTTATTCATTTTTATTCAAATTACGACTAAAGTCCTGATTAATAGACTGATTGAAAAAATCTATAGCTTTCAAACGGTATCACATTTTTTGAATCCAAAACATGCGTCACATTCTATGATTCACATAATATAGGATTAAAAGAATAAAAATTGAATTTCATGAAGTTTTGACCAAGTTAAGGTGGTCAGACATACGAGTTTTTTATATTTTTTAAAAGTTGTAATAAAAAATTCATAATTAATTGTTTATTTGGAAAAAAATTACAAAAAATATGGATCACATCGGGACATGAGTCCTCTACTTATATCAAAAATCTAATAAAAAAATATTATCATTTTATTGTGGTTAGGGTGGTCAAACAGACACCTACTTCTTATTTTTTCCCTAAAATTTAAGTACTACTGCATTGAAATTTCAAATTTTCACTAAATAGATTTTTTTTAAAACAAACCTAGTAGTTTAGAAACTACATTCAATTTGCTATAGATTCTATTATTAAATATTTTTGAAATAATATAGAGAACTTATTCAAATTTTTACATCAAGTTGCCTAACTCTGATTTTTCTATTTTTTTTGCCACTTAAGGGCTTGTTTTTTCCATGATGATCCTGCACATACCCCTATATCTCATATGTTTTAAGAATTTTTTTTTATAGTTCATAAAATCAAAACTGTATTCAACCCATGTTATATATATCAAGGTATACAATGTAGTGCATTATTAACCAAATAATTGAAAATTCACATTCTACCTAACACTTATCCTTGGTTATTTCACTAAATCATGGACAATATATATATTTTTTACTTCTATTCTTGAAACCTCAAAAATAGGGGAGGTGGTGTGTTCTCTATCTTTTAGGAGATGGAACACACACATAAGGGGTGAGGGCTTATTTCCTTCAAGATTCACTCAAGGATACCTTATAGATCTCAATCCAATGATAGAATGAGAGAAGGAGATTTGCAATAAGGTTTCCTAGGGTATGATTAATGGCTAAGGAGGGGTTCACCACCAACCTAGGGATTGGAAAGACAAGTAGATGCAAAACCTAATGACAAAGCCTAGTGATGTGAAAACTTTAAACAAATGACCTAGAAATGCATGCAAAACAGAACATTAAACTGAGAAATCAAAGAGGTGTACCTGGAAACTTGTGGAAGCTTGATGAAGACTTTAAATGCTGGAAATGATGAACTTAATGTGTACTAAGACTCATACGCCAGGTTGG
Source organism: Sequoia sempervirens (assembly GCA_007258455.2). Classification (NCBI taxonomy): domain Eukaryota; kingdom Viridiplantae; phylum Streptophyta; class Pinopsida; order Cupressales; family Cupressaceae; genus Sequoia; species Sequoia sempervirens. The sequence goes on from VDFB02193867.1 coordinate 553,923,214, forward strand.
GCAATATAGTCCTAGATTAGGGTTTCTGGGTAAGAATCAAAATCTAGTAGTGACAAGTCTAAAACTCTTGAAAATTGTAAAATTCATTATACTGGGACTCATACACCAGAAATGGTTTATCATTCCTTGTTGGTTTTTTAGAGGGTCAAGATCTAAATATTCACTTCTATCTTTGCTCTTCCTTCTCAACCTGGTTTTCATATCTGAACTGCTAAATTCTCCTTTGTAGGTGTCTTTTAGTGATCTTGTAAACAAGGTGACAAATTTGACAACTTTGTAAGCTTGAAAAATTCTTCCAATATTTCTCTTCAATGTATCTTCAACCTAGATCTACAAATCACACACTAAAGAGAGGTGAAAATGTTGTTTTATTATTGGAAAGGGGTTTTCCTTGGTCAAACCCCATTTTGGTAATCAAACCTTAAAATGAACTTGAATGAAATGGAGGAATGATGAATGAAAAAATATGCAATGTTGAAACTCACAAAACCCTAGAAATAAAGTGCTAAAAACATGTATGAAATGGCTCCAAAGGATGTGGATCTTGACTCTTTCTTGAATGGTATGGATCTTGAATTTAATGCTTGTTTGAATCATGAAACCGTACACCACAAATGTTAGCTCAAAAGAAAACATGATGCATGATGACTTGGCATGATGCTTAATACTTGAATAATGCTTTGGAAAAAACTTGATAATCAGATCTTAAATGCTCTTGTATAATCTTGGAAGTGCTCTTATGATAACTTGATGTCTTGTAAGCTTGCTAGGTGAAAATGAGTGAAATAACCTTGTATTTATAGTTGTTTATTCTAAATTTCTTGAAATTACAACACTACAAGCTAACATCAAATCTAGGAGAATAAAATAATTCCAATAATTTGAATTTAATTTAGGTTTAAGCCACACGAGACTCATACACCAGAAGTGGTATATGAGTCTGATTAGGGTAAGCTTGGGACACATTTTTTTATGAAAATCTTAGGTTAATGTGAGATCCAAATTGGGGCCTTGAAACTTAGGTGGGACCATACGCCAAAGGTAGTGCATGAGTCCCATATCACTAAAAATGGGCCATACAATCTAAAATCACATGAATTATGATTGGATGTTGGTTTATGTCAAGATTATCCTTGGAAAGACACATTAATTAAGGCTTGTGGATGTAAAATAAGGCCAATTAAAGCATAAAGAAGCCCAATTAATTAATAAACCCCTAGATTAGGGTGAATTTTTTTAAAAAAACTTTACAACACCCTAAATAAGGTACAATTAAGTCCATTTAATTCATAAGGGCCCAAACAGGTGTGAAAATGTAAAGGGATACATTTTCTACACTACAATTCTATTAAAAGTATTAACGTTTTTTAAAATGAGCATGGATGGTTGAGAACTTCAGTGATTGACATATTATTAGGTAATAGATTATTGTTTATCCATTACAAGAAAACATCAATAAAGATTCACATATAGATGTTTAGGGGAAAATAGGGTTTTATCAAAATAAATTTATCAAGATGATAAACCACTAATTTTTCTCATAAAACATATGATTATGTATATGATATGGTGAAAATAACAATAAAAAACAAATCCTAACTATTATAGCAACAATGAGGGAAGTTTTGAGAGGCTACAACAATGTGTACCTTGTTGAAAAGGTGTTATTTTTAGGTCATTGAGGACTCATTCGACCAAAGTGGCGAATGGTTCCTTGTTAGGGTTTTTGAAAATCACTTTCGGGGTCCTGTTCCTTGATATCTGCACTCTCAATTCCCAGGTGACCAACTCTCCAAAATATGAAACAAATCTTATAGCCTTGTTTTTGTGTTCTTGCAATATGGATGACAACTTTGACAATTTTGCTTCAATATTGTTCTCCAATTGATGTTCAACCTATTAACATGCAATGACACATCAAAGAGGAGAAAAACTTGTTGATTGTTAGGGAATAGGGGTTTTCTTTGGTCAAACCTCATTTAGGTAATTAAACCTTATGATGAAATAATGAAATAGAAGGATGAAACATGAAACATGAAATGATGATACCTTGAATGATGTTTTGGAATGTTATCTACAAACTAACATGAAGTGGCCATGTATAATGTTGATCTTGATCTTGAATTGGATGTGGAACAATGCTTAACTTGGATCTTGAATGCTACATCAACACACTAGTTCAACAACATGCTTGATGCACTATGCCTTTGACATGATGATATGACCTTGAATTGCTACAATAAAACTGTGATAATCTACCCTCAAATGCATTTGGAATGCTCTATAATGCTTGAATGCTTGGATGCTTGTAAATTTTCTAGGTCACTTAGACTTTTTTAGGATGAAACTATGTGAATTAACCTTATATTTATACTAAATCTAAGGATTAACCTCAAAATTCAAATAACATAAGCTGATATCAAATCTAAGATTCAAAATAATTAAAATACCACCACAAATAAATTCAAAAAGGTGTGTCCTAAGTAAGGAGGACCCATTCGCCCAAAGTGGCGAATGGGTCCTAACACAATTTTCTAGGACCAAGCTTCGGGGAGGTGAAATGACATTAAAAACCCACCTCAAATATGCCAAAAAAGGGCGTCCTAGGTAAGGAGGACCCATTGAACCAAAGTGGAAAATGGGTCCTAACATAGTTTTCTAGGACTCCAACTTTTCCAATTTAAATGTTATGTAATATCGTTAATGGGTGTCGGGATAGATCCTTGAAAAATGCAATTAATAAGGCTTGGATTTGAATTAAAGGGGCCAATCAAGCTCTAATTAACATCAATTAATTAATAAAGCCCTAGATTAGTGTGAAAGTGTAAGAAAACACTTTACAACACCCTAAATAAGGCACAATTAAGTCTATTTAATTAAAAAGAGCCCTAGAATCAATGTGAATGTGTAAAATGCATTACAACACTAAATCAAGGCAACATTAGGTTCATCTATTGTTAATAATTCTCAAATGCGGGAAAAAGGGATACTTTTTTTTGTTAATACTATGAAGCATTTTTTCCTTAATCATTTTTTATTTTTAGCTTTTATACATTTGTGGCTTCGGATGTGCCCACGCTCAATTTTGTTTAGAAAGGTGCATAATGTGCCACGTGGTGGTTGCGTGGCTTTCATTTATTGGGTATGTGTAGGATCATGATGGGCCAAAAAGTGGCGATATGATGGGTATGTGTAGGGTATGTGGTTGATGACTTTTATTTTACCTAAAATTAATGAAATAAAAAAGGTTTTTAAAGGAGATTCCCAACTTTCCACCAATATAAATTATGCTTTACTTTGAATTTAATAAATATATATATTTTTTAGACTGCAGGAATCAGGTAGCACGACCCCCTATAAACTGCAGTGCGCCTGGTAAACTTTTTAACGTGACCGGCGGCGCTGGCGCGACACACCCTCCGGTACCACGGGACAGGGGAGACTAGAACTCGTGACCAGCAGAGCCGCAACGAAATTACTTAGCCAACCGAGCTAGGGCCCCCGCCCGAATTTAATAAATAATTATTATTCATTTTCTATTTGAATTAAAAATAAAGTCCTGATTGATAGGCTGATTGAAAAACATCTATAGCTTTCAAATGATATCACATTTTTTCAATCTGCAACATGCGTCACATTCTATGCTACTATAGGATTAAAAGAAATAAAATAAAATTTCATTAAGTTTTGACCAAGTTAAGGTGGTAAGACATACAATTTTTTATATTTTTTAAAAGTTGTAATAAAAAATTCATAATTAATTATTTACTTGAAAAAAAATTACAAAAAAAATGCATCACATCGAGACATGAGTCCTCTACTTATATCTAAAATCTTATTAAAAAATATTGTCATTTTATTGTGGTTAGGGTGGTCAGGATAGACACCTACTTCTTATTTTTTTCCTAAAATTTAAGTACTACTACATTGAAATTTCAAATTTTAACCAAGTAGATTTTTTTTTTAAATAAACCTAGTAGTGTAGAAACTACATTCAATTTTCTATAGATTCTATTCTTACATAATTTTCAAATAATATAGATAACTTATTCAAATTTTTATGTCAAGTTGCCTAACTCTGATTTTTTTGATTTTTTCGTCACTTAAGGGCCTTTTTTTCCATGATGATCCTGCACATACCCTATCACCTTCCTTCTGGGAGAGAGTCAAGACACGTGTTAGCTTGACAAAGATTTTCTCAAGGACAATTTTCACAAATCTGAGAATCTCTACCCGCTTGACACATCATCTCTTCATTGTTGGAAGTTTGTGCTTTTAAGAAGCGACCTTTTTTGAAGTTTGTTGGAGCATGCTGGGTATTTTGGGTTTTAGGATGGAAACTTTGAGTTGGCACCATCGAGCCACATGATTGGTCAACTAGAATCTTTCCAAGTTATTTTCTAGGATCTAATTGTTTTCAGATAACAATATTTGCTAAATATATAAATGGCATTAATGTGGCAATTGGGAATTAATAAGCAAAGATTGTCATGTCCTAATTAAATATCTACAATTAGATTGTGAGCTATCAAATGCCAACATCTAGCAACAATTACTTTTGGAATGTGGCGGCAGTTCTCTCTTTTTTCAGCTATAAATGGGAGGCGACGATAGAAGGAAGAGGTTCCATGTTCCAGTTTCTTTTTCTCAAGAAAATGTTTCTTTAGTTTTCTTTAGGCATATAAGTATTTTCAGAAGTAATTGGAATAACACTGATTTTCTCTGGCATGTTATATTGTTTTAGGTCAACCTATTATTAGATTGGCATCTTAACTTTGTTTTCTAAGTTTATTTGATATTCAAGCACAAACTATTCAAAAGAAATCTTTGAGATTGTGCATATTATGGCCTTTACCATGTTCCTTCTTTATGCTTTCATTTAGAATGAAACACTATGTTAAGCTGAATTCAAGTAGTTTGAGTATTTGATTTCCATGTTGTAGGCTTATATGGTATGATAATAACGTATGGTAATTTTGGATTATCTCTATTGAAATTCTCTATTTTCCTAAAGGGTTGTTATTTTTTCATATTATGTTGTAAGAGAATGAGTTTATGCAATTTCTGAATTTTTTTTGTTAACCTTAGAAATATTTATGCTTGATCAGACCTTAATGAACACTACCTTTGGGGAGATTTGAAAGATTGCACTCTACTTATATTTAGCCTTTGTTGTTCGTTCTCTTCCCAACAATGAAGGGTTGTGGCATTCTGTGTCTAATATATCATTCATAGGAAATATTGGGTTTTAAATGTTGTAAAAGCTTTGGCGCATCACCATTTCTATATTTTAGGTTTACATTTCCTTTTACGATTTTCTCCAAAACTCAGAGAAGAGTCAAATTTCTATAAAAATCCTGGAGGTATTCAGTGAGGCACAAATTGGTCCCCCACTCATTGAATTTCCCATAAGGCTGTCAGAGAGGCACAAGCTTTGATAATCAATAGTTCTTTTTTTGGCACGCTCGGTGGGATGCGAAGTTTTTCAAACGCATGATTAGAAGTCTGAAATATTTCTTAACTTAGGCCAAGGAAAGAAGTTGAAAATTTCATGCCCAGAATCTAAAAAAGAGCATCCTTAAGAGGTCATTTCTAGTACTCCCAGTTACCTAGCTTAGTACCTAGGAGAAGAAGACTTAAAAGTTCTATATCACCTGTAAGGAGTGATAGAGCAAGGAGTGAGAGCCCATAATCTAGAGCCTTATCTACCCCACCTAAAGGCCAAACCTTCCAAATTAGAATACTAGTTTACTCGATTCATAGGAATCTGCTCTCCATGGCTCACTTAGTTTCCCCTGCTCCTAGAAATTTCATAACATGGGATAGTGGTAGTCTGCTACAACTACCTATGTCCCTAGATGTATGGCCTTCCATACTCGCTAATGCCCTCAAGTCTATTCCAAAAATTTTTAGAGAAGACTTCAAAAGCCCCTTTGAACACCTCTAGGATATAGTGGAGGTATGTAGGGTACATAATATAGTAGAAGAAAATATTTCCCTTAGGCTGTTGCCTGCCTCCTTCAAAGGAAAGAATCAAAATTGGTATCAATCTTTGGCCTTCAGTTCTATCTGCTCCTTGGATCAACTTGAAGAAAGGTTGTTCTAACACTTCTCAGAGAAGGGAGATCGCTCTTCGTTACTCCATTAACTAATCACTATCAAAAGAGCTCTGCAGGAGGCTATGAGCAACTTCAACACCAGGTTTCACAAAACCTTACAAAGAATCATTGTGACTACTTGACCCCCAGCTGTGATGGCATTTATGTTCTATCTAAAGGATTTCAATTCGGACATGGCAGTGATGATAACCTCCATGGGAGAGGATATATTACATGATGCATACGAGTTGGCTATGCATGCAAAGAATAATTTGATTGATGTTGGGAAACTTCCACCATGACCTCTGATGCCTGTGTTTTTAGAAATTGTGAACGAGTGCTCTTAACCTACTCTAAAATATGTAAAACAAGGTGCAAAAAGAAAGGAAAAGAACACTAACACCTCATGATTATCCTAGTTGAATTCAAAACAAAATAAAGATAGAAAGAGAAGATTTTACCTTGTCTTGAATTGATGTTTGGTTGGCCCTTGATAGTTGATAATGTGCAAGCTCCTTCAATGGAAAAATGGATGGAAAATGGATTCAAAACAATAAGGATTGAATGGATATTTCAATGATTCAAGTGGGTATTTTGATGGATGTAAGAGATGGCTACTATGAAATCTTGAAGATGAGCAATAATGGTGGATGAAGGTTATGCTTGAGAGATGGTTGAATGTGATTGTTGTTGAGAGAATGCAAGTGTGAATTGAAAAGTGTTGTGAATGAAAGAAAAATATTTCATTTTATGAAAAGAAACCCTAGAGAAATGGAAAGTTGAGATCTTTCCACCAAGGGTAAGATGAAGGGCTGAGGTGAGTTGAGGACTCACAAGCCCTCACATCTTGGCATGTGGTAGATGAAGTGTCACAAGGAAACATGAGGTGGAAGATGACATGTGATGGAGGCACTTACAAGTACCTTGTCACGTGATTGATGTTACCTCTCAATGATCACATGGGAAAGAGGAAAGCTTAGGGAGAATAAAAGTGAATTTTAAATTCACAATGATTGGGAGTATCCTAAAGATAAAACAAGGTTCCCAAAAGGGGAAGTACTTCTCCTTATGTGATTGATGTGACCCTTCAAGGATCACATGGGGAAGAGGATATTCCTTGGAGGAATAAAAGTGAATTTTAAATTCACATGGGGAAGACAAAAAGGAATTAAAAATTCCTTAGGGAATGAGAGAGTTGACCAAGATGTTGATTAGACTAACTAATCAATGATTAGAAGATTGTTAGTGGTTAGTGATGATTAGGAGCCAACTTGCAAAAGTTGGAGGATGTGACACATCCTAATCAAGGATTAGACATGTCACATCCCTAATGATAGGATTAGTAGGTGGATTAGGGTTAAGGAAAAGTGATGGAGGATGTGACATGTGGGAAATTAAATAAATGTATTATTTATTTAGTTCATTTGAGGAAAAGGGGAAAGGGGGTAAGCTATTTAACTATTTAACTAGATACTTTAGGAATTTAGCAGACTTTAAGGATTTTAATTAAAAATAATAGAAATATTACTTAATTAATGCAAATAAGAGGATATTTAGATGAAAAGGGATAAATTTGGACAAATGGAAGTGTCCAAATTTAGGTGTCTACAGAAATATCCAGTGGTTCTTGAGAAGAAGCTACTCTAAGCACCTCTGCTACATAAGTGACGATGTTGGCCATGCCGCAATCCATGCACATATACCTCGCCCCACAATTGAGCATGTTAGGCTCTTCCTTTATAGTAGCAAACATCAATGATATGAAGAGTCTCATGCAGTCTTTTGCTAATGAGTTAGTTCTCATCAAATGACAGTAAATGACACCTCTGAAGTGGACCACTCAAACCTATGGTGGAAGGAGGCCATCCTATCAACATAACATGCACCAAGGACCCTCAAGAGGAGGAAGTTAACAAATTGCATCCGTAAACTAGATAGTCCCGGTCATTGTGCCACTAAAAATAGTAAAGGACAACTAGAGTAAAGAGTTAATCCCAAGCCAGAACAACCTGGAAAAATATGAGAATGTATGGTGCTTCCCATTCAATGATAGTCACATACCCGAAAATTTTCCAATGGGAAATATGCAAAAAAAATAGTAGAACAAAGAAACAAGGGTTTGTTCCTGAATGTAGAAGAATATGAGTCCCTTGAAATGGAAAATGCCCACTTTAGAGCACAAATGCAAGGAATGTCTTTAGAGCAAGAGCTGGATATTGTGCCCAATGAAGCACTTTTTTCGTGGATGGAGGAAGAAGATGTGGTATTCACAAATGAAGCTCTACTGACTAGTGCTTTGCAAGTATAGTTGGAATACAAAAAAAGATCCAAAAGAAGGCTTATGGGAGAATACGTACAATAATCTCCGCTGCATCCTTAGCCATGACAATCGACATCATAAGAAAAGTAGGATTTTTTGGTCATTGGACGACCTACTCAGCAGCCATGAACTCTACTGTTGCCAGTGAAGGAGATGGACAAGATGCTGAGCCCATTCATGGCAGATCATTTTCCTCTGAAGATGATAGAGATACCACTATTTAAGCCCAAGGTCTAGCTAGTCATAAAATTTAATGTGGTGGAAAAATTGAAGAAGGTGCCTGCCAATGTATCTCTATGGGACGTCAAATCTATCCCCAAACAAAAGACATTGCTTTGGGAAGCATTAAAGAAGGAAGAAAAAATACTGTAGATGGATGTGACTCCACTGTGTGATCAAAGTAAAGATAAAGCACTTGTGTCAGAACCTAAAGCTCTAAAGGCCAAAAATTTTGTGAACGGAGTGGACAATTCAAAAGAGAAAGTGGTAAGCAAGCCGAAACCCACACCCTTCTTTTTAACACTGATTGTGGGAGATAAACTTTTGCATAATAACATGATTAATTCGGGAGCTAGTACAACGGTCATGCCAAAGAAAGTGGCCGATGCTTTGAAACTTAAGTATGAGACCCTTGTGAAGGGAATCATGCAATTGGACGGGAAGAAGGTTTCGATCGTTGGTCAGATAAAAGATCTATCTTTAACCCTCCTCTCATGCCCAAGCCAAATGATCACATAATAGATAGTGGTGATAGACATTCTCCTGATCTTTAGGATGTGTCTTTCAAGAGATTTTCACCACAAATCTTAGCGGATATTTGGTGCTCAATTGGTCTAATTTGATATTAAGGACCAAGCATGGGGAAAAGATGATAATCATGTCTGAATTTTTACACCCAAAACACATAGTAGACAATGCAGTTTTATGCTTTGAAGCAACACATACCTCTTTCTCACAAAGGGATATATACTATGTAGATATGCTAGAAGATGAAGAAGAAATGAGTGATCAGACTGCCAAGGAAGAGGTGCTCCTCAACTAATTCATTGACTCTGACCCATTTAGAAAATTTCATGCAACAAGTCTAGGAACCTATGTGATTTTTTATGACGATCAGGTCTTTCCGAAATTGATAAAGAATCAAAAGGAATATGATGATCCAGGAGATAACTATCTATGGACCTTATACTTTGATGGCACCAAGTGAAAAGCTGATTCAGAAGCAAGTGTCTGAATAGTGTCCCTGATAGGATTAGAGACCCTCAAGGCTTTTCATTTTCAGTTCTCATGCTTGGACAATGATGCGGAGTATGAAGCCTTGGTTCATGGTCTAATTCTTGTAGAACAAATGGGTGTAAAGAGAGTGAAAACATTTGGAGATTTAGAGTTAGTTGTGAGCCAAGTTTGTGGGCAAGCGACTGTAAAGAATATAAGAATAAAGTCATATAGACATCAAATATGGGATCTGATTGAGAGTTTTGAAGCTTTCAATATACAAGTTATTCCCTGATCTCAAAACTATGTTGCTGATCAGATCGCTTCAATCAATTCACAATTTAAGCCAGTTTTTGATTCAACAACAAAGTAGAATGTAGTACAAATCATTGTTCGATCATAAATCCCTAAAAAATGATCAAAACTAGCAAGTATTTGAGGATGAAATTTAGATCGTTGCCTTTATATAAAAATTAGGAGGAACTTCTGACTATTCACAACCTTGAGAGCAAAATTTACCAAAGAGGAGGTTATCCAATTAAAAGGAAATAAGCTTCCACGAGGTTTGATCTCCCTCAAAAATATTTTTGACTATGAAGATGTAAGAAATGGAAAATAGAGGTTCATTGCAAACGTAAAAGATTATGAAGAGCTTGATGTCGAAAGCAACAGAAAGTTAAAGGTCAGAAAGGACGTTTTGCCGAGGGATAAGGAAAGACTAAAGGATCTATATTCTAGAGATGACCTAGTGGAAGGATCTTAAAGGGTATGATCTGGGCATAGTTCAACATACCATTGACCTAGTGGAAGGATCAAAGCTAGTCTGACAAAAACAAAGCACAATTAATCCAAAGGTTGAAACACCAAATTTATCGAGTCAAGGATCATACATCTGATTAAGCATTCCACCTAGGTGTCTAATCTGGTACTAGTTCAGAAAAAGAATGGAAATATTAGGCTTTGTGTTGATTTCCAAGATTTGAATAAAGCCTTGTTGAAAGACCACTACCCTTTGCCATTAATGGAGCAGATCCTAGAGACCGTGGCCAGATCAGAGATGTTTTCATTGTTTGATGGATTCTTAGGTTATAACCAGGTATATGTAAAGGAAGGAAACCAACATAAAACAACGTTTACCACTAAGTGGGGAATGTTTGCATAATAAAAAATTCCATTCAGAATTTCAAATGCTGGTGTGGCCTTTCAACGAGAAATGCATATTGCCTTTAGAGGATTAATTAATCTAATTATTCTCATATATCTGGATGACTTAATGGTCTTTTCAAAGTCAAAGGATGATCAATTTGGTCATTTGGATAAGGTTTTCCAAAAATTTCAATAGTTTGGGATTTCTTTGAATCCCAAAAAATGTGTCTTCGGAGTACCCCAAGGTAAGCTACTGGGTTTTGTAGTGTCAAAGGAGGGAATAACAATAAACCCTAAAAGGGTGAGATCTATAATGTAGTTACTCCTACCAGTAAATCAAAAGGGACTGCAGTCTTTTCTAGGAAAGATCAACTTTGTCAGTAGGTTCATTTCCGATTTCATAGGCATTGCGAGACCTATCACACTAATGCTAAAAAAGAACCTAATGTTCAAATGGATCTAGAAGGAAAAGAAGCTTTTGAGAAGATAAAGATAGCTATCTCCCCCACTTCGGTGTTGGCTAACCCAGAATTTTCTAAAAATTTCCTACTCTATCTATACAATAGCCAATATAGCATAGCTTCGGTACTCACTCAGAAGGACAAAGGAAATAGCAGAGAGCATCCTATCACATTTCACTTAAGGAATCTTAAAGGATATGAGGCCAAGTATAATTTTGCTAAAAATTAGGCTTTTTCCATTGTTAAAATCTTGAAGAAGTTTCGACACTTGGTGTCAGCAAATAGAATCACTATTCTCATCACACATCCTAGTGTACAAGAGTATAGATCATTGAAGGTGAGATAATTGAGAAGAGGGAAAACTGGATCACTAAGTTCCTAGAGTATGATGTGGATATTAGACCAACCAAGCTGGTTCAGGGAAGAGGTCCATGCGAATATCTTGCACAAGAATCGAGTTCCATAGCTGAGAAGGAGACCGATCAAGTCTACTCAAACCAGTTCGAGTTCGATGAGTCTTGGGTGGTAGATCAAATGTAATATATCGAAAAGGGGCAGTACTTGACTAGGCTTCCATTCCATAAAGGGTGATACTATTGACTGCAAGGCACTAGGTATGTATTAATTGAGGGTATATTGTTCAAGAGAAATTATGATGGTGTCCTAATTTGATGCTTAGACAAGCCATAGGTGGAAAGAGTTCTTAATGAATTTCATAGTAGTCCTAAGGGTGGAAATTTCTTTGCCAAGACTACCGCCTTGAAGATAATACGATTAGGATATTATTGGTCGTCCATATTTTCCAAAGCACACCATCTGGTGCAGAAGTGTACTCAATGCCAATTCTTTATCAGTAAGAGAGAATTTTTCTTTTCCTTTGAGTCCAATTGTAACTGAAGAACCCTTTGATCAATGGGATTTGGATTTCAATGGAATGATAAATCCTATTTCTAGCTAGCTGGTCACAAATGGATCCTTATTGCGGCCAACTACTTCAGAAGCTGGACAGAGGCCGTCGCCCTAAAAAATTCTATAGAGGGAGAGATTGTCAATTTCCCAGAGGAGTTGGTAACTAGATTTGGTTTGCTAAAAACCATCATATCCGAAAATTCTCAAGCTTTTGTAGGCTGAGGCATGTTGTATTTTGCTATCAAACATGGGGTTTACCTTAAATTTCATCAAATTACTACCCACAAGGAAATGGGTTAGCGGAATCGACTAACAAAAACTTAATGAGGTTAATCAAGTGCATTGGGCTAGAGAGACAAAGGGATTGGTACAAGCACCTATGAGCTACTTTGTGGGAAAACTGGATTATGCCCAAGCAGATCCTAAAGGCCTCTCCTTATGAACTAGTATATGGAAAAGAGGTAGTTTTACCTATTTCCATAGAAATCCATGCCTTGCAACTACTAAAAGCCCTGAATATTGAAGAAAGCGATGGAATGGAAGTATGGTGGGAAAAAATCCTCAAAATTGAGAAAGATAGAGGAAAAGCTCATGGAGCCATGATTGGCCACCAACAGACAGTAAAGTGGTGGTTCAATAAAAAGACCTCAAACCTAGATTTCAGGGAAAGGAGCCTAGTACTAAAGTACGATGAGCGCACTACAAAACTAAGACAACATACCAAATTTGAAGCACTATGGAAGGGACCCTTCTGAATCAACACGTGCAAAGAAAAGAATGCATACAAACTTGAAGATATGGAAGGTAACACTTTGGATATAATGGTGAATGGTGTTTGTTTAAAATTATTCCATTAAAATATGCAATTCTTTAAAAATTATAAGAGTTATGTACCATATGTAAAATTTTTGTAAATACATTTTAGTTTTGAGAATAAGCCATGAGAAAAGCATGGAAGTAGAAAGTACTATATTATATTATATTCATAAAAAAAATTACAGTGTAATACAAGCCCAAGGCTTAGATTTAAACATGAATCCCTCTCGAGCAAACCCTAAAAAGAGTCACAAAGAAAAAAGAAGCAAAAAGGAGGCAACATGCAAAAAATAGTAAGGCTAAGCCTCCAACTGTCAAAGCACTTGAAGCAGCTCATTGTCAGGTTTTTCTTCTTCTTCTTCTTTGTGAGGATGAAAAAGGGGGGTGAACACACAACACACATGGGCTCAACACAACATGGACCATAGGCCTAGTCACCATAGTTATACACCAAAAACCTTAAGTGCTTTGTGCAGTTGAGCCTCGGAATGTGCTCCACACCATACTCTCGTGAAAGGTATGTGTCTGTTGGTAGAGATGATGAATGATGCCATTCAAGTTCCATGGTGCAGAAGTTAGTAAGGAAGGGAAACCAGGGTATGCCTATCCCATAATCCACATGCCTGCAAATATCCATGGCACTTGGAATGTCGATGCCAAGGATGGCTACCTGCATGATTTTTCCGAGCCCTTCCTTCAGCGTAGAGCCAAACATATGGTAACACAATTCAATTATAATGGGCTTAGAAATGTTCAGATCTAGCAGGGAAGTGATGAAGTGAGAAAGTATGTTGCAGTTGCTCCTCAACTAGTTCTCATCATCAATGTAGTCCAGGCCGACTACCCACTTGAACGCAACCAAGCCAAGGTGATCACACCTCTTCACCAGACACTTAATTTTGTCTATGGTGACCTCTCCCACAAAGAAGTATTGTGGCCTCCATGGTAGAAGCCAAATAGGAGTGCGCAGGCCAGCAGACATTTTGATAAAGTAATAGATTATAGCGGAACGAGAGAGAGTGAGAAAAGCTTGCTAAAATTAAAAGGCTATTTTTTTCAAATGAATATTACAATAAGGTGGCATAGCTATATATAGAAAGGATGTGTTAGTGAACCCAACCAATGGGAAGTCCATTTTTGGCCAGAAAATAATGGAGAAAATACCAAAGAAACCGAAGGGTAGTAGATGAATCATACGAAAAATCTGATAGGAGGTCTTGAGAAATAAATTTGGGTGTTGGGAGTAAATGCTCTCATATGTCGATTGTCAACATGTGTCCTTTCCCATCATCAACACTAGCCAACTTACTTATGTCTTTTCAAAAGTACCCTGCATTACTTAAGCACATTTGTCATAGCTAAAAGCACACTTCCTAATGCAATGAGCTTATTTGTGAAAGAGGTGGTAGGGAGAATGTACTAATTCCATTCTTGCAACATTTTTGGAATTCCCAAGGGATATAGATCTCAAATCCACATGTATCACCTCAGTGGTAGCATTTAATGGACTAGTGATAACAATGTAGTCTTAACTACATGTACCTGCAAGGGAATTAACTGCACCCAAAATCATATTTTTGTAAGTAGCAAAAGGAAAGTGGTATTTTCATTGAAGAAACTCTTTGTAACTTCTTGACATAGCCATGGTAGAGCCATCAACATCTGGTAGGAAGGCTGGAACCTCATCAAAAAGGTCAAGTTACATTGATATCTTTGGGAGGAATTCACTTGCCAACACCCCAATGCCAGATAAGTGGTCTTTTGAATTTTGTAAAAAGGTGCAACCAAATAAATTCTTCTAGAGAGAGGCAGTGCAATATTTTGTTGACAAAATTTTTAACACAAAATTGGTGGTTAACCCTAAAAACCTTAGGGAAGGTGCACTTCAAATAATGATAGATCATGGGGCATCTGAAGGTTTTGTGTCTTGGCTCTAGAATTGTGGTCTGCCATAGTTCATGTTGCCTGTCCTACAACCATGCCCAAAGCTGGTGGACGCATGTACCAAAAGATTTGACAAGGAGACATGAAGCATTATGGACAACAAGATCAAAGTCACAATTTTTGCTGCATCCATATGGGATATGTTGTGTATCCCTACAACTTGGGGTGCTAAACATTTCAATGAAGAAATGATCAATTATTTTTGGGAGGAAAGAACCAAGAAAGGAAGCTTTTATGAGGATGAAACGAAGGAAAGACTGGAGATAGGTCATTTTTCTTTTCCTCTTGCTTGGAGAAAGTTCAAGAAAGACACACATACTATCTTCCCAATGCTGGCCTAGATTTACGGCCTTGATGATGATGAGGGCATCCATCCCTTTCAGATGGGACTTGATTTTATACTCAAAAAGGAGAAGAGTCAGAAATATTATGATATTGCTGATGCAGTAGCTGGAGGAATGCTAGAAAAATTAAAGAACTATGATACTGAGTATAAATTCAGGTATTCCTCTTTCTTGGTTCACTTGATTTTGCATCAAAATTCTGAGTTTCTAGAGAGAAGTTTGCGAGTGTCTAGGTTCAATGTAAATGGATTTTATCATCCTATTTCTATGTGGACTTATGTACAATCATTGACATACAATTACTACTATTTTGTAGATTAATTTTTGAGGCTAGTACTTCTAGACTTGTTGCCACACCCTATGGGTTGTTTCTCTCCTAAGATCTTGCAATGGATGAAGACTCTACCAACCCCGATGGATTATTTCCTAGGAGAGGATTTTACATTTATCATATTCCATGGTTTCATTGGAGAGTCTTTCAGACTCCCCATATTTGTAATAGATAGAGGTTTTAGATTGGAGGCATGTCGTAAGGCAACTCTTGCCGAAAATGCCTATTGCACCGAAAGGAATAAGACAAGGCTATAACTGCTTCCCGTTAGCATTTCCAATAGTCAGGTGACACTAGAGAAGTAGAAGGAAGAGGGTGAACTTACAAACCTACTAGTGGTCATAGGCTTGGTCCTTATCTATGACACATGGGACTACAATCTGACAAAGTACTTCACTTTGAAACATGAGAGTTGGGAGTATTTTGGGTCAAGGAGGAATTTGACTTAGGAAATGCTAGAAGTATACATTGACTTGGCCTACATACCAATCAAACAACCAAAATGGTTGTATTTATATGTAGCATAGGAGGAGTATTAGAGGAGCCTCCCGATGGGTAAATCTGTCAACACACAATTGAATTGCAAGGGATGGTCAGAAAAGAAGAAGATAGATTTATGGAGGTTCTGACAAGAGTTGAGGTGCCTCAATGCCCTATTTGGAGAGTTTTGACCACATGATGAAAGGTTCAAAGAGATTTACAACCAAGAGGCTGATATTGAAAATAGAAATCTAAAGACAATTCATGAGATTGAAGAGGAACTTCCATGCCGTGCTTCCCATCCTTAGGAATTTGTTAGGAGAAGAGGCTCGAAGCAAAAAGACTCACAAGTCATGTCCTCCGTCAGTGCTTGAAGCAAAGGGAAACAAGATCGATGGTCTCCAAGAAGGTTTGTCATGGTTCCTCAAAGTCCAGGTTTCGGTGGGATTGACCGCCAAAGGATTGGAACGTACCAGTTCTTGTCATACAAAGAGAAGACAAGTCCATGATTTAGGTGCACCTGATGCATCAGTCAGAGGAGAAGAAGAGGTGGAGTCTTTTCTACAAAGTGTTTTAACCATCGTGGCCTAGGTAAGTTTTACTCCCTCTCTTCTTCATGCCTCTACGTCTCTAGTTACTCCTTTGGCCCCATTTATAGAAAAGAATCCTCCAACTGCAAACCCCGATCTTTTGGTCCTTAGTGAACCCCTAGCCATTTTTAGCAATGAACCTTATGGAGCAACCCAGTGCGTTGAGTGAGCAACATATGTTTTGGTCACTATTGATTCTTTGATCACCCTGTCTAGGGCCCCCATTGAAAAATTTGAATCATCCATGTTTCCCATTACTCCAGGTCCATCCACTTCTAGGAAAAATATCTCCGTCCACCCATTTCTCTTTTTACCCCAACTGGTTTTCCCCCTACCCAATCAGAATTTGGTATCCCACCTTTTTCCATGATTACACTCCCATTTGCCTCCCCACATGCTCATATGTCTGAGGTTTCTTCTTTTGTTACCATTTGGTCTCCCTCCAGGTGCTTCCATTGCAACACAAAGCATCAACACCTCATGGAGTTTCCAAGAGAATTTTGATGTGCCTAAGCAGGCCCTACAAGCCAAAAAGAAGAAAAAAATATTAAAGAATGCTGTGTTGCTAGCTACCAAGAAGATTGAAGCTTGCTTCAATTAAGAATGAAATTCTCTATTGATTACTACTATGAAGCCACTCATGTCCAAACCTGAAGGACAAATGCAGATGGAGGACTACAACATCAGGGCCATGGGTGTGGGTTTGAATGAAACTCACTCACATGACAAGGTGGTCCTACTTGAGGCCACCCAAAAGGTGGTATATGTAGATTATGAAAGACTAGATAGGAAGTTGAAGAAGTGGAAGGAAGAGTTAATGAATGTAAAGTAAATAGTGGCAAGCTGCAGATAGAAATCAAGGCCAAAGATGTTGAAATGGCTTGCATAAGGAAAATACAGAATCAATAAGGAGAAGCAGCTAAGTTTCTCATGGAGGCCCAAGGTGAACAGGTTTAGTTGTATGCTAAAATTGAAAAGTTGAGAGTTAAGCTTGCTACTGAGTTCCAAACAAACATAGAGCACCAATGCACTTAGGAAAACATAAAGAGAGCTAGATGGCATCCTATCTCAAGCTTCCAAAAATATACAAAAGGCCCAAGCAGAAGTAGAGATGTTAAGACAAGAGAAACAAGAAATAACGTCTGCTCTCCAGGTTCATGATCAAGAGATCAAAAGATTGAGCTCTGAACTAGCAAATTCCCTCTAAGAGAAGAATCAGATGGAGGAGAATGAAAGAGAGAGAGAGGCTCAGTTACATCAAGAGTTAACTACTGTGCAAGGGTTTGGGACCCTCCTAGTGTTGAAGAAGTTGATATCCACATACTGAGAATGAATCATAGTTGTGGTTGCTATCCTCAAACTAGCCCTATAGTTTTTGAGGGATGCTTAGGAATTAAATGGAGAGGTTGGTCTACTGGCCAACCAAATTCTATAAGTATATGCTCCCTGAGTAGAGGAATCACAAAGCTTGATTTACAAGTTGTGTGTGGCCACTGATGAAACCCTATGAAGTGCAAGAATCCTAGATCGAAGGGATGTATCCAGTAAAGCAAACAAATTCATCAACTACCACAAGGTCACAGTAAGAAGCAAGGAATACCAGGCAGTGTTGAACAAGAGGGTCAGCAAAATAAAGAAGGATTTCAGTGTCCTGCATAGCTTCGAGTTGCCTCCCTTTCTTTCACAGGATGGAGATGTGCTATTAGTTGAGCAGATCATGGATGTAATCAGACATAAGGTCTGGACTTCTACAGAACTCCTAGGTTCGAGCACGACACCAATTGTTGATGATGTCAAGCATGAGATCTTTCCCCTTTCTCATCTCTATTATCACCTTAGGGCTATTTCAACAAGATCAGGATTTGTTTCCTTCAAAGAAGTCTTTAAGCTAGATAGAGCGTATAAGTTCATCTCTAATCTCATCCAACCAACTAATGTGGATTGGGAGGCGCAAAATTCTACTTTCCTCAAACTCTTAGAATTTTCAGAGGTCTAGGTTCGTGCCTCTGCAAGCGAAGGCCCCCTGTGAGTCACCAGAATTGTGAAGCATTTTTTCCTTAATCATTTTTTATTTTTTGTCTTTTATATGTTTTTGGCTTCAGATGTGCCCACACTCAATGTTGTTCAAAAAGATGTATAATGCACCAAATGGTGGTTGTACGGATTTCATTTATCACCTTCCTTTCGAAAGAGAGTCGAGACAAGTGCCATCTCAGTGGAGATTTTGTCAAGGATGATTTTCACAAATCTGAGAATCTCTACCTGCTCGACACACCATCTCTTCACTACAGGCAATTTTCACTTTGAAGAAGCTATCATTTTTGAAGTAAATTTCGGAGCATGTTGGGTCTTTTAGTTTTCAGGATGGAAACTTTGAGTCTGAACCATCGAGCCACATGATTGGTGAACTATACTTTTTTCAGGCTATTTTCTAGGATCGATTGTTTTTAGATAATGATCTTTGCTAAATATCTAAAGGGAATTAATGCGGCAGTTGGGAATTAATGAGAAAAGATTGTCATGACCTAATTAAAGATCTATAATTAGATCGTAAGCTATCAAATGCTAACATCTAGCAGCAATTACTTTTGGAATGTGGTGGCGGTTCTCTCTTTTTTCAGCTATAAATGGGAGGCGACGACAAAAGGAAGAGGTTCCAAGTTCTAGTTTCTTTTTCTCAAGAAAAGGTTTGTTTAGTTTTCTTTAGGCATAGAAGTATTTTTAGAAGTAATTGGTAGAACATTGCTTTTCTATAGCATGTTATATTCTTTTAGCTCAAACTATTATAGGATTGGCATTCTACCTTTGATTTCTAAGTTCATTTGATATTCAAGAATGAACTATGCAGAAGAAATCTTTGAGACTATGCATATTATGGCCTTTATCAAGTTCCTTCTTTATGCTTTCGTTTAGAATGAAACAATATGTTAAGTTGAATTCAAGTAGTTTGAGTAGTTGATTTCCATGTTGTATGCTTATATGGTATGATAGTAATTGATGGGAATTAGATTATGTCTGTTGAACTTCTTTATTTTCCTAAAGGGTTGTTGTTTTTTCAAATTATGTTGTAAGAAGAGAAAGAGTTTATGCAATTTCTAAATGTTTTTATGTTAACCTTATAATTTTTTATGCTTGATCAGAGAGTATGTGTAGGATCATGATGGGCCAAAAAGTGGCGATACATGATGGGTATGTGTAGGGTATGTGGCTGCCAACTTTTTTTTACCCAAAATTGATGAAACAAAAAGTGTTTTTAAAGGAGATTCTCAGTTTTCCACCACTATAAATTATGCTTTGCTTTGAATTTAATAAATAATTATTATTCATTTTCTATTTGAATTATGACTAAAGTTTTGATTGATAGGCTGGTTGAAAAAAATCTATAGCTTTCAAATGGTCACATTTTTTGAATCCAAAACATGCATCACATTCTATGCTTCGCATACTATAGGATTAAAAAAAAATGAATTTCATGAAGTTTTGACCAAGTTAAGGTGGTCAAACAAACGAGTTTTTTATATTTTTTAAAATTTGTAATAAAAAATTCATAATTAATTATTTACTTGGAAAAAAATTACAAAAAAATATGCATCACATTGGGACATGAGTCCTCTACTTATATCTAAAATCTTATAAAAAATATTATCATTTTATGGTGGTTGGGGTGGTCAGACAGACACCTACTTATTTTTTCAACTGAAATTGAAGTACTACTAGATTGGAATTTCAAATTTTCACCAAATAGATTTAAAAAAAATTAAAAATATAGTAGTTTAGAAAATACATTCAATTTGCTACAAATTCTATTCTTACATATTTTTGAAATAATATAGATAACTTATTCAAATTTTTACGTCAAGTTGCCTAACTCTAGTTTTTCTAAAATTTTTGCCACTTAAGGGCCTGTTTTTTCCATGATGATCCTGCACATACCTTGTACCTTAATGAATAGTACCTATGGGGAGATTTGAAAGACTACATTGTACTTATATTTAGCCTTTGTTTTTCAGTCTCTTCCCAACAATGAAAGGTTGTGGCATTATGTGTCTAATATATCATTCATAGGAAATATTGGGTTTGAAATGTTGTAAAAACTTTAGCGCATCACCATTTTTATGTTTTACATTTACATTTTCTTTTACCATTTTCTCCAAAACTTAGAGAAGATTTGACTTTCTATAAAAATCCTGAAGGTATTTAGTGTGGTGCAAATTTTCCCTCGACCGACTGAATTTCCCATAAGGTCGTCAGAGAGGCGCAAAATTTTATGATCAATAAATACATTTTTCCCCCACTTTAGTGAGAGTTTCCCCCTTGAGAAACTCATACTAAATTAGACATTCAAAAAACTTGTGTATGCAACAATAAGAAAGATATATAGTCACACCCTATCAAAGACTAGGAAAAACAAAGAAAAAAATAAAGGATCAAGCAAAATCATTCCAACACAATGTGGAACACAACTATTTGTCCAAGAAAAAGGATCAAGCTTTGATGGTCCAATGTGATGTGGAACACATCTAGGTTGCTTGTCTGTAACAAGGATCAAGCTTCAAAAATCCAATGCAATGTAGAACACATCTAGGCTATTTGTCTATTACAAGGATCAAGCTTTGATAGTCCAACACAATGTAGAACATATCTAGCTAGGCTATTTTTTTGTAACATGCATGCTCACTCTAGGGTAGTGGAACCTTTTGCCATCCACTAGGTGAGTTATCCCAATGAGGTGGAAAATGAGAGAATCATATTAGCCTCCCATAGCATACCAAAATTATCCTCCTAACAACTTAGATAAGGCACCACAATGCTATGCTTTTGAATGATTTTGAATGTTATGTCTATAGGTTTTGCTAAAGGGGATTTTGCTTTGTTCATGTGTAAGGTCTTCTTCTTAGGGAGCATCATGCCTAATGCTTCCAAGAGAGGACAAGTCAAGAATATCAGATTGCCACTTATGGGATGCCTCCTTTGTATCATGCCACTAAGGGAAATCATATGCTTAGAAATATCACACTCTTGGAGGACATCAAACCCAATGACACCACCAAGAAAAGGACACATCACAAGAAAAAGGAAAATCACACCATGAAATATGCAAAATGTCGAAAGATATCATTAATGCATGTCCCCACTTTAAAGTGGTTGCTAACACGATTACTGTGACTAATTGCTTTAAAGTAGCCAATATTTTCTCCTAAGACATAAGAGCTTTCCTTGAAAAACCCTATGTCAAGTCATATTTTTTCAAAATAAAGCTACATGATGAACAAGGAAGGAGGGGTAGCTTGATGCAGGAGCATCCCAGGTCAACATACAATAGACATCAATCAAAATATCCAGTTTTATTTTGTTGTGTTTTCATTTTTCCTTTCTCCGAAGGAAATTTCATTTGATTTGGTGATCATTGGTGAAGCAATGAATTAATGTTTTGTCATTAATTGACAAATGTTAAATTTAGGTTATGTGAAATTCCAATCTACAAATGGTATTCTCCATATTATGGGTTAATGGTAAAAGATAATCAATAAATGGTATTTTCATATGAAAATGAGACGGTTATCATTGAGAAATGAAGAGAAAGAATTTGGTGAAGGGTCGATTGAGTGCCCAATTGGAGGGGGAAACACTTCATTTTTGTTTACCTCCACATTTTTCATTTTAAAGAGGAAAACATGGGAATGTGAGGAGTGCAGCATAGAAGGGAAGCTCCACGCGGCCCAAAAAGGCTCCTGGAGTAGGGCACTTCAAGGGGGACAAGGCACAGATAAGAAAGACAAAACTTACACGGTGTTAACTCTTAATTCCTAGTAAAAATCACATTACTATTTGGGGTAGATTGAAGATGAAATATAGCACCAACATCAAGAGTGAAAGGAAAGTGGGAAATATTGTTTGAAGAAATTCTTATCAGAGAAAGGACAAGGTACGGTTAGAGAAGATTATCACCATCGATTTCAAAGAGGAGAAACTTCGAGCCACATATAATTTCACATCTGATATGAAAATGTGTGTGGGTAAAAATTAATTCCATGCTAGGTGTAAAGGAACTTTTGGCGCAGTCTAAAGAAGATAGACCGACAGTAGGAAGAAAGCACATGAGGGTAAAGGAGGAAAACTAGAGGTGTTCATGAAGAGAAGATATAATCAGTTGTGGTTAGGCATGTGAAGAGGGGCAAGTATTTAATTTTAAAAGTTAATAAGGAGGCAAGTAGATATTCCATTCTAGCAATCGTGAGTTTTATTGCTTCATTTAAATAGAGTGAAGAGGTAGGCCGATAGCTGGGTAAGAAGAATAATTGAATTTAGAAGGGGCATGGAAAACTTGCAAGGCCTGAATCAGGCATACGAGGATTGGAACATGAGATGCAATTAAAGGGAGGAAGTATTGGGAGGCATAGCGGGGGAAGAAATAAAGAGTGGGTTGATTGGGCAGAATAAAGAAAGGTTGATAGGACATTCACATTGAGAGTGAATGGTGATGGAAAGTAAACAACACCGAATGTTTCAGTGTAGTGGTAATTGAGAAGGACAGTGAAGAAAAGGCCACAAAGCAAAATTTGTGGTCAAAGAATTGATGTATAATGGCAGCGAGTCTCTGTAGGATGTGTGGAAGAGAGCTAGCACTAAGTAGAGATTTCCTAATAATTGTAATGTCTATTCATGAAATATTGAAATAGTAGAAGTTATTTTTTTTGTTTTCAAATCTAAGTATCTTGTTGTGCAATCGTGATCAATTAAAATTGACATAAGCTATTGACAATTTTGGAGTTAATTGTCATGGAGTTTTTCCTATCATCCGAGTTTAGTGTATTTGGTTGAGTTTTGTTTTATGCTCTACATCAAATTTCTATCAGAGCTAGAAGACCCTAAAAGAGAGTTGTGAGAGAAATTTTGTTGCAGGTGTGAAAGAGAGTCTGTAACTGCTATGCTCCAGCAAAGATAAAGTTGGGTAGAAGGTGTAGAGTTCTTCCACTAAGAGAAGGTGGGTAGAGGAAGCATCTTCTAGAATATTTTTTGGGTAGAGGGTAGTTGTGGGTTGAAGAAAGTATTGTGTGAAGGAAGATTACAACAGACGAAATGGAATCTTCGTGAGAATCAAGGTTTGATTGCAGCATGGAACTGTTTCAAAGAAGACGATGTGTAGAGACTTGAAGATATCCGTCAAAATATTTCAAACATGGATCTCATGTTGCTACCCTCCATTCAAGCAGAGCTTGAATCTATTCTTCTTTGGGAGTATGATGCAGGAGCATCCTGGGTCAACACACAATCGACATCAACCAAAATATCCTATTTGATTTTGTTGTTGTGTTTTCATCTTTCCTTTCTTTGAAGGTAAATTTCATTTGATTTGGTGATAATTGGTGAAGCAATGAAATAATTTTTTTTCATTAATTGACAAATGCTAAATGTTGGTTATGTCAAATTCCAATTTGCAAATGACATTCTCCATTTTATGGGTTAAAGGTAAAAGATAATTAATATATGGTATTTTCATATGAAAATGAGAGGGTTATCATTGAGAAACGAAGAGCAAGAATTTGGTGAAGGGTCGATTGAATGCCCAATTAGAGAGGGAAACACTTCATTTTTGTTTACCTCCACATTTTTCATTTTAAAGGGAAAATAGGGGAATGTGAGGTGTGCAATAGAGAAGGGAAGCTTCATGCAGCCCAAAAAGGCTCTTGGAGTAGGGCACTTGAAGTGGACAGGGCATGGATAAGAAAGACCAAACTTGCACAATGTTAACTTTTAATGTCTGGAAAGAATCACATTACTGTTTGGGGTAGATTGAACATGAAATATAGCAGAGACATCAAGAGTGAAAGGAAAGTGGGAAATGTTGTTTGAAAAAATTCTCATCAGAGAAAGGACAAGGAGTGGTTGGAGGAGATTATCACCATTGACGCCAAAGAGGAGAAACTTTGAGCTAGATATAATTTCGCATTTGAGATGAAAATTTCTGTGGGTAAAAAGTAATTCCATGCTAGGTGTAAAGGATCTTTGGGCACAATCTAAAGAGGATAGACCGACAATGGGAAGAAATCCCACATGGGTAAAGAAGGAAAACTGGAGATGTTCACGAAGGGAAGATATAATCTGTTGTGGTCAGGCATGTGAAGATGGGCAGGTATATCATTTTAAAAGCTAATAAGGAGGCCAGTAGATATTCCATTCTAGTGACCATGAGTTTGATCACTACATTTGAATAGAGTGAAGAGGTACGTCGATAGTTGGGTAAGAAGAATAATTGAATTTAGAAAGGGTGTGGAAAATATGAAAGGCCTGAATCGGGCATATGAGGATTGGAATGTGAGATGCAGTTGAAAGGAGGAAGTATTGGGAGGAATAGAAGGGGCAGAAATAAAGATTGGGTCGATTGGGAAGGATAAAGAAACTGTAAGAATTGGCTATGAAGGTAGCCACCCAAGATCTAGAGGCCTAATAGAAAGAACAAGCATAAGAGAGATAGAAACAAGATGACAAGAATAAACTGTATTCTACCAATGATGCAAATAGAATTTAATGTGTCGTGCCATGCAAAAGTACATAAGATACCCCTTGGTTATATAGCCAAGGTGAGAACATAGGTCATAAGATTATGACAATTGTCGTAATCTTATGACATGAGACAACTGTGAAAAGCTATCACTCCACTTAAAGTGGAAAAGTGATAATGTGATAATCACCACAAATGGTGGATCACCCACAAAAGGTGGAGAGGTAATCACATGATGTGTCCATGAAAGTTGGATGTGATAAAGTAATAACATGATAAGTTCCACCAAAAGAGGGAATTCTCCAACTACCTCTTATGTGGTCCCTAACTAAACTTAAATAAGGTGTAATAATGACCTAGGACAAGGTACACCACTTTTAATTACACCAACACCCCCCTTAAGTGCAACTTAGGGAGAATGTACAGAAAAAAAGCAATGCAAGATGGGTCCCGACTACTAGGCCATATTAGGTACCCATGTACACACACAATGCAATCTCTCACAACCAAAGAAAAGGAGAAAACCTAGTGGGACAAAAATCCTCCCCAAAAGAGAGAAACAAAACAAGAAACATGCTCTAGGAAGGTCAAACCTTGAGTAAGGGAAAATTCCCCCCATAAGAGAGAATGAAGAAGTCCATGCAACCCCCCTTAATGGAGAGTCACTACTCAAATGTCACAATGTCAAGAGTCCCCAATCTTAACTGAACAAGAAGGCATAGTAGAACAATGTGACGACTGATGTAGAGCAGACCAAGGATGATGATGAGTCCTTCAAATGATATTCCAAAAGAATGCCAACTGTGATAAGCATTGATAGAAAGGATCAGGTACAAATGCAGAAGATGCCACATAACTGGTGATTGAGTTGAATTTGTCAACTCAAGAGTAATTGCAAAATCTGTCAATAAAGAATTGTAGATGAATCCACACTGCAACAGGAATAAGGTTGGAACCAAGAAGACAACTGCGTGAGCATCAACTTGAATGCTCGTCAATGGCAGATTGGTACAATCTAAGTCTCACTGGAGCCATGCACCAAGTCTCTAGATGTAGAGCCGAACTTCTGAAGACAGGTAGAGTTCTTCCAAAATAGGAGTGTCTATATGGTGACTAGTCCATCTCACCAAAATGCATGGGTAACTAGTCAATGCATTCACTCAGTATATAGGAACTAACACTAGATACATAGATCAATCCAAAGAAGCATACAGTATGACATAGTACACTGAAATAGTAGGATTGTGGCACTTTATTTTAGTGTGTTACAACATTACATAGAGGAGAACTACAATCAACATGATGCAAAACTGGAAATAATGATGAAGAAGCCAACCAAAAGTGCCCTAAAGCAGAAGACCGCGAAGAAAGCCCTCCAGGTGGATGTCGGTAGGAGTAACTGGCCCTTGTTGACTACTGATTAGAGGAGCAACGATGCAAGATAAGGCTCGATCAAGAGGCAAAATTATTTCCCTAGGTTTGCTTATTATTGCATGATTTGTTTTTAAAAAAAGTTTATCTAAAAGCTTAATTTAAAAACATTATTAAAAAAAGCTTTATTATTGGAATAATAAAGAAAATTAAAGTTTTGATGAAAAAAACTTTTATTAAAAATAAAGGAAAAAAACATTTTTTTTGTTGAAGAAAACTTTATTAAGAACTCTAATAAAGAAAATAATTTTTTAAAATTTTTGGAAAAAACTTTTATTAAAAAATTAATAAAGACAAAGAAATATAATTTTTGTTTTTCTTTTAATTATTAAAAAATTTAATAAAAATTATTAAAGAAAAAAAAAAAAAATTAAAAAACTTAATTAAAAGAAGCCTTATATAAAAATTTTATTTTGAAAAAATTAAAAAAATATTTAAAAAATAGAATGAAAAGTTTTTATTTTAAAAAGATGTTTAAAAAAAATGAAAAATGGAAGGGATCGGTGGGGTCGGCAGGGAAGCCGCCCCCTACAACGGCCCGCGGCCGTGCAGGTGGCAGACGACCCTGTCGCCGCTGCCAGCTGTAGACCTATAGCCGCAGGTACTGCAGTACCTGCGTCTGTAGGTTAATAATATTAATATATATATATAAACTTTGTTTTATAAAAAAACAAAAAAAACAATACTTTTTTTTTCTTTTTCAAGTTTAATTAAAAAATTTACAGAAAATTTAATTTTCTTTTTAATGAAAAATCGTACCGTTGCATAGGTAGGGTTGTACGGCCCGCCTACTAAAAGAATTTTGCTTCCGAGAGCAACTTTGTCCAAATTTGATAATTTGGCAATCGATTTAGGGCTTTTTGGCCCTTCTTAACGCGATGGCAATGTCGTTTTTAGCTGAAAATGTTCTGAAGTGGTAGCTAGCTCCTGGATCTAGCAACCACCTCCAATCTTCAAACCCTTGTAGATTTGGCCTCCAATGTCCAACTAGGATTAAACAAAAGGAAAATATGACTATCTCGAACATTCCAGATGCAATGGTGAGCTTAGATCTAATGCAACAACCTCCCAAAATTCACCTACAACACAAGGCCAAAAATGGAACCCCCCAGAATTTGGTATTTCTATCAAGAAAATACAAGATTGCACTCAAGATGTCTGCAAAATGACAATCTAAAGGCACTCCAATAGCTCTGATACCATGTAATAATTGGCTATGAAGGTAGCCACCCAAGATCTAGAGGCCTAATAGAAAGCACAAGCATAAGAGAGATAGAAACAAGATGACAAGAATAAACTATATTCCGCCAATGATGCAAATAGAATGTAATGTGTCATGCCATGCAAAAGTACATAGGAGACCCCTTGGTTATATAGCCAAGGTGAGAACATACAAGGGCATAAGATTATGACAAGTATCGTAATTTTATGATCCGGGGGACAATTTTTTAGTGAAAATTGAAGTGTTCCCAATACTCCAAAATTTAGCATCATGAGAAAGAGAACGACATCCTGATTCCAACGCAACTTGAATGGGGCGAAAAGGACTCCGTTTGTGCAAGTTACAACCAGTCAAACTAGCTTTAGGGGTGTCCAGAAGGTGAAAAATAATCATCTCAGAAAATGACGGAACCAGCGTCATCGTGAAGAGCTCATCGAGACGATTCCGACGGCATTTGTTTCATCAAAATCTGACATCGTATGCTCGAGTTACAAGCAGTCAAACTTCAGTCAACTTGAAGGTACAACTAATGACATCATCATGCTGATGTGTCAGTCTGTAGCATACGGAATCCACATGGACCAACTGGCGCAAGACACGTGGCAGGTGACTCAACTATACGTACCAATCAGCGACTGACACGTGTCCGTCCATACCGGTGATGTGGCTCTTCGTACCCCGACATGGCATCACACGTGGCAGACAATTCGGTAGCACAGTCAGCAGGTCAGCATACACGTCATCATCGTTGGTGAATAGTAGCATGACACGTGTCGGGTCTTTGGCAGTCGGGTTTGTTAAACGGAATGCCAAAATTAGTGCGGACGGGTTTGAACCCGTGATCTCCGCGGACAGAGAAACAAAAGGAAAATCTGACTATCTCGAACATTCCAGATGCAATGGTGAGCTTAGATCTAATGCAACAACCTCCCAAAATTCACCTACAACAAAAGGCCAAAAATGGAACCCCCCAGAATTTGGTATTTCTATCAAGAAAATACAAGATTGCACTCAAGATGTCTCCAAAATGACAATCTAAAGGCACTCCAATAGCTCTGATACCATGTAATAATTGGCTATGAAGGTAGCCACCCAAGATCTAGAGGCCTAATAGAAAGCACAAGCATAAGAGAGATAGAAACAAGATGACAAGAATAAACTATATTCCGCCAATGATGCAAATAGAATGTAATGTGTCATGCCATGCAAAAGTACATAGGAGACCCCTTGGTTATATAGCCAAGGTGAGAACATACAAGGAAATAAGATTATGACAAGTATCGTAATCTTATGATCCGGGGGACAATTTTTTAGTGAAAATTGAAGTGTTCCCAATACTCCAGAATTTAGCACCATTAGAATGAGAACGACGTCCTGATTCCAACGCAACTTGAATGGGGCAAAAAGGACTTCGTTTGTGCAAGTTACAACCAGTCAAACTTCCAGTCAAACTGGCTTCAGGGGTGTCTAGAAGGTGAAAAATAATCATCTAAGAAAATGACAGAACCAGCGTCATCGTGAAGAGCTCGTCGAGACGATTCCGACGACGTTTGTTTCATCAAAATCTGACATCGTATGCTTGAGTTACAAGCAGTCAAACTTCAGTCAACTTGAAGGTACAACTAATGATGTCATCATGCTGATGTGTCAGTCCGTACCATACAGAATCCACATGGACCAACTGGCGCAAGACACGTGGTAGGTGACTCAACTGTACGGACCAATTAGCGACTGACACGTGTCCGTCCGTACCGGTGATGTGGCTCTTCGTACCCCGACATGGCATCACACGTGGCAGACAATTCGGCAGCACAGTCAGCAGGTCAACATACACGTCATCATCATTGGTGAATAGTAGCATGACACGTGTCGGGTCTTTGGCAGTCGGGTTTGTTAAACGGAATGCCAAAATTAGTGCGGACGGGTTTGAACCCGTGATCTCCGCGGACAGAGAAACAAAAGGAAAATCTGACTATCTCGAACATTCCAGATGCAATGGTGAGCTTAGATCTAATGCAACAACCTCCCAAAATTCACCTAGAACACAAGGCCAAAAATGGAACCCCCCAGAATTTGGTATTTCTATCAAGAAAATACAAGATTGCACTCAAGATGTCTCCAAAATGACAATCTAAAGGCACTCCAATAGCTCTGATACCATGTAATAATTGGCTATGAAGGTAGCCACCCAAGATCTAGAGGCCTAATAGAAAGCACAAGCATAAGAGAGATAGAAACAAGATGACAAGAATAAACTATATTCCGCCAATGATGCAAATAGAATGTAATGTGTCATGCCATGCAAAAGTACATAGGAGACCCCTTGGTTAGATAGCCAAGGTGAGAACATACAAGGGCATAAGATTATGACAAGTATCATAATCTTATGATCCGGGGGACAATTTTTTAGTGAAAATTGAAGTGTTCCCAATACTCCAAAATTTAGCACCATCAGAAAGAGAACGACATCCTGATTCCAACGCAACTTGAATGGGGCGGGAAGGACTCCGTTTGTGCAAGTTACAGCCAGTCAAACTTCCAGTCAAACTGGCTTCAGGGGTGTCTAGAAGGTGAAAAATAATCATCTCAGAAAATGATGGAACCAGCGTCATCGTGAAGAGCTCATCGAGACGATTCCGACGGCGTTTGTTTCATCAAAATCTGACATCGTATGCTCGAGTTACAAGCAGTCAAACTTCAGTCAACTTGAAGGTACAACTAATGATGTCATCATGCTGATGTGTCAGTCCGTACCATACGGAATCCACATGGACCAACTGGCGCAAGACACATGGCAGGTGACTCAACTGTACGGACCAATCAATGACTGACACGTGTCCGTCCGTACCGGTGATGTGGCTCTTCGTACCCCAACATGGCATCACACGTGGCAGACAATTCGGCAGCACAGTTAGCAGGTCAGCATACACGTCATCATCGTTGGTGAATAGTAGCATGACACGTGTCGGGTCTTTGGCAGTCGGGTTTGTTAAACGAAATGCCAAAATTAGTGCGGATGGGTTTGAACCCGTGATCTCCGTTGACAGAGCGGGTCATTTTCACTGTTGCACCGGCCGAGCTCGGCTCATTTTATACATGGCATAGTTTTGTTTTATTGTTTTAAACTATCGGTGTTTATGGTAAAGAGTGGCCGGTGGGGTTGGAACCGCCGACCACCCGACTACTAAAAGTTATAGCAACCATTGAGCCCGGGATTTCCCCTTAATTATTATGGGAGTTCGATTCCTTTTGTTATGTATTTTTGAGCTGAATCCATAACAAATGGCTTTTTAAGCCACAAACATTTAAAACTACCTCTAACAATGTAAACCAAAAGCTAAATGGGGATACCAGAGAAGTTGTACAAGCTGTTAGAGGGGGTTAGGCATTAATTTTGATGGTTAAGCCTTTTTAGGCAAATTTTATGTATAAAAAGAGGGGTAGAGATGGGATTTCCCAAGTCCAGGTGGTGAGAATGAGAGAATGCTCAAGAGATTTTGCAGACATTTCCACACATCAGAGGAATGTTATGCTGCTGTGCTTGAAGGAGATAGTCATTAAAGCAATTGTAACTCTTTTTGGAGTATAATTGGATCGGTCACTCCGTTGGAGAGGGGCCCAGAGACGTAGTCCTTAGGGATGAACTCCGTTATCAATTGCGTTTGTCTCCTCTTTATCTTCTCTCTTTCTTTTCAGTTCATTATCTTGGCAATCATGTTATGTTAATTTATTCATTTAAGCATTGTATTGAGTGATCATTTACGTTAAGCATTCTATAAGCAATTGTCCTAGATCCTAAATAGTTCAAGTTGGTATCAGAGCTTTGTGTGTGGCTAGTATTGCATAAATTGAATGCTAACGAGATCCAGGTTTCAATGAGGCGAAGGAGAACTTGAAGAGTATAA
Organism: Sequoia sempervirens; assembly: GCA_007258455.2. Lineage (NCBI taxonomy): Eukaryota > Viridiplantae > Streptophyta > Pinopsida > Cupressales > Cupressaceae > Sequoia > Sequoia sempervirens. Next base: position 553,954,929 of record VDFB02193867.1, read on the forward strand.
TCTAGAGATTGGAAGACAAAGAGCTAATCAACCGTCACAGATGGAAGAAAAAGAAGGTGGACAAAGTTCAGAGCTCAGTGACAAGGATTTCCATAAGCTATTTCTTGACATGAAGGCGATGGTGGATGAACTTTATGCAAAAAATAAGAAGCGTGAAAAGGGAGGTTCTTCAAAGTACAATAAGCAGGAAGATCAGAAAGACACAGAGGAGAAAGCTCCAGAAACTCCTTCTCCTCCATCTTCTCCCTCTTCTTCTTCTCCCCCTTCTCCTCCTTCTCCTTCTCCTTCTTCTAATGTAAATCCATTTAAGAGCAAATCTAAGCCTGTTATTAAGCTAGATGTAAAATTTGAGTTAACTAAATGCTGTGGGGAGTTAAATGCTGAGAAGTTAGATGATTGGGTCCAAGAAGTAGAAGTGTACTGTAGGATTCAAGGCCTAGTAGATGTTTCTAGGATTCAATTAGCCACTCTCCGGTTGGGAGGTACAACTCTCACCTGGTGGGAGAGTAAGACTCGAGAAGAAATTGCTCGCCATGGTCAAGATAATATGTCTTGGATGGAGTTTGTTGCTGCCCTTAGGAAACAATTCTATCCTTTAGGTTACATGCAACAGTTAACCATGAATTGGCAAACCTTCAGGCAAGGTAAGGGGCAGTCTGTCCAGGATTATACTCATGAGTTTAGAAAATGGGCTATTGCTTTAAATGTTCCCTTGTATACTCAAGAAACATTACTTAAGTACATAGGTGGTTTGCATTCTTACCTTAGGAACACTATTTTGATGTTGAGTCCCAACAATCTAGACGAGGTGTCTGTTCAAGCTACTCATATAGAGTCAAGGGGTAAGAACACTTTTAGTGATAACTTTTCCAAGAAGCCATCTAAGTTCGAGGGTAAGTCTAAAGGGAAAGAAAAAGACAAAGATAAAGGCAAAGGGAAGAAGACAACTACATCTAAGAAAGAGGGTGAGAAACCCACGTGCTCCCATTGCAAGAAAGAGGGGCACGATGATTCAAGATGTTGGAAGCTTCATCCTGAGTTGAGGCCGAAAAGATATGGAGGTAATAAAGGAAAGTAGAAGACTACTGCAGTGATTCAAAATGATCTTGGTTCTGACTCCGGAGATGAGATAAAGATTGTTGCTACCGAAATCCAAGGTAAAGGGAAAAGTATATCTCTCTCTTCTGAGGCAAGTTTTTTTAATGCCAGTGCAAGTACAAGTAAAGAATCTTCTCCTAAGGTTGATAAGCAAAGAAATGAATTGTTTCACATTCGTGTTGTAACAAAACACACTAAGGTTGATACTCTGTTTGATACGGGTTCACAAGTCAACTTAATATCTGAAGAAGTTGTAAAGAAACTTAATTTGACTACAACACCTCATCCAAAACCATATCCACTCGGATTGGTTTGTAATGATGCTCAACTACAAGTAACTAAACAATGTAAATTGATATTTGCTATCACTGCAAACTTTGTAGATGAGGTAGAAGTAGATGTGGTCCCTTTGGATATTTGTGGGCTTGTGTTAGGGAGTCCTTATCTTTATGACATAAAAGCAATCTTTTATAGGGGGGAGAATAAGTATCATCTTTTTAAAGATGGGGTAGAATACATTGTACGGGCACATAAGGTGAAGACTAATCTTACACTAGTTAATCTTGGTCAAATGAAGAGGTTGGTCAACTCAAGTAAGAACTTTGTATTAATGCTTGTAAAAGCCAAAGAAGATGATAAATCTGAGGCCTTCAAGGGGTGTGACCCAAAACATAAAACTGAAATGGTCAAGATTATTTCCACTTATGATGACATGTTTAAGAAACCAAAGGGGTTGCCACCCAAGAGAGAGATACAACATGAAATCCAGTTACAGCAGGATGTGGCACTTCCTAATATCGGCATGTACCGTTTATCTGTTATGCAGAATGAGGAAATTAAAAAGCAGGTTCAAGAGTTGGTGGAAAAAGGAGTTTTTCGTCCTAGTACATCTCCTTGTGGTTATTCCAATTGTCTTGGTTCCAAAGAAAGATGGAACTTGGAGGATGTGCATTGACTACCGCACCTTGAACAAGATAACGGTAAAGAACAGGTATCCTCTTCCTAGAATTGATGATTTACTTGATCAGTTAAAACATGCAATTTATTTCACTAAGTTAGATTTGCGAAGTGGTTATCATTAGATAAGAATTGCAGAAGATGATATTTGGAAGACTGCATTTAAGAAAAAATAGGGACTATTTGAGTGGTTGGTTATGCCTTTTGGGCTTTGTAATGCACCAGCTACCTTTATGAGAGTCATGAATGATGTCTTTCATCCTTTTATTGATGATTTTTTCATAGTCTATCTAGATGATATTCTTGTATTCAGTCAAACTTGGGAAGATCATGTAAGTCATGTAAAGAAAGTCTTTGATGTATTGAGAAAAGAAAAATTGTATGTAAAGATGTCTAAATGTGAATTTGCTAAGACATCCTTAGTGTACTTAGGCTATGTCGTAGGGGGTGGTCAATTGAAAGTAGACCCTGCGAAGGTTGAAGCTATTGTAAACTGGCCTAAGCCAAGTACAATCATAGAGGTCAGAAGTTTCCTAGGTGCAGTTCAGTACTGGAGAAAGTTTATTGCAAATTTCTCTTCTATAGCATCACCATTGCATGCATTAACTAGTACAAAAGCAACTTTTCAGTGGGGAGGTCCATAGCAGAAGGCTTTTGACACTTTGAAGGGAAAGTTGAGCGCCACACCAGTTTTGGCCTTACCAGATCTACATCGACCATTTGAGATTGAGACAGATGCGAGTGGATTTTACATGGGAGCAGTACTCATGCAAGGAGGTAAACCAGTTTGCTACCACTCTGAAACTTTTTTAGGAGTAGTAACTATCCCACTTATGATAAAGAACTTTATGCTTTATTTCAGAGTGTTAAGAAATGGAAACATTACATAATGGGGAAAGAAACTGTAATCCACACTGATCACCAGCCACTTTAGTATTTGCACTCACAAACTAAATTGCAATAGAGTAGGCACTTTAGGTGGATGGGTTTTTTGCAATAGTTTCATTTGGTTATTAAGTATAAGAAAGGTACCCATAACAAAGTAGCAGATATGCTCTCTAGGCCTCCTATGATGAATGCTTTGATAATCCTTCAGAATAGTTCTATGGTTCATGAAAGTTTTCAGGAACAATATACTAATGATGAGAACTTTAAGGATATCTATGCTGCTCTAATGAAAGGTAAACATGTAGAAGAGAAAGATTATTATGTGCAGGATAAATTGTTATATCACTTGGGCAAGTTATATGTTCCAAAGGATGAACAAGCACAGGTTATTAGAGAAGCACATACCTCATTGATTGCAGGACACTTTGGGGTAAACAAAACATTGACTCAGGTGCAGAAATATTGTTATTGGCCTCGTATGCAAGAAATTGTAACTAAGTATATTAGAGGTTGTGTTATGTGTGCAACTAGTAAACCTAGTAACAGGAAGTTGGGATTGTACACACCTCTACTTGTACCTTCTCGTCCATGGGAAAGTGTGTCAATGGACTTTGTTGGGGGGTTACCTTTGTCTAGGAAGGGACATGATTATTTGTATGTAGTAGTTGATCGGTTCAGCAAAATGTGTATCTTAATGCCATGTAAAAAGCAAGTCACTGCTGAACTGACAGCTCATATGTACTTTCAATTTGTATGGGTTCATTTTGGGTTACCTACTTCTATTGTATCGGATCAAGATTCTCGATTCTTGGGGGAATTTTGGTCAGCTTTGTGGGGACTCATGGACACCAGACTGAAGAAGAGTACAACCTTCCATCTGTAGACCAACGGACAGACAGAGGTTGTAAACAAGACAGTTGTGCATCTACTCAGAGGTTACTGCAGTAAGCATCCTAAGTTGTGGGATTAGAGTCTTCATTATGTGCAACATGCCTACAACCATGTAGCACACTCTTCTACTAAGAGGTCTCCTTTTGAGACATGCTTTGGTTATGTGCCCAAGACACCGATGGATTTTTATTTTGGGAAAGATAATGTTGAAGATGGATGCCATGATGCAGAGAAGGCTTTGAAGTTCATCCATAAAATCCAAGCAATTCATCAGGCAGTGGAAGCACGGTTAGAACAGAGCCAAGCAAAATACAAGGTTTGCCATGACAAGCATCACACTGATCATCATTTTCAGGTTGGAGACCGAGTTTGGTTACATATCAGCAAGGAAAGGATGCAAGGTGAAGGTAAAAGGCTTAAGCCAATTAGGTATGGTCCTTTTGAGATCCTTGAGAAGATTGGTACCGATGCCTTCTGCATCAATCTTCCTCCATACATGCATATTTACTCAGTTGTCAATGTTGAGAATTTGAAACTATATGAGCCTCCAATGATCTTAGATGAAGTCACAGACATTCAAGCTCCATCAATTGATGACCTTTCACTAGAGTACATGTCAGAGTTGCCAGAAGATGTTATTCTCGATAGGAATGTCAGAACTTCACGAAGAGGAGATGTTGAGTACCTTAGAGTGGGCCTGAAGGGGATGCATCCAAGCAAAGCAAGATGGATGGAGATTGGTAAAGTGAGGGAACTTTACCCTCACTTACTTTCCAAGTAATCAAGCTTTCAGAGGTCTAAAAGCTCTCCAGTGGGGAGGCCTGATCTGAGGGACAATTTTTCAGTGAAAATTGAAGTGTTCCCAATACTCTAGAATTTAGCACCATCAGAAAGAGAACGCCGTCTTGATTCCAACACAACTTGAACGGGGCAAAAAGGACTCTGTTTGTGCAAGTTACAACCAGTCAAACTTCTAGTCAAACTGGCTTCAGGGGTGTCCAGAAGGCAAAAAATAATCATCTCAGAAAACAACGGAACCAGCGTCATCGCGAAGAGCTTGTCAAGATGATTCTGATGGCGTTCGTTTCGTCGAAATCTGACATCATATGCTCGAGTTACAAGCAGTCAAACTTCAGTCAACTTGAAGGTACAACTGATGACATCATCATGCTGACGTGTCAGTCTGTACCATACGGAATCCACATGGACCAATCGGCGCAAGACACGTGGTAGGTGACTCAATTGTACAGACCAATCAGCGACTGACACGCATCCGTCTGTACCAGTGACGTGGCTCTTCATACCCCGACGTGGCATCACACGTGGCAGACAATTCGGCAGCACAGTCAGCAGGTCAGCATACATGTCATCATCATTGGCGAATAGTAGCATGACACGTGTCAGGTCTTCGGCGGTCGGGTTTGTTAAATGGAATGCCAAAATTAGTGCGGACGGGTTTGAACCCGCGATCTCCGCGGATAGAGCGAGTCGTTTTCACCATTGCACCGGCCGAGCTCAGCTCATTTTATACATGGCAAAGTTTTGTTTTATTGTTTTAAACTGTTAGTGTTTATGGTAAAGAGTGGTCGGTGGGGTTGGAACCACTGACCACCCGACTACTAAAAGTTATAGCAACCATTGAGCCTGGGATTTCCCCTTAGTTATTATGGGAGTTCGATTCCTTTTGTTATGTATTTTTGAGCTGAATCCATAACAAATGGCTTTTTAAGCCACAAACATTTAAAACTACCTCTAACAATGTAAACCAAAAGCTAAATGGGGATACAAGAGAAGTTTTATGAGCTGTTAGAGGGGGCTAGGCATTAATTTTGATGGTTAAGCCTTTTTAGGCAAATTTTATGTATAAAAAGAGGGGTAGAGATGGGATTTCCCAAGTCTAGGTGGTGAGAACGAGAGAATGCTCAGGATATTTTGTAGACATTTCCGCACATCAGAGGAATGTTATGCTGTTGTGCTTGAAGGAGATAGTCATTGAAGCAATTGTAACTATTTTTGGGGTATAATCGGATCGGTCACTCCGTTGGAGAGGGGCCCAGAGACGTAGTCCTTAGGGACGAACTCCATTATCAATTGCATTTGTCTCCTCTTTATCTTCTCTCTTTCTTTTCAGTTCATTATCTTAGCAATCATGTTATGTTAATTTATTCATTTAAGCATTTTATTGAGTGATCATTTACGTTAAGCATTCTATAAGCAATTGTCCTAGATCCTAAATAGTTCATCTTATGACATGATGCAATTGTGAAAAGCTATCACTCCACCTAAAGTGGAAAAGTGATAATGTGATAATCACCACAAATGGTGGATCTCCCACAAAAGGTGGAGAGGTAATCACATGATGTGTCCATGAAATGTGGATGTAATAAAGTAATAACATGATAAGTTCCACCAAAAGTGGGAATTCTCCAACTACCTCCTATGTGGTCCCTAAGTAAACTTAACTAAGGTGTAATGATGACCTAGGACAAGGTACACCACTTTTAATTACACCAACAAAAGGGTTGGCAGGACATTCACATTGATAGTGAATGGTGATGGAAAGTAAACAACGAATGTTTGAGTGCAACATAAATTGAGAAGGATAGTGAAGAAAAGGCCACAAAGTAGAATTTGTGATTGGAAGAATTGATGTATAATGGAAACGAGTCTCTGTAGGATGTGTGTGGAAGAGATCTAGCGCTAAGTAGATATTTCTTGAGAATTTTAATGTGTATTCATGAAATATCAAAATAATAAAAGTTCTTTTTTTTCTTTTCAAAGCTGAGTATCTTGTTGTGCAATCATGATCGATTAAAATTGACACAAGTTATTGTCAATTTTGGAGTTTATTGTCATGGATTTTTTCCTATAATTTCTGAGTTTAGTGTATTTGGTTGAGTTGTGTTTTATGCTCTGCATCATTTCCCCCAAAAATACATAAGGGATCTATGGATTCAGGGTCAGTATGCTTTTGCTACAATGTTATTTTAGAGCTCAGAACTGTCTTCATTCCCAAAATACTCATAGAACTAGAAGAATGACATAAAGCGAGAGAAAAAAAGAAAAAGATTTTTCAACACGGAAGAGACCTAAGTGTCTCGACACCTTGCGTCATCCCCAAATGGAAAACACAAGACAAATGAAAAGGATAAAGGAAAAATTTTATGACCTAGAGAAGAATGTAGTTACATATAGATGAATGCAAGAAAAGAGAGAGATACATCAAATGAAACATCACGGGGAATCACATTACACACATGCAATCACATAAAGGAACATGTAAAAGCAAAAGAATATAAAGACACATGCAAGTAAACCTAGAGCAAGTCATTCGCATCCTAATCTCAGTCTGTATAAATGGAAGGCAGACAACTAGCCAAAGGGACAACAAGTACAAAACTAGGACAAGGTTAACTAACCCATTCTTCCACTAAGTATAGCACAAGGATGAGTCGAGATAGGTGATGAGAATGAGCTCCTTGCAACAAAGAGAATGATTTGTAATAAGCGTATAACATGTAATAGTGAGAATGTTAAGACCCTACAACTATTACATGGCAAGGAGCGAAATGCATACTTTAAGGGACTATTTTTATGATATCAAACTTTTGAATTTTTTTTTTTAAAACACAAAATTCATCAATATTGTCTCCAAAAATTCTATGATATCAACAACGAGATGTGTTTGCGTTTTTAGGATTTCGACGTTGATTCTCTCTCATGGGTAGTAATGTAATAAGTCCTTGACTTAGAAGTATGTGTAGAGTTATTTCAGTTTTAGATGGTAGACAAGGTGATTGTAATTTCTTTAGTTTGTAAGGTTTTTGTTGCTTGCTAGATTCACCAACTTCTTGAGGTGAATATAGAGTAGGAGGACCTAAAATGACCTTGTCTTCTTTATCATCATTACGAGGCATTGGTTGTTCTTTAGGAAGGATGACACTTATGTCAAGAGGATTATCTTGATATCCTATCCCTTTTGTTTGTTCAATATGAATTTTCTCTAAAAGTTTATGAATTTCATGATCATTAGTTATGTGACATCGTTGCTTAATTAAAATCTTAAAGCCTTGGCCATAAGTCTCTTCAAGGTTGATAGGAGTGTTGGTCACTTTTTTAACATAAGATGAATGATTATGCACTTGACTAGAGGAACAAGGTTCACTCATGGTTGGAAGTTTAGGCTTATTTTGTGACTCAGTTTTAGGATGTAAAAGACCAAACATTTCAAGTTGTGTTGGTTGCTTCATGGAAGGATATAGAAGTATGCATTATTCTTAGGATTGTTAAGAAAATCAATTATGAATTTGTTCATGCTAGAATCATGTTCTCCAATGATGCCAACTTCACGAGGACACTCATTAGGAGTTGGGTGAGCATGAGTAGGTTCAATTGCATTAGGATCATTGCCAAAAACACAACTTGAAACATCAACCAATGAGAAAAAGGAATTCCATACATTGCTAAAGGACTTCCAACAAGGTGATTTACCAATTACATAATGCAATAAACTTAAGATGAAATGTTGGAAATGCAATTTTGAATTTTGAAAATGCACTCAATGAAGCAAATTAAGCTAGATTCAATGAATTTAATGAAAAAAAATGTAATAGTAGAAAATAGAAGCATAAAATAGAGATTTCAGATTTCATAAAATTTAGATTAGCACCTGATCAAGGACTCATTCGCCACTTGGGGTGAATGGGTCCTAGATTAGGATTTTCGAAATGTTTTTGACTGATTTTTAAGTGTTTTTTAGTGAGTTTTAGATGCTAGAAAAAGAAGTTCAAATTTGACCAGGGTCTAATTTTCCACTTGGGGCGAATGGGTCCTAGATTAGGATTTTTTTAATTGTTTTTGATTAATTTTTAAGCTTTTTTCAATGTGTTTCAGTTTTAGGTCTATAACAGTAAATTTCAATTTCATATTTTTGCAAATCTACTATGAAATGCAATTTGAAAAGGTAATGAAATGATAAATGAAAAGACCTAGTTTTAAATGCAATTTTGTTTTTATTTTAAAATGCAAATTTATGTGATCTAAAGGATGTGCAAAATGACTTATTTATTGTTAGGGAATAGGGGTTTGCCTTGGTCAAACCTATTTTAGGTAATTTTACCTTATGATGAAATAATTAAATAGAAGAATGAAACATGAAACATGAAATGATGATACCTTGAATGATGTCTTGGAATGTAAATCTACAAACTAAGATGAAGTGGCCATGTAGAATGTAGATCTTGATCTTCAATTGGATGTGGAACAATGCTTAACTTGGATCTTGAATGCTACATCAACACACCAACTCAACAACATTCTTGATGCACTATGTGTTTGACATGCTGATATGACCTTGAATTGCTGCAATAAAACTTTGATAATCTTCCCTTGAATGCCTTTGAAATGCTCTATATTTCTCTAATGCTTGAATACTTGGATGCTTTTAAATTTTCTAGTTCACTTAGATTTTTTAGGATGAAACTATGTGAATTAACCTTATCTTTATACTAAATCTAAGGATTAACCCAAAAATTCAAATAACACAAGCCACCATCAGATCTAGGATTCAAAATCATTAAAATCTTGCCACAAATAAATTCAAAAAGGGTTTCCTAAGTAAGGAGGTACCATTTTACCAAAGTGGTGAATGGGTCCTAGCATAATTTTCTAGTACCAAGCTTCGGGGAGGTGAGATAACATTCAAAACCCACCTCAAATATGCCAAAAAATGGTGTCCTAGGTAATGAGGACCTATTCACCCAAAGTGGCAAATGGGTCCTAACACATTTTTCTAGGACTCCAACTTTGCTAGTTTAAATGTTATGCAATATCATTAATGGGTGTGAGGATAGATCCTTGAAAAATGCAATTAATAAGGCTTAGATTTGAATTAAAGGGGCCAATTAAGCTCTATTTAACCTTAATTAATTAATAAAGCCCTATATTAGTGTGAAAGTGTAAGAAAACATTTTACAACACCCTAAATAAGGAAAAAATAAGTCTATTTTATTAAAAAGGGCCCTAGACACAATGTGAATGTGTAAAATGCATTACAACACTAAATCAAGACAACATTAGGTTCATCTATTGTTAATAATTCCCAAATGCAGGAAAAAGGGATACTTTTTTCTATTAATACAATATATACTTATGCAAAATAAATAATTCAACTTAATAATCCATGTATATTATTAGTATTAATCTATAACAGATAAAATACTATTACATATGAAAAACTACATAATAGATTAAAATAATGTAATATTTCTCAAATATTAATTACAATCACACCAATAAATATGGTGGAAAATAATCTACAAGGAGAGGATCTGTTTCACTTGAAAACCCTAAAAACCTTCTAAAACACTAATGACTAGCTAAGGAGAGAACTATTTACAAGAAAATGTTATTGTAGCTACATGATATACAAATTATAGGGTGATTGTAGCTACACATATACAAATTATAGAGTGTATTTATTGGTAGATACACTATTATAAATTAAAACCATATATTATTCTACACTTAATACAATGAAAATCTAAAATGATCAACTCTCACAAACAAGAAAAGAAACAAATAGATGCCCTCAAAAATTAGGATAGTTAAAGGAAATATCGTAGAATAATTTTTAATGGTCGCTCATATAATTTTCATCATGACCTTGAACTATTACACATGACAACAACACCATTAAGTTTCATAAGGAAATTCAAATAAAAAGAAAATATTTATCATTTCATTTTTCTACTTTACATGATGATTATAGAGAATTTTGAGTGTGTAAAGCTAATATGAGAACCTATAAAATCCATAATAAATCACCCAGGACATGACACAAATGTATCAGGCTTAGAAACCCTAGAAACCTTATTAAATAAAAGCCTAACGGTGTACACTTTACCTTGCATCTCATCTTCAAATCCACACTTGTGAAATAAAATCTTCATCATAGTGGTTGAGAAAATAATGTTAAATATTTGTAGATGTTTATTTTAAGCATTAGAAAAACATTTAAGCCAAAAATAATCATTTCCAATTAATAACAACATAAAAATACGATCCTTTCTATCTCAAACACCTATATTAATGTTGACATGGCTATCGTAGTATTTATTTTTACCTACACTATAAGTTTAGATACCAAGATACATGTTTAAATGATTATGGATAGGTTCAAGGTTAAACTAGCTATTAGATGAAACCCTTACTACATACTAAATTTATAGATTAAACTTTTCCTTTTAACTATACCAAAATAAAGTGGAAAAGGCAATTGGATGGAAAAATTACATCCTTGTTAGCAACTTTTGGGTGACCATGTAGTTTATTTGAGCCACTTCAACAAATTGGTGAAAATATGGTGAAAAACTAGTGAGTATTTTGAATTGTTGGGGTTCATAAGAAAATCATAACTTATCCCCTTGGTCATGGTGTTAAGAATGATGGAGAAGTCATACAATTAGGGTGTACAAATGAAGGGAATTTCAAAGGTCCAAATTTGATGAGAAAATATATTGTAGAATATTGGGATTAGTGTTTAGAGATACCTCATGATAGGTATTAAGGTGAAGTGGAAGGGTGGAAATTTTTAGTCTAAATGGAATATAAAAGAGATTGGTAGGGTTTTAAGGAATCAACGAAGGTATTAAAAGGAAACACAAGAAAATTGAAGTACATAACTCTACTCTAACAAATACAATAACTCATATACTAGTACTTAAGAAGGAACCAAGTATAGTATCTTGGTTAGGGATGGTTTAACTCCTTGATCCAATATTGTTAGTTTTTTTATCATACTAAGATGGTGGAGTGAAGATGGAAGGAGTACTTTGGGAAAGGAAGACCCAATGACTTGGTACAAAATAAAGGACTTAAGTATTATAGTGGAAATGATTAGTGATTAGGGATGTGACGACAATAACTTTAGTAGAGAAAGATGTTTTATACCCCAAAGATAATTATTTTCTAAGGAAAATGGACAAGAAAGTTGAGAAAAAAGTGAAAGGAATGCCATAAAAAAACCATGAAAGTTTGTGACCATGACAACACAAAGGAAAAACACAACACCCCATACTTCAAATTTTTAGAGATTTGATTTATTTTTTAGCTTTAACAACACACAAATGTTCATAATTTAGAAATAAACACAAATCAAGGTCCATACAATTACTTCTTAGATCAATTATAAATAGGGGTAGTAACCTAAGTGAATGAACTAAGTGGGACTCAATGAAATATTTTTAAGATAAAATATTGACTCCCAACACCTTCTACATAATCTTGAGCACTCAAATGAAGAGTGATACAAGAACCCCTCTACCCAACATCTATAATCTGAGGTATGTATGATTTATACCAAATTATAGGAATCAAGTTACGTAAAAATCATTTGTACATTAATCTTAAAGGAGATTATTATGTAAATTTATATTTGTGTAGTTATATGAAGGATAAATATATATAAAACATAAATAATAATATAACAACATATGTGTATATGGGGAAAACCATTTCAAGAGAAAAATCTCAAACTTTAAAGAAGTGTAATATATAATTTATCAATATAAATATAATTATAATATACTTGCAAATAAATTTTTTATAGAAGTATTACCAGTGAGAGATTTAGAGTAATTATAGTAGGCTAATAGTACCTAAAATCTCTCTATCAATACCTCCATCTCAATTACCCTATATATAGGATAATTGATAAATGAAACCAGTGAATGATAATTATAAAACAATGAGATAAAATTATGAAAAAAATCCATATGATTACCTAGCTAGAAAACCAATGTACTGAAATCCCCAGTTGGACACAATTGATGGGAGGACTCTGTAACACATGTAATTCTAATTTGAAGAAATATAAAAAAAATTGTTCTTTATCAATGATTTCTTGACACTCATCTCTATTTAAAATTATATGAATAAACATTTTTAATTTAGTTTCATCTCATGTGGTATGTTTGTATGCTTTTGAAGTAAGGAACTAAAGGTTTTGAGTTTCTTCACAAACATTTGCTATGTTGAATTATGAACTCTTGTGCTAGTCGTTGTTCAAGGAATAGTATAAATCTTCTATAATTAATAATGGGGATTTAAATATTACAAAGGATTATGGAGTAGGAAATAGATTGTTTATGTTTAGAAACCATTAAGGATATATTGTCTTTAAAGTAAGTGTTGATAGTTAACAATTGACTTTGTATTTTCTCAAATAGGCACTAATAATTGTTTAGAGGATTCTTGCCGAACCAATTAATCTTGAAGTAATAAATATATAATAGAATCAATTTATTTCTATAAATTCATTTGAATTTTTTTCCAAAATATTAAACATACAAGAAATTATAGGTTATTCACTCCCCATAATCTCACACATCATTTTTGGTAATGTGAATTCACATATCTTATTTACATTGAGATGAAATCTTGAAAGCTATTGAATTAAGTGTGTAAATGATAAGGTTATTCACCTAAGTTTTATAAAGCCTAATAGTGTAGGGGATAACCTCTATTCCTTTCATTCATAGGTCAACCATTCAATAATCTTGATTAGAGAGATTCACAACCACTTAGTGATTATTGAATTAATGTTGGGGAACCAACACAATCCATGGCAATCATATTAAAGGTTCTAATTCAAGATCCCAACCACAATAATATTTCCAATTAATTATTTTGGTGATATTAGCTCACACAATGGAAAAGAGGAGAGAGAATGAACAAAATAATGACTCGAACCCCTAAAATCAAAATGATTTTTTTGCCTTTCCACATTGAAACTAATTATTTTTCAGAATATATTTTTTGCACCAAAGAGATTTTTATTTCAAATGACTAATGCATAAAATTTCAATAAACTATTTTCTCCTTTCCAATTTCCTTATCAATAATACAATTTATTGAATTAGGTAACAATTTTTGACTAAAATAATTAATAATTGAATTATCCTTTTCAACTCATAGGATATATTGGCTACTTCAAAAGTACTATAAATACATATTGAAAACCAAGTAAATCCGACATGTGAAAATTGTGAAAACATCTATAAACTACTCACTTGCTTTACAATATTTCATATAGCATAGTAATACAAAATCGACATTGACATGTATAGATCAAGGTTCATAGAGTATAACATGGTACATCTCACAACTCACAACTAAGGGAGATGAGGAAAACAAACATAAAAATATTTATCTAAATTGACCATCTTTAAATTAATCATCCTTCTAGAACCTATACCTTCACACTCAATTAAAATACCAATTGTATTTGTACAATAAAAGATAATTGAAAGACAAAATATAATACCTAAATTAGAACATGTAAGCGAACAAATAATACTTCAAACTTACAATTACACCTTAATATCAAAATATGATACTAATCTAATTACATTTGTTAAAATAACCACATCTTAATAATTGCATCTTATTAAAAATCATTTATAATAAACATGACTAACTATTAAAAAAATACATATTTAACCAATTCACATGCTTTCAATAAATCCACTTATAAAATTGAAAAGCAAATTCAAAATTAACTTACAAAAATAATGAAACTACTACATAAATTCAATCATGAAATATAAACATAAGCCAACAATAAGCATATAATCACATGAGATTACTTAAACAATGGACATTTATTATCCTTCAAACACTTGTCAACAAGTTCAAAGCATGCTTTGACCCAAGTAATACTTCTAGACATCAACAAGACAAGAGTTAACACTCACAAAACATTACAAATCTTATGATTATAAAAGCATAGAACATTACAAATCTTATGATTATAAAAGCACCTAAAATTAATTGCATGAATTATTAGTGGCGGTGAATTTTCCCGTGGTGAATTGTTGGCGTTGAATTTTCTGTCGATGAATTGGTGGGGGTGAATTTTCCTAGAGCCCTATAATAGATGTATAAATAAATGAAAGAAATATTTAAAATAGATAAATATTGAAGTATGAATCTACTTATAAAATGTGGTTAAATGAGTGAAAAAAATGTTTGTATAAGAATGGGTGAAAATTAGGAGAATGTCATTACAAGGAAATACTTTTCTTTGCTTCCCATTTTTTATAAGATGCTGCTTCCTGTTAATTTCCACTTCCTCTTTAGGCAATCTCAGTTTCTCACTTTTCTTTGCTCCACAATTTTTTTTAGATGCTGTTTCCTGGTGATTTGCTCTTTACGCAATCTCAGATTCTCAGACTTTTCTTTGCTCGTTTCCCCTCCTACATACAACCACCATTACATTATAAAGGCCCCATCTCTTGAGAGTTTGAAATGATCAAAGCAAGAAGCGAATATGAGCTCAGAAGACATGGATGAAGATTTGCAGTCTACTGGATCACAGTAAGTATGAGATTATCAATTATCATTTTGGGTTACAATTTTAACATAGTTGTTTGGTTAACATAATTTGCTTCTGTTAGTTAACAAGGGACCGGTAGACCTAATAAAAACTAGTTTCTAATGCATGTTAAACACGATTATGATGCCATTTTTGGTTGGGTGTTCAAAAGAACTAAACAAATCTGAAACTTCTGAAAAATTTAAGTGGTTTAAACCGGAAAAGTATTGATTCTTATGAATGTTAACTTTCCTCTTGAAATTTATCGGAAGAAAGTTATTTTTGCAGTGCCCAGTTGGTGCTCATTGATAGAATTCTTGTTGAAACATGTTATTGAAAGCGGATACTCAACAAGAACTTCAAGCATCTTCTTAGAATCCTCCACTGAGACAGGAATGACATTGCAATTAGAATCCTCCGTTGAGATGGGAATAGCACTGCAATTAGAAGCCATGGGTTTTCAGACTTTGGTAATCTCACTATTATTTTTTAATTAATCACTCACATAACTCTTAGTATGAAGCTGAATTTTATAGTGTTCTACAGGGACGCGTCCCTCCCAAAAGAACCCGCGTTTCCTAGAGGGGATGTCTCAGAGACTTGGGGACTTGGGGGACGTCTGTTAGGAATAAAGCATTTTAAAACAAAAAGATAAAAACTAAAAAAAAAAGAAAAAGGAAAAAAAGAAGGAAGTGTCTCAACCTTGCATGGAAATAAAAAATAAAGCAAACCAAGAATAGAAGATTTTGTGATAGATGAAAAGCGGCTATTTTGAGAAGTATCTTTTATATGGGGATAGAGATAGGATTGCTAAGAGATTTTATTATATTTTTCTAAAAGGAAAAATTTTATCTCTAGAAGATTCTCATATGTAATGTAATACTATATATTGGTACTTTGAGATAGTCATTTGGATGAGAGAAAGGTGAGTTTGTTTGCAAGTCTGTATGCTGCTAGAATGCTACTGAAATTCCTCTAAATTGAGTTGAGGTGAAGACTCCTGTAAGTACGTACATTGCAAGTGTGTTGTAATTTGTTTCAAGATTTGATAACACATTGTGTAGGTTTTGGAGTGCGGGGTTTTTTCTCCCGAAAGGGTTTTCCCTACGTAAATCACTATGTTAGCGTAATCCTCTTCTCAAGGTTAGCGTAGGAAGTGTTTTCGCACACCTTTGCTTCCTTACAAGTGGTATCAGAGCCTGGCCAGTTTTGGTTCTATTTGTTGGGTACAGGGTTTTTTGAGCTAATCAAGTTTGAGTGGGAGCTTGTGCAAAGTATTTCATATTTTGTATTGTAGGATAATAGAAATGGGGAGCACATCTAGGAGGATTGAATTAGAGAAGTTTTCTGGCACAAACTTTGAGATGTGGAAGCTGAAGATGGAAGATCTGTTGATTGATCGGGATCTATGGGATGCAGTGGATGGAAATGTCTATAGGCCTACGGATCCAACTTTGCCTACAAAATATGATGTAATGGATAGAAAAGCTAAAGGTCTAATAATACTTTGTCTTGTAGATTCAATTCTGATAAATGTCCATGAAGAACCCACTTGGAAGAATCTTTGGAAGAAGTTGGGTGAGATATACCAAGCCAAATCTCTAGCAAATAAGATTTTCTTGAGGAAGAAGTTATATTCATTCAGAATGGAAGAAGGTGGATGAATTTCTGAGCATCTAGAAACATTCAATATGTTGGTGACTCAGTTGAACTCAGTTGGGGTTAAGATGGATGAAGAATAAAGGTGCCAAACATTGTTGTGCTTGTTGCCAGACTCATGGGACAGCCTAGTCATTGCCATTGGGAGCACTTCTGTCATCTTGAAGATGGAGGATGTTGTTGGTTCTCTACTCTCTGAAGAGATGAGAAGGAAGGTCTCTCTGAGTGCCAAAGATGCTTTGAGTGTTCGAGGAAAACCAAAAGAACAAGGCAAAGATGAGAAGCAATGTGGCCATTCCAAGTCCAAAAACAAGGGGAGATCAAAATATCTTGGTAAGTCCAAGGCAATATGTTGGAATTGTGGCAAACCCAGACACTTCCGAATGGACTGTAAAGAAGACAAGAAAAAGAAGAAGAAGAAGCAAGATTCTGATTCTGAGTCTGAAAAGGAAGATGGAGATGGCTTTATTGCAGCCTTGGACACTCGTGCAGGTGATAATGTATGGTTGATAGACTTAGGTGCATCTTTCCACATGAATCCTAACAAAAACTAGTTTAGTAAGTATGAAAACTATGATGGTGGTAAGGTGTATTTGGGTGATGATTCTTTCCTTGATATTGTTGGCCGTGGTAGTATTCATGTGAAATTTTCTAATGGTAGAGTTAGAAAATTTGATGGTGTCTTGCATATCCTAGGAATAGCAAGAAATTTATTATTTGTTAGCAAGTTAATAGATGTATAGTGTGCATGTACAGTTTTCTGAAGTGGGTGTGAAAATGGTGAGAGGTTCTATGGTGATAGCAAGAGGAAGTAGATTGGGTACATTATACTAGCTTGATGCATGTATAGTTGAATGCAATAGCACTTCTGATAAGTTTAAGCCAAAAAATACTTGGCTGAAAAAAGAGATGGTTTCCTCTTCCGCGGATGGTCGTGGCTTTTGGGTACCCAAGGGTGCCCTGTCTACTGAATCAAAGTTTCCTGTAGAGAAGAGCATGTTATGGAACCAAAGGCTTGGCCATATTGGAGAGAAGGGTTTAAAATCCCTGAAAAATAAAAACTTCATTGAGGGTTTGAATGATTGCAATCTAGAGTTTGGTTTTTGGGAACATTGTATTTATGGCAAATAGAACCGCGTTTATTTTTACTCATCTTCTCATAAGTCTTCATGTATCTTGGATCTGATTCATTCTAATGTATTTGGTCTTGTTGATGTTTCTTCTATTGGTAAATTAGTTTATTATGTTACTTTTCTTGATGATTTTAGTAGAAGAACATGGGTATATTTTTTAAAGAATAAATTTGAAGTTTTCAGTCATTTTAAGGAGTTCAAGGCTATGGTAGAAACTCAGACTAAAAATAAAATTAAATGTTTGAGGATTGGCAATGGCGGTGAGTACTATCCTACAGACTTTGACATATTATGTACAGATTGCGGGATTAAAAGACAAAAGACAACTCTGTATTCTCTGTAGCAGAATGGAGTTGTAGAAAGAATGAATAGGACATTGATGGAGAAGGCTAGGAGCATGTTGAGTGGAGCCAATGTAGAACAAATGTTTTGGGTTGAAGTTGTTGGCACTGGTTTTTATTTAATAAATAGATCTCCTACATCAGCGCTTATTGATAAAACACCAATGGAGGCGTGGTCAGGGAAAAAGCCTTCACTTATACATCTAAGAGGTTTTGGTTGTGAGGAATATGCACATGTGCCTAAAGAGAAGAGAAAAAAATTGGATTCTAAGGTTGTCAAATGTATCTTCATCGGCTATAGCTATGGTGTGAAAGGGTACAAGTTTTGGGACCCCGTTGCACAAAAGGTGATTTATTCCAAAGTGTTATTTTTAGAGAGACTAAATCTTCTTCTGTTAAATTTCAGCCAGGAAAACATAAAGAAATTGAACAAAAAAAATATGTGATTCAAATACCTTCTACACCTGAGGAAGTTGAATCGATACCCCAAAATAGACAAGAAGTTGAGGAGAGCTCATCAAGCTTTGAATCTTTAGGAGAGGAGGAAGAAGTGGAAGAATCTCCACCTCAACTTGTTTGAAGGTCTACAAGGGAAAGGCAACCACCTCAAAGGTATGGGTATTCACCTGATGATTGGAAGTGTATATTTTCTTTGAGTACTAATGTTGATGAACCAAGATCTGTGAAAGAAGCTTTGGGTATGAATGATGTAGAGTCATGGAAAATAGCCATGGATGAAGAGATGGAAGCTCTTAAAAGGAATGATACATGGGACCTTGCACCATTGCTCGAAGGTCTAAAACTTGTTGGATGTAAATGGGTGTTTAAGAAAAAGATTGGTTCAGATGGAAATGTTGAAAATTATAAGGCATGGTTGGTTGCGAAGGGATACTCTCAGGTTGAGGGTATTGATTACGATGAGATCTTTTCTCCTATTGCTAAAATGACATCCATTAGGTTTTTATTATCTATTGCAGCAATTTATGATCTAGAGGTGGAACAAATGGATGTGAAAACTGCATTCCTTCATGGTGATTTGGAGGAAGAGATTTATATGACATAGCCAGAGCACTATGTGGTAAAAGGTAAAAGCAAGTTGGTTTGTAATTTAAAGAAATATTTGTATGGCCTGAAGTAAAGTCCTAGGATGTGGTACTAGAAGTTTGATACATATGTGTTGAGTTTGGGATTTGTGCAGTCTAAATATGATCATTTTGTATATTTTAAATCTGATGGTGATTATTTCCTCGTAATTGCTTTATATGTTGATGACATGTTTATTGGGAAAGGCAAAGGTTTGATTGCAAAATTGAAATCTCAACTCTCTGTGAAGTTTGAAATGAAAGATCTTGGTGCAACCAAACACATACTTGGGATGGAGATAAGAAGAGATCATGAGAACAGAAAGCTATGGCTTAGCCAGAGTAAGTACATGTTTGTTCTATTTTGCAAAGGTTCAACATGCAGGATTGTAAACCACTTTTTGTTCTTGTTGCATTAGGAACAAAGCTCTCTATTTCACAATGTCCTACATCCCCATCAAAGATGGAAGACATGAGTAGAGTGCCTTACGAGACTGCAGTCAGAAGCTTAATGTATGCTATGGTTTGTACAAGACCATACATTGCCCAAGCAATGGGAGTTCTTTCTCATTTTATGTCTAATCCTAGAAGAGTGCATTGGGATGCAATTAAGAGGGTCTTCAAATATTTGTAAGGTACATCAGAGTACTCTATATGTTTTTATGGTACAAGAGATCAACATTCCCTAAGTTTTTGTGGTTTTGTGGATTTAGATTGGGTTAGTGATGTCGATAGTAGAATATCCACCAGTGTGTATTTGTTTACTCTTAATGGTGGTGCAATTAGTTGGATGAGCAAGCGATAGGTTGTCGTTGCTTTGTCCACTATTGAGGCAGAGTACATGGTAGCTACTCATGCTTGTAAAGAAGTTGTTTGGCTGAAGTGTTTGTGTTCAGATGTTGGATTGAAACACAAAACAGTTACAGTCTATTGTGACAGTCAGAGTGCAATCTCCCTTGCAAAGAACCTGACTTTTCGTGCCAAGACCAAACACATTGATGTTCAGTATCACTTTGCAAGAGATATGGTCGAGGATGGCAAGGTGAATATGGAAAAGGTAGAGGCTGTGGTGAATGTTGCAGATGCATTAACAAAGCCTGTGAGCACAAAGAAGTTTAGATGGTGTTCTAAATTGATGGGCCTTTCGACCCCCAACAATTAACTATCTATTTTCTATTGGCTCATGCAAGGTGTTCGACAAGTGGGAGAATGTTAGGAATAAAACATTTTAAAACAAAAAGGTAAAAACGAAAAAAAGAAAAAAAGAAAAAGGGAAAAAAAAGAAAGTTTCTCAACCTTGCATGGAAATAAAAAATAAAGCAAACCAAGAATAGAAGATTTTGTGATAGATGAAAAGTGGCTATTTTGAGAAGTACCTTTTATATGGGATAGAGATAAGATTGCTAAGAGATTTTATTATATTTTTCTAAAAAGAAAAGTTTTATCTCTAGAAGATTCTCATATGTAATGTAATACTATATATTGGTACTTTGAGATAGTCATTTGGATGAGAGAAAGGTGAGAGTTAGTTTGGAAGTCTGTATGCTGCCAAAATGCTGCTGAAATTCCTCTAAATTGAGTTGAGGTGAAGACTCCTGTAAGAACTTGCATTGCAAGTGTGTTGTAATCTATTTCAAGATTTTATAATACATTGTGCAGGTTTTTGAGTGTGGGGTTTTTCTCTCGAAAGGGTTTTCCCCATGTAAATCATTGTGTTATGGTTATATTGTTTATGGTATTATGTGTTTCTTCAAATCTCTGTAATATTTTATTTGAAATTTGCATACTCGTCTTCTTAAGGTTAGTGTAGGAAGTGTTTCTGCACACCTTTGCTTCCTTACAATGTCCCCCCACCAGCCCACCACTAGTGCCACCATCCCACCACTAGTGTTGTTGTCTCCAAGACACCACTATGACTTCGAGGATGTTGTAGTGTCCTCAAGACATCTAGGGAACTCCTAGTTGTCTCCAAGATGTATAATTCTTATACTTATATATGTTTTTATAACTATTTTTTCAAGTACTATATGTATTTCAGCACGCCACTGCCTCCCGCTACCATCCCCCCATCGTCCCCCTACCACCCCCAAAATTAGACCCTATGCCCCCACGTCCCCAAAACACGTCCCCTGCCTTTCCCCTGTCCCCATCCCCAAAACCCCATGGAACACTGATTTTACTTTATATTTATTAAAGTAATTAGATTTCGAGTTTGCTTGCATTTCATCAGAGATTAGCTTAGTCTAGGTATTTTCTTGCACAAACTCAATCTTTTACAAGTTTACAAAGGCATTCACTAAAGGTGCTCAAATAACGAGGCAAATTCCAGGTGCTTGCCATAGGGAAGTTATTGGAGCCTCTTTAGGCCAGGGATGCCAGGGGAGGAGAGGCTAGACGAGATAAATTTTGTATTAATTAAAAATATAATTTTTTTATTGTTTATGATTTTGGATTTCAATTGTGTAATAATTTTTATCAACAATATTTTAGATTGTGTTCTATGATCTATCATCAGAATGAGTAAGAATCAGAAAATAGAATAACAACGGGTCATATGATGATATTAAAAAATTTTACACAATTAAAATCCTAAAAGCTCTATATATTAATTTTATATTATCAATAAATGTTAAAAAAATTGATTTTAAATTTTAAATTTTTTAAGATGATCCATAATAAGTGTGAAATAAAAAAGTTTCGAGCTATAAGATAAATTTACATTCTTACTCTCAAAACAATTGTTGATATTCTGAAAGTTCAAAAGAAATTTATTTTTTCTTTAAAAGATAAGATTTCTAGATACGGTAGCTAGTTAGGAAGTTCTGTGTACACTAATTATTTAATCTCAATGTTGTTTACTGTATTTAGAAACTGAGACTGACGGCTTTTACTGTTAAAGAGATGAAATCTGCATTTGATGCACTAAAAAAAGCTGTAAATTTGAAAAACGAGCATGACATGTACATGAAGCACCTAAATTCGGATTTGAGCGTGAACCAAATTAAAATGGCAGAGATAAAATGGTACATTAGAATAGTCCATGGAGGTCACAGCCGTGGCTCCTATGATGTTTTCAAACACCTGGGTGAACCTAGAGATTTTACAGCCAATTGGATTAGGGAGATTCTAACAGATTTCTGGGATAAAATTATTAATTTGTTGAAGAATCATCAATTTCCCAGTAACTTCCAATTACAAAACAAATGGATCAATGCTGGCACCAGATACAGAAGACTCGTAGACCCTCTTCACATTGCATACTACTATGGAGGGCAGAGCAACAGTGGAAGCTATCTCTCAATTCAAAACAGGCCGCTCCATCATAGGATTTTGCTAAAATGGCTGGATGATAAAAACCAAACTCACATTGATAGAGGTAAATGGGAAAAAAAGGATCGCACAACGTATGCATTCTTAATTGAGGACTCTTGCTTTTGGGCTCATGTAGAAGAAGCTGCTAAATCTGACTTGAAAAATATCTAGCAAGAGCAAGAGCGACACCAAACTATCAATGCCCATCTCAGGACAAGCCTGGAAGATTTTGAAGCTTATGTGTCGAACATGACCGAGGAGAAAAGTATTTCCAAGGAGGTTTTCCTTCAAGAGAGCAGCTTCATGATATGGTGGAAAAAGTACAGAGACTTTCAAATGCAATGCTCAGAAGAGTGGAAATCAAGCTTCCCTTTTCTCAAATCCATTGAAAAGGAGAATTTGGGAGTTTAGAAGACAGGTTTTTTATTAAGTTTTATAGTTTGTTAGAAGAAGTTTATTTCCATGGCCTTTTTCCCTGCTTGAAAAGTTGTATTCCTTTCCAATCTGCACAAGCCTGTATTTGCTAAGTTCTCTTCTTTTCAATCTGTTACATTCAGAAAACTGAGAGCCTGATTCGACCCGCGTCAATGGAGTTTCTTCGAATGTATTGGTATCTTAGGTTTTAATAAAGAATGAAAATAGAAGAAAATTCCATATTATTATTGTCTGTGTTCATCAATGGTGAAGGATTCGATTACCAACGTTATTTAATTTTTGGTTCTGCATTTTGAAATTAGATTAGCACGTTTGTTTAGTTTAATGTTTTAGGATGTGCTAATTTTATTATTTTTAATAAAATGATTAAAAATGTGTATTTAATAGAATTAAAAAAGTGAATTAGTATGTTCAAGTTATGTTTTTTTTTTTTAATAAAAGTTGTAGTGCCACTGAATTTTTTTTATTAAAAGTAGAAGAAGAGAGTTTACAATTTTGGGAACACAAATTACATAAAAAATGGAGGACAAACTACAAATCCCTCTAAGATAAGAAAAAAACCCCTCAGATAAACTCAAAAACACCATAGCTAGTGTTTGAGTGATATAGAATTACATCACAATCCCACTCAACCAAAAGAGACATTACAAGAAATCACATTTAAACCGAAAATACAACCATTAGAAAGCCCCAGAACGATAAAAAACTGGAGTGAGAGGAGAGGCATTTTCTTGAGATTAATCACACGAAGAGTGAAGACTAAAGATAACAAATCTGGAGTTGAGAGGAAGCTATGCAGTGAGAAACCTACAAAACCAAAGAAAGCCCGGGAAGCCTCTGAAAACCCTGCAAAACCATGATGTGCCCAAAAAACCAACTGGAAATCCAAATATAGCAATATGAAGCCGAAGTGGGAGAACCCAAATTCATGAACAAGAGAGGACCAAGATGGAAAATGTAGAAGAGAGGAGGGCTAAGATCAAAATGCCCAGAATGCATGGAGTGAGTCAATTTGCACTTTCTTCTGAGGAAGCAATGTCCGTGGATGGCAGGAAAAAAGGCTTAGCATGAGGCTCTATAAGAGCATGCCTAATAAGCAGCCAAACTACATTATAAAGACTTTGAATTGTGTCACAAACTGAATTACCATAGTGGAATATGAGTTTGAGCAGGCAAAGATCAAACTCACACGGGCAATCATCAAGAAAACCATGTGCTATGGAACAAAGAAGAGTGGAAAGACATCTATCTGAGAGAAGATGCTACCTACAAAAATATCATAATTTTCCAATACTGGTTGCAAGATAGAAAGTGGACAAATGTGAGGAAGTAAATATTTGCCAACCAAGAATTTCACCATTTAGACACACCATAAGACATCCATGAGATTGGAGATAAATTGCGAGGTGATTTCATATGGTAGTGCCATGGCATGGAATTCCATTCACTCAATACCTAACACAATTTCAATTGCGTCTAAAACTTGCTTGCATTCCATTGCAAATGTCCACCTTAGTTTATCCATTGTGAGAGGAGAATTGTCTCGTATTTCATGAGTTCTGGGTGGGACAAAGACCTTGAAAAGACTATCCATTTTCAAACCAGAGCAAAGCGGCCAAAACCATAGAAATGTGTGAGGAAAAAACCACCAATTTTCCATAGTAAAAAGAGATGAAATAGCTACTGTATCACCATAGATGAGGCCATACACAAGTGAGCATTAATAAGAACTAAACTCTGATTGCACTCACTAGAGGCGAGGAGGTGGGAGATAACAAATGCCAAATCAAAGCATACATACAAATAACTTAGCTAATGCCAAGTGCCAGATCTTACCAAAGCATGAAATCAACATCAAGTTATATTAGAGCTACTAAATGATAGCTTTTCTAGTGTCCGTCAACAAGAGTGACCTCTCGCAGGCAGACACAAGAAAAATGAAAAATACCCAGTACGCATGAGGGGAGATAAAATGAGTAGTATGCAAGGTGCCAAATTTGGCCAAATAATTAGAGAGTCGCGAAGAGAATAATTAGTACATTATACCAAGCTTGTAATAAATTTAGGCACCATAGAAAGATCGTAATTCCCTCAAGGATGTCTGCCAAGATGAGGCAAGTTCACCTTGGAGGACACGAATGAGGAAGGGGGAGACAGGTGTCAACCCCAACAAGCAAAGGTGGTAGAGAGCCACACAAGTAACTAAATTCATATTCCGTAAGGCTGGTGTGAAAAGACACCTAGATAATAGTTGCAAGCTGCCGCCAAGCCCACCTTAGAATCACCAAAAATAGAGTTAGCAACATGCAACCGTTCAAGACCAATAATGCCAAATGAAATATTTTATGGGAAATGGAACCACCACAAGACATGCCAACAAATAACTTTGCTAGGAGCTGAAATTCATGGAGAGGGATGTTAGAACCAAGATTTGAAAAGTGGAGTTGAGGTGGGGAACATTGCAATGAGAAAAAATAGAAGTGGATAGGTGAAAAGAAGATTTGGCCAGCACGGATAAATTACCCATACAATTGAGAACAACTAATTCAAATTTCACACCCTTGTACGAAGGAAGAAATGCTCTTAAGGAAGAAAAATGAGCAAGGAATGAAACTCAATTCCTCTGAGATAAAACCATATAGCTTGTGAGGAAAGCTAGATGCAGAAACAACTCTCCTAAGTTACATCAAAACCTCAGGGAAGAATGCAGAGACTCTTTTAAATTTCAAATTATAGTTCAATTAAGATGCACTTTGAAGTAAATAGCAGAAACAAAGAATTAGACAAACACATATGAACACCAGATATACGTGGGAAAACCCTTATGGGAGAAAAACCCACCACACCAAGAGAAATCACTTTGTATTATAGTAATGGAGATTACATACAAATATTAGACTTTATCTTTTTGATGTTATATTTCAGCAACATTCACCATGGACAACCTTGTTACAGAACATTCACGTTACAGTCTTCACAGAATAGAATTCACTCTGATCATACACCGAACTATTCACCCAATTGTTCTTATGAACCAACTGATCACAATCTGCAATCACAGAGTATAACCATGTCGCCCCTATCTGTCAAGCTTCCTCTCAGTAATGGCTGCAATAGTCCAACTGCTAGCGGTTCCCATTCGGCTCCTCCTATTGGTCCAACACAATCCACGTAGATGGTCATCACTCGGTCAAAAGAATTCAAACTTTTTTGGCATCTCCGTGACACACTAATAGTGTCTCCCCGATGCCACAAAGTCTTCACCATCGATGTTGCCAAGAGTCGTTTCCATCGGTAAGAGGGTCCACCGAGCTTACAACTTGTATTGACTTCAGTTTTCCTTTCGGCAAGACTATCGCTCTCACCAAGACATCCCAACGAGCCTTCTTGTGTTACATCGAGTTCAGGAGACTATCGCTAAGACTTCCTTATGTCGCCAGGACCTCATATCAACGATCTCCACATGGATCGCTATCGCCAAGACTCATCGCTTTCGATGAGACATCATAACAAAGCTCCATATGTCACATAGACATGAGTGTTCCATTCGGCAAGACAAATGTCTTTCACTAAGACTTTACTCCGAGATCTTGATGTTACATCGAAGCCTCAAGTCATACCGAACAATTTTGGCAAGACTTATTTCCATCGTTGAGACCTCACAATGAATACTTCATGTTATTCCGAAGTGTCCAGACGGTCGACAAGACACAACACTATCGCTGAGACATTACTTCGAACACTCACAAGTCATACCGAGCACCACTAGTTGCCAGGAGTCACACTGAGAGTAAACTATAACATTGGCGAGACATTTACACATTGCTGAGAGTTCTTCCCAAAACCTTTTGAGTTACCTCGAGTGGAAACGGTCGGTGAGACATTCCTTCATCAGTAAGACTTCTTACCGAGCTAGCATATGTTACTCTGACAACTCCATGTGAAACATCCAGTCGACGAGACTTTGGCTATTCGCTGGGATTTCATACCAAGACCCCTTTAGTTATCCCGATGACTTCAATGCAAAACACTGCTAGCGAGACATATTACTTTTGTTAAGACTTCTCATCGAGCCACCATAGGTTATCTCGACGACTCGAATGTATAACAATTCAGCAAGACTCCTTCAAGGTCATAGTGACCTGTACTGATCAACAAGACTCAAGCTACTTGTTAGCCAGACATAGAATATGTCACATCGACTTGGATCCAATGCAGGTTACAGGCTGTGATGATTGAGACATATATCCAACAATCTCCCACTTGACGAAGATCACACAGACACCTCCAGAGCACAACAAAACTTACTGAAAATCATGGGCACTAAAGCCCATTGAACTGGCACACCACCTGAACTTGTTTGTGCTCACTGGCTTCGTCAATGTATCTGCAACATTCTCCAGAGTATCAACTTTTTTGAAACTGACCTTTCCATCCTCCACCATATCTCGTACAAAGTGGTACTGTACATCTATATGTTTCGTTCTAGCATGGAAATTAGGATTCTTTGCCAGACAAATTGCACTCTGACTATCACAAAAAATAGTTATTTCTCTTGCATCAAAACCAATGTTAGAATACAAATGTTTCAACCAAACTGCTTCTTTACAAGCATGTGTAGCTGCCATATATTCAACCTCTGTGGTGGACAAAGCAACTACAACCTGCCACTTACTCATCCAACTCACAGCACCACCATTCAACATGAAGATGTATCCATTGGTGGACCTCCTGCTGTCAATGTCCCGTACCCAATCAGAATCTACATAACCTCAAATGTTGAGAGTCCTCTGTGATTCAACCAAGTTCCCATGGTAACACAAAGCATATTCTGAAGTGCCCTTCAAATATTTGAAAACTCTTTTCACAACATCCCAATGTGTCCTTTCCAG
This sequence comes from Sequoia sempervirens, assembly GCA_007258455.2. Classification (NCBI taxonomy): domain Eukaryota; kingdom Viridiplantae; phylum Streptophyta; class Pinopsida; order Cupressales; family Cupressaceae; genus Sequoia; species Sequoia sempervirens. The sequence continues at coordinate 553,982,991 of VDFB02193867.1, forward strand.
GATTAGCCATAAGCCAACTAAGAACTCCCACTACTTGGGAAATGTCTGGCCTTGTACAAACCATTGTATACATAAGACTGCCTACCACACTAGAATAGGGTACACTGGTCATGTCCTCCATCTTAGTAGGAGATTTTGGACAATCTTCAACAGATAGCTCCATTCCCTGCAAGACTGGAACAACTAGCTGCTTGCAATCATTCATGCAAAATCTCTCTAGAATAGTCTTGATATACTTACTCTAACTAAGCCAAAGTTTTCTACTATTTATGTCCCTAGTTATCTCCATTCCCAGAATATACCTTGCTGCACCAAGATCTTTCATTTCAAACTTAGCAGACAACTGAGACTTAAGATCAGAAATCATTAGTTTACTATTGCCTATGAACATCATATCATCAACATAGAGAGCAATAATAAGCACTTGATCACTTTTAGCTTTATAGTACACACAATGATCAGATTTTGATCTTACAAATCCCAAAGACAATATAAAAGTATCAAATTTCTGGTACCACATTCTAGGTGACTGCTTTAACCCATACAAAGATTTCTTTAAGTTGGATACCAATTTTTCTTTACCTTTTTCAACAAAATGCTCAGGCTGGGACATATAGATTTCTTCTTCAAGATCACCATGAAGAAATGTTGTCTTCACATCCATCTGTTTGACCTCTAAGTCATATGCTACTGGAAGTGACAAAAGAAATCTGATAGATGTTAGCTTTGCTACACGAGAAAAAATCTCCCCATAATCAATTCCCTCGCCTGGGAATAACCCTTTGCAACCAACCTCGCCTTATATTTTTTGACACTGCCATCCAAACCAATCTTCTTCTTAAATACCCATTTGCAGCCCACAGCTTTTCTGCCTTTAGGCAATGGCACCAAACTCCAAGTGTCATTCTTTTATAAAGATGCCATTTCTTCATTTATGGCTTCCAACCAAGAGTTTGAATCAGACATTCTAAATGCCTCTTTTATAGTCCTAGGCTCATCAGTGTTAGAAATCAAAGCATAGGCACAAGTAAAATCAATCAAAGAGAACCCATAGCTATCAAGTTATTTTCTTTCACGGGTTGACCTCCTCAATGGCTGAGGCTGAGGTTGTTGTTCTTCTTCTGAACTTTCAGAATTACTTGAACTCTCCTTAGATTCAGGTTCATTTTGAATTCTCAATTCCTCTTTCTCTAGTGTAGGAGGATTTACAGCTACATCCTTATTGTTTTCTGACTTTGTCTCTGACTACAGATCCAAGGTAGAAGGTTTCAGCTCACGAAATATTACACTTCTGCTATATACAACCTTCTCTGTATCAGGATTCCAAAGCTTGTATCCTTTTATGACAGCACTATAGCGAATAAAAATACATTTGACAGCCTTGTTCTCTAATTTAGATCTTTTCACATCTGACACATATGCATATGCTTCATAGCCAAAGACTCGTATATGTCTAAGAGAGGGCTTCTTACCAGACCACGCTTCCAAAGGTGTTTTCTCAACAAGAGCAGTGTTTGGAGAAAGATGCAGCCTCAGCCCAAAACTTCTCCTCCAAGCCAGCACTACTGAGCATACTTCGTGCTCTCTCCATCACTGTCTTATTGAACCTTTCTACAACTCCATTCTACTGTGGAGTATAAGGTGTAGTTTTATGTCTTTTAATCCCATGGTCTTTATAGTATCTTTCAAATTCATCAGAACAAAATTCACTGCCATTATCAGTCCTTATGCATTTTATTTTTCTTCCAGTATGATTTTCTACAAGGTTTTTGAATTCCTTAAACCAACTGAATACTTCTGATTTACTTTTCAAAAAATATACAAATGCTTTTCTTGAATAATCATCAATGAACGATACATAGTATCTTGACTTAGACAAAGAAGGAACATTCACTAGACTAAATACATCAGAATGAATATAATCTAGTAAACTAGAAGATTTATGAGGAATGGAATAAAAAGAAACACAGTGCTGCTTTCCATATATACAATGCTCATAGAATTCAAATTCAAGGTTACAATCTTCAAGCCCCTCAACCAGGTTTTTGTTCTTCAAGGTTTTTAAACCTTTTTCTCCTATGTGGCCTAACCTATGATGCCAGAGCATAGTTTTCTCTGTTGGAAGTTTTACTTCCATAGAGTTTACATAATTAGGGATATTTCCCTCTTTACCTCCATGAGTAGCTTTCAGTGACTTTCCAGAGACACTGTTACATTGAACAACATGTGCATCTAGCTTGTATAGGGTACCAATTCGAGCACCTCTAGCCAACACCATAGAGCCTCTAGTCATCTTGTAGCCATTTCTAGAGAACGTGACTTGTACTCCAATATCATTTAGCTTACTGATAGACAACAAATTTTGAGCCAGACCTGGTATATGCATCACATCCATGATTCCCTTTACTCTGCTATCAGGAAATTGGATTCTGACTCTTCCACGACCAACAATCTCTGAAGTCGAATCACTTGCTAAGTACACCTTTCCACCATCATATTCTTCATACTTCATGAAACAGTCTCTATGAGATGTCATGTGAAAAGATGCTCCAGAATCAATCAGCCAGACATCATCTGATGCCTGTGTAGCCAAGGCTGCAATGAAGGAGTCTGCATCACTATGAGAAGAATCATTTTCAGAAGAATACTTTTTCTTCTTCTTCTTCTCCTCTTTACAATCCTTTCGGACATGACCAGGTTGCCCACAGTTCTAACATTTCACCTTGGACTTCTTGCCAGGAGACTTTGATCTCCCCTCTTATTTCAATTTTGATTTCTTGTCCTTCTTCTTGCCTTTCTCTTTCGATCTTCCTTTGATAGCAAGAGCTTCCTTTTCCATCTCAGAAGATTTCCTTCTCATCTCTTCTGATAGCAAAGAACCAACATCTTCCATCTTGAAACTAGATGTTGTACTCCCAATACCCATCACCAGATGATCCCATGAGTCTGGCAAATAACACAATAGAAGCATACAACAATCCTCTTCTTCAATTTTCACACCAACAGATGTTAATTGAGCAATCAACATATTAAATGTGTTCAAATGATCAAATATAGACCCTCCTTCCTGCATTCTCAAAGAGTACAAATTTTTCCTTAGGAACAATTTATTCACCAAGGACTTCCCCTGTTAAATAGACGCCAGTCTCTTTCACAAGGAAGATGCATTCTTCTCTTCATGCACATTCAGAAGAATGGGGTCTGCCAAGCAGAGCCTTATTATCCGCTTAGACTTTCTATCTGGAAGGTCCCAATCTTCTTGCTTCATGCCTGTAGGTTTAGTTCCAGACACTGCAAGCCATAGATCACGATCAACTAGAAGATCTTCCATTTTAAGTTTCCACAACTCAAAATTGCTGCCATTGAATTTCTCTATTTCAATCTTTCTAGATGTGCTAGCTATCTCAATCTGTAATTAGAATTAACAAACTCTACAAGACTCCCACTAAACAAAATTGACACAAAAAACCCAACGTACCCACAAGGATAACACAACTGGCCAGGATCTAATACTACTCGTAAGGAAAGCTAGATGCGGAAACAACTCTCCTAAACTTCAAAACCTCAGGGAAGAATGCAGAGAGTCTTTTAAATTTAAAATTATAGTTCAATTAAGATGCACTTTGAAGTAAATAGCAGAAATACAGAATTAGACAAACACATATGAACATCAGATATACGTGGGAAAACCCTTATGGGAGAAAAACCCACCACACCAAGAGAAACCACTTTGTATTACAGTAATGAAGATTACATACAAATATCAGACTTATCTTTCTGATGTTATATTTCAACAACATTCACCATGGACAACCTTGTTACAGAACATTCACGTTACAGTCTTCACATAATAGAATTCACTTTGATCATACACCGAACTGTTCACCCAATTGTTCTTATGAATGAACCGATCACAATCTAAAATCATAGAGTATAACCATGTCACCCCTGTCTGTCGAGCTTCCTCTTAATAATGGCCGTAATAGTCCAACAGCTAGCTGTTCCCATTCGGCTCCTCCTATTGGTCCAACACAAGCCATGTAGATGGTCATCACTCGGTCAAAAGAATTCAAACTTTGTTGGCATCTCGGTGAGACAGTAATAGTGTCTCCTCGATGCCACAAAGTCTTCACCATCAATGTTGCCAAGAGTCGTTTCCATTGGCAAGAGGTTCCACCAAGCTTACAACTTGTATCGACTTTAGTTTTCCTTTCAACAAGACTATCGCTCTCGCCAAGACATCCCAATGAGCCTTCTTTGTTACACTGAGTTTAGAAGACTATCGCTAAGACTTCCTTATGTCGCTAGGACCTCATATTGACGTTCTCCACATGTATCGCTATAGCCAAGACTCATCACTTTTGGTGAGACGTCATAACGAAGCTCCATATGTCACATAGACATGAGTGTTCCATTTGGCAAGACAAATGTCTTTCACTAGGACTTTACTGCAAGATCTTTATCTTACATCAAAGCCTCAAGTCATACCGAACAATCGGGAAGACTTCTTTCCATCATTGAGACCTCACAGCGAATACTTCATGTTATTCCAAAGTGTCCAGATGGTCAGCAAGACACAACACTATTGCTAAGACATTACTCTGAACACTCACAAGTCATACTGAGCAACACTAGTCGCCAGGAGTCACACCGAGAGTAAACTATAACATCGGCGAGACATTTACACATTGCTGAGAGTTCTTCCCAAAACCTTTTGAGTTACCTCGAGTGGAAATGGTTGGTGAGACATTCCTTCATCGGTAAGACTTCTTACCGAGCCACCATATGTTACTCCGATGACTCCATGTGAAACATCCAGTCGGCGAGACTTTGGATATTCGCCGGGATTTCATACTGAGACCCCTTTAGTTATCCTGATGACTTCAATGAAAAAAATTGTTGGCGAGACATATTACTTTTGATAATACTTCTCACCGAGCTGCCATAGGTTATCTTGATGACTCCAATGTATAACCGTTCGGCAAGACTCCTTCAAGGTCACAGTGACCTATACTGATCAACAAGACTCAAGCTGCTTGTTGGCCAAACATAGAATATGTCACACCGACTTGGCTCCAATGGAGGTTACAGCTTGTGATGATTGAGACATATATCCAACATAGCTAACAACATGAAAAATAGGTGGTTTGATATTCAATTCCTATGAAACAAGAGAACACATTCCTAAGCTGAAAATTCTCTATAAGAAATAGCTTCATCCATTGCTCTATTAGCAAGTGTATCTGCAAATCAGTTGACCTCTCTATAATAATGTGAAATTTGGAAGCTTGGAAATTCCTGAAGTTGCTTCATGATGTGTGCAACCATTGAGTCACCTTCTATAAAAAATTAGGAGATGGAAAATTTCTTGGCCAAATGCAGTCCTAGACTCAAGGCATTAAATTCAGCAACATTATTAGTGCCATTAGGAATTAGTTCACAAGCAACACTAATGAAAGCTCCATGCTAATCCCTTAAAATTGCAGCTGTACTTGGTTTACCATGATTTCCTCTCGAAGCCCCATCAAAGTTCAATTTGAAATTTTTTTTAGGAGGGATCCAATTCAGAGAGTTTGTTTTCACTATAGAGATCTTGTTTAAACTGGAGCCAACTCTGGGGAACTTGAGAAGCTGCCAATTTTTTAAGATAAATGCATCCTAGGAAGAATTTTTTTTGTTAAGTTTACATTCTTAAACAAAGATGTTGTTACTTCTGAAATGGAGATCTCATTTTTTTGTAGAACTTGGGAGATGGTAGAAGCCTTCTTTTTGAAAATTCTATTGTTCCTTTCAAGCCAAATATTCCAGATGATTATGGAGGAGCATATCTCCCATATGCATGAGAAGGAAGAAGAGGAGAAGAGTGATAGCCAACTAAGAAAATGATTGAGGATAGAATTGTGAAGAGGACTTGAACAACTAAGTTTGTTCATTACCCAAGTCCAACAATGATGGGAAAAGTCACAACCAATTAATAGATGATCTGTAGATTCAAAAGAATTTACGTACAAAACACAAGGGAATAATGTAGTGATTCCTGGTCATGCCCACAAAGGGATATAAAAGTCACGGAAAATCCTAACCTGGGAATTGGACATTCCAACAAGCAATTGACATCTTCTCATGGTCGTTCATTTACTTTGTCAAACCAGGGAACATATACTTGAAATGGAGCAGCACTGTATGTGCACTAAGAACTGTCTACAGTCACGATTTACTAGAAATAAATGCGTGAAAGGAATTCTACTTATGCTACAGGAATGTAATGTGAAGCCTTCTAAACTTAATCAAAGCAGAAACCATAACAACTATAACTAAGAAACAAACTGTGAACTAGCCTTATGCTATAGGAACAAACACAGGGATGGATTCCCGATGCTGCAGGAACAATATAAGACTAAGTTTGCACTGAAACTTCAAGAACAAAATATAACTTATGATCAACATAAAATAAACGACTAACTAACTAACTATAGATACTTACTAAGTGGGCCCCTTGAGCAAGCATCAACTAATTATGCAAGGATTGAACTTAGAACTTCATCAGCTTTTATTCATAAACTCAAAATGGTATACATTGTTCTGCTCATATGAAAACTAACACAAAACTCTATCTCTTATCATAATAGTGATTCTTACATACTCCTATTCTTATTATCATACTAATTTTTACATGCTATCCATGCTCACTCACGCAGGAGGAACAATTATTTATAAGAAAAGCAACTAATTACCTAACTCTAACAGAGAAAGACGTGGACATAAATGTATCTTGAAACCGAGGAACATACTTCTCATAAATGAAAGTGTATTCATTCAACCCAATCTAGAGAGAATTTAACATTCCACTCTTTCCAGTTTAAATGATCATTTCGGTTTCTTCCCAACAACCCGGACATAGAGTCTTCGCTGGAACAACTTCCTCGACACCATGTTGCAAATGGACTTTACTGCAAGGCTGAAGTCTGCTGCGCTTGACTCATTCATGCTCCCTTCAACAACCTGTGATGCACAAGGTGACAGAAGTGAAAGAAATCATTCTTGGAAAACAACACGATACATTCATTAATCACATATTAAATCTATCCCATCATTCAAAAACCATATGCATTATATTAGTCATTCGGGAAGTCAAACAAGGTAATTAATAAGACACATGGAGATATTAGGCTATAGGAATGTAGGAATGTATTGCTACAGGATACTACCCATTTTGGATAAAAATTCTGTAATAAAAGAGTTAAAACATCAATTAGTAGGAAAAGTAGAGATATTAAAAGTACATCATGATACTCAAATTATGAGCATATCCTAAGCTCATCATCTGCCCCCTACTTAACCTGATGACGGTCCACCAGCATTAAGCTTCTTGGTTGTTTCCCTGAGATCTATAGGAGTAGTATGGATTTTTGGTACAGTCCCAAATTTATAATGGAAACCTTTGAAATTTTCCCATCTTTCATATCTGAGGTCTTCTGTATCCTTATTAACTTTTGTAGCTCGATAGGGATAAAGTGGCCACATTAAAACAGGAGGTCGAAATGTTATTGGCAACCATAACTCGAACCTCTTCTGAAGACTGAGTTGTATGTACCTATCTGTCCTTCCAAGGGTTGCTTCAAAATTTAGGGGGCTATGTGGCTCAGATTTTCTGATCCCAACAGTCAATTATCTCATCTCTTTTCAATTCTAGAAGAGGTAAGCTTCCAAAATAGATACGTTGGCTTTTGAATTCTTCATACACTTGCTTTCTGACATCAAATATTTTAACTCTTTCTACTTGATTGTTGAACCCATATGTAACAGTGAGCCAAGTTTTTAGCATTGTGTAAGGATCTGTGCTTTCTGATCACAATGGTATAGGCTCATCCCTTTCAACTTCTTCATAGGCTTCCAATTGTCTTCCATAATTGGTTTCATTTGTTGCCCAGGACATGAGTGATCTTAAATGAATGTCACCAATATACAAAAGTGGATTCCACTCTGTTTCAGAGGGAATTATCAATCCATGCAAATAAAATTCACATAAAGAATTCTTTAACCAATTAGGAGCCACTTGGTATGCATCATAAAATTCTTTGGCTATTTGAATAACAAGATCTAAATCCCTTGAAATTCTCATTAATTGAAACCAAAGAAATTGTTCCTTTAGGCACATGGCATAAACTCTAGGCGGTGGTCTAAATTCCACAATCTTACGAGTTATTTTCATCATTTCATCCATTTTCTTTTTCATTTCCTAGATTTCTTGTCTCCGCCTTTCAATTTCTTCTTCTCTTCCTCCCAAAGACTTTGTTGAATCTCAGTCTTGGCTAAATGGCGGAAACTAAAGGCTTGAAATGTGATCGACCTCCATGTGGTCCTAAGGTATTCAAAAAATTCAATCAAAAATGTCATTTTATAGACAACCGTGGCTTGACAAGTTGCAAGGGGCAATGAAGCTTCATTGGACACTTCCAATTGTTCAGGTTGTTCTTCCTCTTATTGCAAGAGGAGATTGTACTTTCTCTAAAATTTGCCTAGCTACCTCAGCCAAGTCATCAAGACTTGGCATTCCCCTTTCATTATTATCATATTGTACTTCATCAGTTTCCATTGGTTCATTGTGCATTTCCTCAGGAACAACAGGTGAGCTATGTGAAACATTCTGAGTTACATTATGAGAATTATCATGGCTATATTCTTCAGAGTCCTCTGAAATTATTATAACTTCAGGTTGAGAAAATGTTGAGGTGACTTTACGTTGTTTCCTTGCTGAAACTCTTTTTGGTAATGTGGCAGCTACAGGAGGCACTCTCGTGGCTTTCCTCTTCCTGATTAAAAATTCACCAGCAGCTTCCTCATTGAAAGAATCCAACCTCAGAAAATAGTTTAGCCAACAACAATTATTGAATGCCTGCACTGTTTGAGGATTTTGTGTTAAGAGCTCATGAGCTACAAGCTCATGTCTTACCAATTGACCACCCATATTCAAAAATTACCTCCGCTGAGATTCCAAAATCTCAAACCTTTTCTAGAAAATTCAAAAGAAAATTCTTCTGCTCTACTTCTTTTTGCTTCTTTCTATCTTTCCGTCACTTTTCTCTTCTTTTCCAAGAATGACTCGGAGGATAATTGCATGTAATGATTATTAGGAACTACTCATATCAAGCAGTTAATGTTGTTTAAGATAAAACATGCAGCCATATTTGGAAAGTACAAAAAGAATAAAAATATCTTATTAGTTGTGACAGCGACATAAGAAAATATTTGCAATGGATTATCTCGCCCCCTACTTAAAGTTGACATGTGTCCACACATGGGTGAAAGGACAGGAAAAGCATGGGCGAAAAATACTGATATGTACATAGTAGTTGTTGAATAAATGAAACAAATAAATAATGTGATTGAGAGAAGATATCGTGTACCTTTCAATTAATGCTCATACGTGCTGGGAAAATCATAGCGCACCATGAAATCATGACTAGAATAGAAACTACGAATGAGGTGGAACGACAAGATGGATGATGTGGAAGAAAAGAGAATGAATGGCGGCGATGGATGGAAAAATAGAGAACATGGCATCCTTGAAAAGGAAACCTTTATTATGTGCCAAAAATGGTCATGCCCACAAAAGGATATAAAAGTCACGGAAAATCCTAACCTAGGAATTGGACATTCCAACAGGCGACTAACATCTTCTCATGGTCGTTCATTTACTTTGTCAAACCAGGGAATGTATACTTGAAATGGAGCAGCACTGTATGTACACTAAGAACTGTCTACAATCATGATTTACCAAAAATAAATGCGTGAAATGAATTCTACATATGCTACAGGAATGTAATGCAAAGCCTTCTAAACTTAATCAAAGCAGAAACCATAACAACTATAACTGAGAAACAAACTGTGAATTGGCCTTATGCTGTAGAAACAAACACAGGGATGGATTCCCGATGCTGTAGGAACAATATAAGACTAAGTTTGCACTAAAACTTCAAGAACGAAATCCAACTTATGATCAACATAAAATAAATGACTAACTAACTAACTATAGATACTTACTAAGTGGGCCCCCTTAGCAAGCATCAACTAATTATGCAAGGATTGAACTCAGAACTTTATCAGCTTTTATTCATAAACTCAAAATGGTATACATTGTTTTGCTCATATGAAAACTAACACAAAACTCTATCTCTTATCATAATACTGATTCTTACATACTCTTCTTATTATCATACTAATTTTTACATGCTATCCATGCTCACTCATGCAGGAGGAACACTTATTTATAAGAAAAGCAACTAATTACCTAACTCTAATAGAGAAAGACGTGGACATAAATGTATCTTGAAACCAAGGAACAGACTTCTCATAAATGAAAGTATATCCGTTCAACCCGATCCAGAGAGAATTTAGCATTCCACTCTTTCCAGATTAAATGATCATTTCGGTTTCTTCCCAACAACCCAAACAGAGAGTCTTCGCTAGAACAACTTCCTCAACAACATGCTACAAATGGACTTTATTGCAAGGCCGAAGTCTGCTGCACTTGACTCGTTCATGCTCCCTTCAACAAACTACGATGCACAAGGCGACATAGGCGAAAGAAAGCATTCGTGGCAAACAACACGATACATTCATTAATCACATATTAAATCTATCCCATCATTCAAAAACCATATGCATTATACCAGTCATTTAGGAAGTCAAACAGGGTAATTAATAAGACACATGGAGATATTAGGCTGCAGGAATGTAGGAATGTATTGCTACAGGATACTACCCATTTTGGCTAAAAAGTCTTTCATAAAGAGTTAAAACATCCATTAGCAGTAAAAGTAGAGATATTAAAAGTACATCATGATACTCAAATTATGAGCATATCCTAAGCTCATCAATTCCCAATCCTTCCAACCTCATGCCTTTTATAATTTTGTCTTAAATTGCAAGCCACACAAAGCACCTACTTTAGGAAGAACATAAGGGCCCCGACAAAGCCTGGGTGGCCATGGGGTTGAATGATTTTGAGAGACCAAAGAGTATATCCATCTTTAACATTATATTGACTAGTTTTAGATTTTAACCAAATGATTACATCTTGTTTGTTGGATAAATAGAATTGTCTCTTCGAAGTTTTTTCTTTTAAAGATGCCTTTTCATGTGAAGGAACTTCTAAAAATTCAAATTATTTCCACTTTACAAGGAATGGGTCAATAGGGTCAATAACTAGGCAATCTCAAACTTTATTGCCCCAACTAGATTTAAGAGAAGAATCAATTTGTTTGCAGCCACCAAAGTCCTGAGAGGCTTATGGCCATTCCATGCATCATCCCAAAAAAGAGCCTTTTCACCATTGTTGATTACCCAAGAAAGAAGGGGGAGAAGAACAAACCTGCAAAAAGAAATAAAATTCTAGATTTTGGAACCCTATGGGAGATTCTTTTGAGTGAATATTCTCTCTCTTTCAAGAGATTCCAAGTATTTATGTTTCATAATTTAACACCATTTGACTTAAATTGCTTTTGAATAAATTTTCCAAACTAGTTTAGCGTTGAGTGCTTTATTTTGAAGGAAGATGTCTCTCAAACCTGCACCCCCTTGAGATTTGAGATCAAAAAGAGAACCCCACACAACTAAAGGAAATTTATTTTTTGATGTTACATTTTATGACCAAAAAAAGTATTTAAAATTCTTTTGTAGGGCACTCCCTTTACCTTTATGAAGCTTCAAGACTGACATTAGGTAAACTGGAAGTGAATATAAAACTAATTTAAGCATCACTAGCTTCCATGCAAAAGATAACCATTTTTATTTCCAAAGTTGGATTCTATTAGATATTGATGAAATTATTCTATCCCAAAAGTCATGTTTCTTTGAACCCAAGAAAAAGTGAATGCCCAAATATTTGCAAGGGAGAGAATCACATTGAAATCCCCAAAACTTTAAAATTTAGTTTTTAACAATAGAGTTGACATTCAAAATTTTTTATTTTTTGAGACTAAAATATTGACCCAAATGTGAGCAGTAATCTGTGATGAAAGGGCATCCAACCATCATTCAAAACCTTACAACAACATCTTATCCAACATAAAGCATGAGGTAAAAATCACAACATAATTAATCTTCTTTATTTTACTTGCAACATAGTTTCACAACTTCCAAAAAAAATTGATTACATGATGTTGTGCAGCCATATAGGCTGAATAAAATCATTACAAAATAGACTTGAATTTTCTATAAGAACAACAAACAACATCAAAGAAAATCTATAGGCTTCTCTTCTTCAAATTGCCTTCCTGCACTTTGAAATTGACTCTTCTATCTACCTTCTTCCACAACCAACTTTGCTAATATTCAATCATGGGTACCATAATCCATTTACTACTGCAACACCTCTGAAAACCTGCAACAAAATTTCATTATCCTCTCTCTACCAAGAGAACCCATGCCTACCTCCCTTTTTCACCAAAAATCTCAAAGAATAATAAATTTAAAATTGTTAAATAACCTCCAATGATGCCTCCACTATCTCCATTTCCTGTAGCTTCTATTCTTCCATTTTCAACCTAGTAAAAATTCTCATAAAATGAATTGAATGAACATATTAAAAATTTTAAAGGCATCTTTGAACCTATTTCCATGAAATTTCCAAAATTGGTTGACAACTAGGACTCCCACTCCACTCAATAGGACCTCAAAAAAGAAAAAATAAAACAACTCAATTGTGGGTGCCTATTTCCATTGCTGAATTTAAGAAATAATAAATGAGTTATCATAGAGTGTATCTCCCAAAAATCCATGCCCAAATTTCCTATTTGATTTTTTAATTTTCAAAATTGCCTCCACAATTATCTCCAACACCAAAAATTATAACTTTAATAAAGACCAATTTATTTAAAATATTATTTTGGAAAAATATTGCAAGTTGTTCCTCCAAATACATAATTACCAAACTTTAAGAAAATTAAAATAAAATTCCCTCCTTTTTTTATTGATGAGGATTTCCCTTCACTTGGATGCTCTTGCATCAGACACCCAAGGTAATTTGAAATATTGCATGAGTTGAATTCATAAAAATTTATAGATCATGTGTTGGTTCTTCATCCATCTTTCTTCTTTATCCATTTGTTTCTTCTTCTTCACCTTGCTATACCATGGTTCATCTTTCCATTCCACTTTATAATTCTCAACACTTGCACTCAAATCATCATTAACAAATTTATGGAAATCAATGAATTATATCTACATATTTTTCTCACCCATTTCTCCTTCACTCTCTTCTTCTATGTCAACAAAAGTCATCATACCTTGTTTTATTTTATCTTGTAACGTATTATTTTTGCACCTTAACATCTCTGTTTCTTCACTTCCTTTTACCATTTTATCCTCACAAAAATTAGCTTCATTAGCAACATTGACAAAATTCAATAAATCAACAATTACCTCTATTTTCTTTCCCTTGCTCACTGTTGCAACTTTTTCTTCTTCAAAGAGGCATGTATTAGTTGTAACCTCTTTTTATTCATCATCTTCTTCTACAATTTCTCCCTAAAATAATTTTTCTATTTTTCTTATCTCCTCTTTCAACAAGATACTATCTTCTTCTTCATCATTCCCTTTGTCAAATCTAGGACTATCAAAATCCATTTGTCTGAATTGCTAAAACATCATCCACAACTTCATCTACATCTTTTGTATGTAAATTTTCACTAAAATAATTAAATGATACCTCTATTTCTATTGTGGTATCCTTCTTTTCACCATTTTACTTATCCTTGCTAAATCCTACAAACAAAACATTTTCAGATAAAAAAATCTTTAAAATTGCCATTAAATTTATGATATGTAGTGACCATTTTCTCTTCTTTCTTTCTCAATCCTTTCTTTATGCTTCTCTTATTTTTGTTTTCCTCTTTCAAGAGAACATTCTTCTTCCAATATCTCTCTTCTCATATTCCCACTTTCTCCTTAATCATCTTTTCCAATACATCTACTTCATCTTAGAGCTTTTCAAACTCTTCTCGGTACTTCATATTTTATACTTCTTCCCAATAATGTTCCCAAAATAAAATTCTTATGGGCCTCATCATGACCCATCCCATCTTCTCTAGTATAGATTACCTCACATCTGGTGAAATGTGTACACATAAATCACACACACCACCACAAGTCTTGGTGCAAACTGCCACACATCAGTGCTTCTGCCTACACACTCGGGAACTCCTTCTCTAATACCACTGATGAAATGACATCCAAACCTCATTTAAAAAATCAAATCTTATCCAACATCAAACATGAGGTAAAAATTGCAGAAACATAATTAATCTTCTTTATTTAACTTGTAACACAGTTTCATAACTTAAAAAAAATATAATTACATGAGTTTGTGCAACCACATAGGTTGAATTAAATCATTACAACGTAGATTTGAATCTTCTATAAGAACAACAGAAAACATCAAAGAAAAGCTATAGGCTCCTCTTCTTCTAATCACCTTCTTGCACAACCAACTTTGCTAATACTCAATCGTGGATATCATAATCTATTTTTTGTTGCAAGACCTCCCAAAACCTATAGCAAAATTTCCTTTTCCTCTCTCTACCAAGAAAAGCCATGCCTACCTCCCTTTTTCCCCAAAAATCTCGAAGAATAATAAATTCAAAATTGTCAAATAACCTCCAATGATGCCTCCACTATCTCCATTTCCTATAGCTTCCATTCTTCCACATCCAACCTCGTAAAAATACTCATAAAATGCATTAAATGAACATATTAAAATTTTTAAAGGCATATATGAACCCATTTCCATGAAATTTCTAAAATTGGTTGACAACTAGGATTCCCACTCCACTCAACAGGACCCCAAAAATGCAAAAAATAAAACAACTCAATCTTGGGTGCCTATTTCCATTGCTAAATTTAAGGAATAATATATAAGTTCTCATAGAGTGTATCTCCCAAAATCCATGCCCAAATTTCCTATTTGATTTTTCAATTTTCAAAATTTCGTCCACAATTCCAACACCAAAAATTGAAACTTTAATAAAGACCAATTTATTTAAAATATTATTTTGGCCAAATATTGTAAGTTATTCCTCCAAATACATAATTACTAAGCCTTAGGAAAATTAAAATAAAATTCCCTCATTTTTTTATTCATAAGGATTTTCCTTCACCTAGAAGCTTCTACATTAGAAACCCAAGAGAGAAAAGAGAAGCACAGGAAAAGAAATGGGAGAAAAATTAAGAGTTCGAGAAGAGAAATAATGGTGAAGACTAGTTGGGACATCTTGGAGGTAGCATTAAAGCTTTGTGGCTACATATATTGTTGTAGGTGACTGATTTGAGGTATCTTGGATCTGATTTGAGGTTGTTGATTGTAAATCTTTCTTGAAGCATTGTTCTAGATTGTTTAATTTCATTTTGGAAGTTGTATGCAAAAGTGCTTGTCAATAAAAAAATCAGCACTATTTTAAATCTTTGTCATTTCATGAGCTAGGAATTCTTGGTTTGAAGCTCTCAAATAATTTCAAGTTATTGTTCAAAATTGATTTTCCTCTTGTGTGAATGTCGGCTGTAACAACTAAGAATCTCATAAAAGGAATTTGTAAAAAGAGAAAATTGAAGAAAAGTTGCTAGAAGGGGTTAAATCCCCAGTGTGCAGAAATGAATTTTTTTGATAGTTTGGATTGATTGTAACATGGTATAGCTGGTAGAAAAATATAGCGAGCATGCATTCCTGTAGAAGAAGGTGGAACTATTAATGGACAAGTTTTTAGAGAAAATGGAAGGTGTTTACATATTTAGAATTGATGTTGAAAAGTGGTTTGTTGATAGTTTTCTCTACACATAAATGTATGGTTGATTTGTTGTTCAAAAATTTTTGGGTCTTCTTTATTTCCGTATGAGAATTAATTTTTAGTGGATTGAAAAGGAATTAGTGTGGAGGCTGTGAAGATCAACACCTCAAATTGGGGGCTTGATCTTTGACTTCATCAATTTGTTATATTTTTTTTTTATAACTTTGGCCTCTTCCATTGTTGTTTGTCCCAATAAGAGTGTGCCATTTGCAAAGAGGGAATGGGAGATTGGTAAAGGAAAGGGATTAAAAAATGTGTCTTTCCAAAGTTTAGAATTTTGAGCTGAAATGATTGATCTACTCATCCCATTAGCCATTAATATAAACAAGGAGGGAGACAGAGGATCTCCTTGGCTCACCCCTTGTGAAGGGGCAAAGAAGCCATGTGGAGTTCAATTTACAATTATAGAGAATTTGGTGCTCGAAAAATAGGAATAAATTTTTGGATGTTGTGGTTGTGTTCTGATATGTGGTTGTCATTGATGTCAACACTATTAGCATTAAGTCATTTGAAGCTGTATATGTCATGGATATTGAGAAAAATATAATGGGATCAGTTGCAGGTTGACAGTGGTGAAGTGAAATTTAGTATGTCAGTGAGTTTTGTATGTTGATGATCAGAGGTTGTGGACTAAAGGGTTTGTTTTTGAGTGTATCTAGTTTATCCACATCAAATTTTAGAGATCTATGTGAAGATTTGATCGAGTTATGAAGATTTATATTTTGATAGTTTTTCTATTGCTTCAGTTGGTGTTACTAATTAAAGATGATGTGTTTTCAGTTAGTTCAATTGTTGTGGATGCTTCTCTAGTGTTTCATGATTTTTTGGATGTTTCTAGATCATGCTTTATCTTTGTTGCACATCTGCATTGATCATTGTGCTCATGGTTGACGATTTTCTCTTATGTGTTCGTGTTTTTCCTATTGTTGGCTTACATGGTGTTTGTAGCGTGTTGTGGATCTTTGAGGAGTAATTAATTGAATTTTTTTCATGTTGGAGATGTTCATTTGGGTCCTCACTATGTTGTGGCTAGCCTTGGTTGGTTCACATTAATAATCTTTAGTGTTTTGAGCTGATAGTTTATATTCATTTTATTATTCTATTGAAGCTAACATGAAGGGATGAAATTTCTTGTTGTGGATATATAAGAGCAATTTTTTATTCGAATTGAGGTGTGCTTCTATGTGTTTGTGTTAAAATATTGATATAAATAATTTGAGGGCCTAGAGTAGGGTGTGAAAAGAGTGAAGAAGAGTGAGGAATTATTCACGTGCTTAATAGGAATTGTGATCAGGCATTAACAGATGCTACTTTATCAGTTCAAATCCCTACGGATGTAATATGATTCTTTCTGTAAGAAAGTATGTCTTCCTTTGGGTGGTTAGCCTTGTTGTAATTGAGCAATGAGCTCTAGGCAGTGTTCTTGAATGCATGTGTATTCCCTATATTTCATTTCTTTATACTTTTAATAGGGTATAATCTTGTGGACTGACCTCCACCGTGGTTTTTCCCCTAACAAGGTTTCCACGTAAAAAAAAAATTGGTGTTATACACGTGTTTCTAATGTGTTGATGATTTATGCTTTCATTGTTAATTATCAGATATGAGAATAAGGTTAATAAGTTGAACAATTTTTGAATTTCTATGAAAACTGATTCACCCCCCTCTTAGTTGTCTGCCCTTGTGTTGCTAACAATTGGTATAAGAGCAGGTTCCTTAGAAGAAGTTTAATAGCTTGAGGTGATCTGGGATGGAATCATACAAGAAGGATAGTTTGAGATTTGATGGAACAAATTATTCTCTGTGGAAGACTCAAATGGAGTGTCATTTGAGATGGATTGGTGAACCCTACTAGAATATTACATGTAATACGTATGTTATTCCTCAGAATGGTCCTACTACTACTGTTGAGATTAGAGATGTTGAGTATATTATCCAGGCTAAGGAAGCTTTGTTGAGTGCTTTGAATGATTCTGAGATGACAAATGTTATGGATCTAAAGACTGCTCATGAGATCTAGAAAAAGTTGGAAACCTTTTATGAAGGCACGATACTAATGTGAAGATTACTAAGTTGCAGAGTTTGAAAGGGAAATATGAAAAGTCAAGAATGGGTGATGATGAGAACATTAATATTTTCATGCAAAGAGTGAATGAAGTTGTGTGTTGTATTAGATGTGCAGGAAGACAAATAGACAAATTAGATATGGTTGCTAAAGTGCTTAGATCCTTGCCTGATTCTTACAAAGTCAAAGCTAGTGCTATTGAAGAGCTCTGAACTATAAAAAATCTAACCAGAGATACGTTGGTTGGTAAGCTTATTGCTTTTGAGTTGAGTGAATTTGGTGATGCCCTTCCAAAGGTTGAATCTTCATTTAATGCTACTACTTCTGGAAGAGATAGAAAAAGATATGATCCAGGTGAGAGTTCATCTAGAAAGAAATTCAAGTATGAGGATGAAATCAAACAGATTGAAGAAGAAGAAAGAGAGCTGGAAGAGCTGGAAGCACTTATTATCAAAAGAGTACTAAGAGGAAAAGGTAATTATGAAGGAAAATTCCCTCTTAATGTTTTTCTTGCAATAAGATAGGTCATTTTGTATCAAGGTGTCCGGAAAGAGCTCCTAAACCAAGACATAACAAGCCTAGATTTCAAAAGAAGTGTTACTATGTTGTTGATGAAGGTGTGATAGATGATGAATCTAATAAAGGAAATAGAAGTGATGATGAATGGGTATTTATTGCTATCAAGGAAAATAATCTGTATGTATTGAATATGCTATTTGTACAAATGTGGAGAAAGCCCTAGCTGCTCAAGTTGAAAAGAAAGATGAATGGATGATTGATAGTGGATGTTCACATCATATGACAGGAGAAAAAATTAAGTTTGTAAGATTAGAAAAATATGATGGTGGTGTTGTGAGATTTGGTGATAATACAGTTGGTGTGATCTATATCAGAGGATGCATTTCTCTTTATGGTAAGCATAATACTGATGATGTCCTATATGTGGAAGGCTTGAAGCATAATATTTTAAGTGTTGGTTAGATGGTTGATAAGGGATACAATATTTAGTTCAAAGATGGAGAGTGCAAAATATTAGGTTTCAAAAAGGTAATTGCATCAGGTACAAAAATGAAAGATAATATCTTTCACTTGAGTGCTACTAGTAAAAGTTGTTTGATTGCTCAAGTTGATGAAAGTTGGTTATGGTATAGGAGAATGTGTCATGTTAACTTTGATAATATTTTCAAGATAAGTTCTACTAAGGCTATGAGAGATCTACCTAAGTTGGTGAAATCCACTAATGCCATATGCAAGAAATGTCAATTAGGAGAGCAAACTAGAATTTATTTTCAGAGCAAAAAGCATTATTCAAATGAATTGTTAGATCTTGTGCATACTGATCTATGTGGTCCCTCTAAGGTCATAAGTTTACAAGGTTACAGGTATTTCATGTCACTAACTCATTTGACTACAAAATCCAATGAAACTGTCCAATGAAATATGTATAATTTGATGTATCGTCGGGTGCTCATAAAATTTGATATGTAATTTTCAATTTTTTGAAAGTTTATCCCTGACGTTCGTTGAAATTTCGATGAACCTTGGGTTCATCGAAATGTTGTCTAGCATTTTCGTCGAATTTTCAACAAACATGAAAAATAGAAAAAAATCAAATTGTGGCCGACATAAAGAAAAGTGAGTTCACGCCTGATTTATTACAACAATGTTTTTCTCTACTTGAGATAGTTTGTGGAAAACTAAGGATGATTTTCTTGGGAAAAATAAGAAAAAAATCAGTTGTGAAGTCAGATTTGTAGTGCTAGGTTGAGGGTAGTCATTGTCTTTTTGCAGAATTCAGTTGTGAAGTCAAATTTGTAGTTCGAGGTTTGAAAATCATATTTTAAAGCAACATCTCATCAGATTTCATTTTTAGAGGTTTAGGGTTTTGAGAATTTCATGTCTAGATTTTGTTGTGTGGAATCACCATAAGATCACAACCAAGGAACATATTTTTGTGATTGTAATTATGTGATCCATCACTCTATTGGTCATGTGGCATAGTTGTGCTATAAAAAATATAGGATGCATTCATGTGTGACCCAAGTTTAATGAGGCTATGTTGTGATAGAAATGGAGGAACTCATATAATGTAGTTAATTCAGGTTGTATAATGTAGGTGTTAATCATCATTGGGTGCATTTAGGTTGTCTCAAGTTTAATAGGTTAGGATGTAATTATAGTATGATCAAAGAGTGATTACCTCTTGCTGCAATAAAGAGCCTATAACTTTGGTTGATATGTAGAGTGGTTGTGCTATATCAATTATGTAGTGCATTCAAGCACAACCCATGTTTAATGGGCTATTCTAGAGAGTGATCAATATTTTCTAAACCTTATGAATGTTACTTGACATATATTTGCATAATCTCAAATTCCTTCAGAGGATTTTGAAGAATCAATGTATCCTATATAGGGTTTAGAATGATTTCTTTTAATTAAAAAAATAAATAAATGATGTATTTCCCTGTAATTAGATAATGTGGAGATCTCCTAAATCTGCCCCAGCACACTATCCTCTTTGGCACTGTATTCATTACTCCAGCTACTAGGGTTTTGCATGTGACATTTTAATATATTCATGACCGTGATCTATCTTTCTTTAATCCTTTTCATGGTAACCCTTGAGTTCCATAATCCACCTTCAATCTCTTCTAAGAATGGTGTCTTAAGCTAGACTGCATAGTATGCATATAAAGCAAGTCCTTCATACCTGCCATTGTTCCAAACCACCACTCACTGCCTTGCTTAAAATGTTGCCTCCATAAGCACAATAGCATGTTTTGAAATCATGGTTGCCAGTGATTGACCATTAAGGTCACCACTTTCATCATGAAGATACAATGAGATTTTTGTCTTCAAACTCAAGGCATTATGCAACATAACATTGTGAATACTTTGTTGTGTACGATTTGATTTTCTTGCACATTTATTGCTTTGCTAACTTCCTTTAAAACTGGGTATTGCACCCTCAGCTGCAATCTCAAACAACTCACTCACTACCACTTGAAGATTGCTTTCATGAGCATCCTTCTATAAAATCAAACTATTCTCTATAGACTGCCTACTTACTATAGGGGTCCCATTGTTTCATGGTATTGTAGTTCTTAAGATCCTTCAAACTTATTGACACTACTTCACAGTCCACAAGGTATTATTCACTATTCTCCCATCTTTGATGAGTCTCAAAACATTGCTCAAACATGCAATCCACTACCTCCATTATACATTAATGGCTAAGAAGAAACATTAAAGTTATGGTTACCACTATTACTTCATTTGGACAGTCATTCCTTGATTGCATTTTCCTTGTCTAACACTACCAAAAGCATTTGAAAAACCCTTAAGGTCAGCAAGGGGGTAAGGAAAATCACTGTTAAAATATCCACTTTACTATGCAAGGTTTGAGCTTTATTATCTTGTCACTGCTCAACCTCTTTTTGATTGTCACATCTCAAGTGACTTTCATTCATCTTACCGTATATTGTATTTACAAATGTCACTAAGCTACATAGTGTGCTTGTTATTGGCTACAATATTTAGATTGCAAGATTTTGTTATTACCTACAATGTCTCAATCTTTCTGGTATTTCAACCTCACTAATCCACTATAGTTATTGTTTATTTTTCTACGGAGGCCTAGGGTTTGTACCCTAATTATGCTCTTACCAATGCTTCTGTTGTTTTTTATTAGGGCTCTCTCAATGTTGAGGGCCCTAGGGATAAGCTCGTCATAAGAAGTGACACATTACATCTTTAACTAAAAGGATAAATCTGTATTGACTGATGATTCTGACTTTTTGCTCCTTAGGAATTGGTCACTTGCTCTTACTAGCTCGCTACCTCCATCGATGTAGGAAGTTTGTGATCAAGTTCAATATTTTGATTTTAGGAGTCTTAATGGTTGGAAATCATAGTAAAATCAAAATTTAATAAGTTTTGGAATTAGCATTTTAAAGTTTTTTTTGGGGTCATTAACTTCTGATTATCTTCTCTTTTGCAGGGGTGGTTGCATGCCAAATTGTTTTGGTGTAAAATATCATAATTATTAGATTATGTTACTTGTCTATGAATAAAAATTATTGGAGTGTGAGTTTGATATTTTTTGAAGATCTAAATGGTCAAGCTTGGTAAATAAAAATCATTTTAGATGATATTAGTCCAGAAAAAAATGATGAGACACTTGACAGATTGTGGGCTAGATTGAAAAGAAAGGGTGATGGGAAATGTTATTGTCCAAGTTGCAATAATTGCAAGGGCTTAAAGATGAGACGACTTTTAATCACAACAATTGAGAAACATTGTAGGTAGCATGGTCACGTTGAAGGGGGGCATGATTATCGTCCATTGGTAAGTTGTTCATTATATGTATTTATATTGATTGAATTTGTAAATGTTTATATCATTTTAACATTATATATATATAATCACTTGATCATGATCATGGTTTATTTGTGTCTATCATTATTATAAAGGTGGGGAGCCCTAGGGAAAATGATATGGATTATCACAGCTCAGAGAATGTGGTTTTTCAAGCAGACAAACATGGAGTTGTGAATATTGAAGATGAAGTTAATGATGGGTGAAGCCACAATAGTGGTTTACAATTTGATAGAGGAAGAAAAATTGAGAAAAAACAACCCCATGGAAAAAAATTCATTTTAGGGGTTCGCATGAACCTACAAGTTTGACCGAACCATAAAGGGGTTTGACCAAACTAGGGTTCGGGCGAACCCATTAATTACTAGGCCCACATTTCTTGCCCAAAAAATAAAAGAAAAAATGCAAATTAAAGGGGGTTCGAATGAACTAGGGTTTGAATGAACCCTGGTTCTAGCGAACCCCCCTTTTCCCTAATTTTGACTTTGTTCACACAAAAAACCTAATTTTTTATGCTTTGAAGCTCCGATTGAGGATGAAAATTGGGGAATCTTTACAAACCAAACTAGAATTAGGTAGTCTTTAGAACAAGCTATCCAATGAATATAATTTTAATATGTTTTGGTTTTATTATGAATTTGCTTTTTAAGTTTTATTAAACATAGGTTTTTCATAAAAAATGAAGGTCTTTGTTTTGCACATGTGGAAAAATAGCAGATGATAAAAAAAAATTCAAAAATATGAGTGCACCAGATGTTGAAGTCCTTGATCCAACAAAAAAATTGAAATTCGATATATACAAAAAAAGTTACACGTTATACGGTCACGCTATGTCTGAATTGTCATTGGTTTGACTTTGAAACTTGATTAAAGAAAAAATATTCAATAAAAAACTATCTAACCAAGTGGAAGCACTAGATATCGGAGTTAGAAATGTAAATTCAAAAGAATTGGAATTTTATCCTTCATGGAAAAAAAATTATGCGTTATACGGTGTGTGTCACTTTATAAAAATGTTGTTTTTTGAAAAAAACTAGTTTTTGTGGGAGACGGAAAAAGAAGTGCAATATAATTCCATTAAAATTGAATTTTTTTTTTTTAGAATCTATAGACAAAATATGATGAGACTCTAGTTTGCATCATCTTCAAATTCCTCACGGTTTAGCCGCTATAGGTGCCCGAATATGAAGATTTAGTTAAAAATAAAAAATTCAGTGCCCAGTTTGGCCAAAAATTATAAACCACTATTATGGGATCACCTTGATCCTATGGAAGAAGATGATCATGCACCAGAAAACATAGTTGAAGATGATGATACAAATACATTGATTCACGACACATTTAGTGGTAGAGCTGATCATGATGATCAAGATGACTTTGATGATGTTCATGATTTACCTGTATTTGAGAAGGCATACGAGCCCTTTTATGAAGGCTCCTAAACAACTCTTCTCTCTACTATATTGTTGCTATTAAACTTGAAGGTTATGAATGCTTTATTAAACATAGCAATCTCATAGATGTTAAGGTATGTCATATATGTCATCTTTTTTCATCTATTCTAATTGTTGTTAGTTCATCACTAGTAAATAAACGATGAAATATGTACCATTAATATTATTTATATGAACAAATTATTTTTTGTTGTAGATTGATTGGTAAATTTTTGTTACCACCATCAAATATTTTACCTCACTCATACTAAGATTTATGTGCCATTATGAAAGATATCGGAATGGAGTATCAAGCAATAGATGCATGTCCCAATGATCATATTATATATCATAAACAATAGGAATTTGCAACAGAATGCCCAGAATGTCATATCAGTAGATATCAAACAGATCAACTAACAAAAAAGGTGCCTCACAATGTTCTTCATTATATTCCCATTATTCCATGTATGTAATGATTATTTAGGTGTGAAAGCTTAGCACAATTTATGGATTACCATGCATGGAATAGAAGTGGAGATGGCATTCTTCGAATGTCTGTGAATGGTTTTGCATTTAGGGACATGGAGGAAAAATGGCCACACTTTAAAGAAGAACCTCGTAATCTCATGCTTTCATTGGGAGTGGACGGTGTCAATCCATTTGGAGAGCTGAGATCTATTTACTCAGTGTGGCCTATTTTTGTTATCAACAATAACATTCCTCCATGGATGTTAATAAAGAGGGATCAGATAATATTGTCAATGATTATTCTAGGTATTTGTTTACATCAATTTTCTTTAACGTAATAGCACCTCATTTGTCTTATTTGTTGCATAATGACATATTTTTTTCATTCAATAGTCATGTACATTAATTTATATATATTGCAGTAAAATGGTTATAATAATTATGTAATATTTATGTTCATTCAACTATGTATGACGTCTCTAGACCAATAGGACAAAGACAATTTCAATTCCATGCAATGCTTGCATGGACAGTTCATGATGCCCTAGGTCTAACACATTTTTGTGGTATGTTATAACATTCAAATGCATTTTAACAATAATTAATTTGATGAAGTAGATATAATGCATGTTTTTAAAATAATCTATTCATTATATATAATTATAAAAATTGACATATTTAATCCAATTATATATGATCTTGCAGGTCTTCAAACAAAGGGGAAATTTGCATGTCCAATTTGTGGTCCAAAGATGAAATCTCATCGTTCAAAAATTTTAGGAAAGCAAGTGTTTGATGAGTATAGGCACTTCCTCCATAGAAATCATAAGTATCGAAATACTGAAAAAAAAAATTTCAATGGGAAAGAGGAGACTACATCAAAACCACGAAGAATGACACCTCGCCTATAGAAGTTGGAATATAATAGAATTAATCATCAAGTTTATACATCAAATCAAACTGTTTATCTATCATATATGATATGTTTTGAATTTATATTTTTATAATGTTGTGTTTACTCATGTTGTAATTGACAATGATTGTTATTGTTAATTTGTTTAACTTATATGCTTCATGAAGGTTGTCAAGGGATTAATGGTCGGCTTCCACAGGGACTAAAAAGTTATCCCAAATAATTTAGTAGGTTGCCCTACTATGAGAAGCTACAAATTGTGCATTTGTTTGATACAATGTATATCAGAAAGAATATAACAAAAACGTTATGGAAAATATTGGATGGAAGGCATGACAAAGAAAAAATTGTCAAATTTGTAGTGACATTCAGGAAGCCAATCATGCAATGAAAAATGTCATTCATTAAATAGTGATGGAGACCAAATTAATGTAAGTGCCCTTCCTTGGTTATTAACAGAGCAGCAAAGAAATTCTATAAAAGAAGTCATACAAAAGATTTGATTTCCCACAGGATTTGCTGCAAACATAAATAATATAATAACAAAAAAAGGTGAATTTGGGTCAGGGATGAAAACAAATGATTGGAATACCTTCATTAAGGTAATTATTCTGGTATATTATATACACTTGTATAATGCATGTACTTTTCAGTGTATTGTATTTACTACTTTTGGAAAAATAATGAAAAAATCATTTTATAATTGTTGCAGTATGTTCTACCTCTATCTCTCCCACACAACTTTGACAACAATGTCAATCAAGTTATATATGATCTTGGAAAATACATGAGGTAAGTAGTGAGATTTGTTCAACTCGTTGTATACATCTTATAATTTCTATTTGTTTTACTTGTTATGTAATATACTTTATATTTTTGTTAAATCTCGTTAATATATTTGTGCCTTGAATCACTTGTAGATCGTTGTCATCTAAAGAAATCCATAAATAAGATATAAATTATTGGAAGAGAAAAATTCCTCGTGTAATGTGTGAAATGCAAAAGTGTCTACCTTCAAAATTTTTGAATGCACAAGAACACTACCTCATACACCAAGTTGAGGAGATTGAACTGTGTGGACCTATACACACAAGGTTAATGTGGATGGTTGAGAGGCACTTGAAAATTTTGAAGGCTTTGGTTAGACAAAGAGCAAATCCTGAGGGTTCTATGGTGGAGGGATATTTGGTATACCAGACCATGTTGTACATTAGTGAATATCTTCCTAAGTTTGCAGCAAAGATCCATGTAGATCGCATTTGGGATCCCAACTCCATTAACAAATTTGAAGGGGGGTACCTGATGGGGAAAGGTAGATTGAGGAAAGTGAGAGGTAATTATAAGATGGTCGAAGATTAATTGGAATACATTTTACATATGGTTTTTATGTATATTGTACTTATTTAATTTTTAATCTTCAATATACATCAATTATAAATTAAGGTTGTATACTATGGTATTTAACTAATTATACGTCGTTTGTGAATTTCAATTTTTTTTATACAGTTGGTTGAGAGTGGGTTGCACTACATTTGTATGTCGCCAACAATCTTGATTAGATGATGGTATGGATTGAACGATGTCAACAATCTGGTTGCACATTAACATGTGGAGGTGTGGCTTCATTGGTTAAAGAAGCTCATCATAATGGAGATTCCAATGTTACACAAAGGGAAATTGATTTAGCATATGGTTTAAGAGATAAACAGGTATGTATCAATATATTAATCACCCATATTATTTAATTATTTTCAAGTATATTGATGTATATATATGTTGAGATTGTTTCCTTTTCATACATTCTGCCAAGAATAAATATGTTTATCAACTGATGATATTGCAATAGTTTTTACATGTTTGACATATTGTAGGTGAAACACCACAAGGCTATGTGGTGCAATGGTCATAAATTTTGAATCAAAATGTTGGATAACATGAAGAAAACTTGTGATTTTGGTATAACTGTAGTCTTTCAGGTGACTAATATTTCATCTAGAAGCGACATACATCCAGAAGTCTTAGAAAATTGATACTATGGGATTTTGGATGATATACTTGAGTGTGACTTTAAGTCCTTCATATTAATTTTGTTCGTTATCCTATGGTACAAGATACAATTGAATGAAAATGATCTTGAGAGAACTATTATTGAACATGATAATGGATTTACCATGGTTAATACAAGGTTGATTAAACGAGCTGGAAATGAGCCCTATGTTCTTCCAAGCTAGTGTGAGTAGGTATTTTACTCAGAGGTACCAGTTAAACAGGGTTGGTCATTTGTTGTTAGACATGATCCAAGAGGAAGGCTAGTAAAGTATAATGTGGTGGAAGAAGAAGATACTGAAGAACTAGAAGATGATGTAGATGATGATCAGGATCAATAGTTAGTTGATGATGTCCCTGACAAAGATGTCAAAGAGGAGGAACTAGATCATGATGATGTAGGAGTTAATGTTCATGAAGATGATATCAGTGTGGATGATGACATTATCAAAACTGATATCAATGACGATGATGATGATATGACCAATCCTTACAATTTCGAATTTGGATTAGATGATACAGACAAAGAAATAGTGATGTTAACAACCTTGAAATTAGTGTGTTTCATGTTTCATGTCAATCATAAAACATTAAAAAGTCAGTTGTAGAGGTGGTTGTTTAGTGGTTGACGTGTATGTTGGTTCTTTTTACAATGTAACCAGGTTTGTCTTCTAATTTACCTATGGAATTACCAATTCTGATTGAAGGCAGCTCGAAGGACCTAGACCAACTGACGAGGACTTTAAAAGCCTCCTACACTTCAGGCTCTATAAGACCTAGGAGGGTGATCCCTTAATGTGTTTACAACCTCTGCACCATTATTATAAACAACATTAATAATAGCAGATGATTTCACTTAATAGCTCAACACAATAAGATAATATCAACTAGAATTGGTTGTTCATAGAAAATATCAACTATTTGGAGCGTGAGATAACTAAACACAATCCATCGTATAAGATAGTCAATGATTTGCAATTCGTAGTAAGCTCTAGGAAAAGAAAAGAAATACTGAACTATACTAATAATTACAACTTAGATCAGTGCCATATATCCATTGCAGGAGTCAAATTCATAAGCATCTAGAGGTTTATAACAGATTTAATACATCACATATAAGATCCCTGACAATATTGCATTACAATTTCATCAGTATGCATTCTAACCCAAGACTACTTATCAAATCCTTATACAACACATATTTGCCTATAATCCCATCCAAGCATTTTAATCAATTCGTTGAATTAAAGCTAAAATAGAATCATACACACCACAATAGTGAGATGGATAAAAAAACCCTTAGTTATTTCATTCAAAGTTTAGATATGCATGTACAATGGAGAGACATGACCTTGAATTTTTATTTCAACTCAAATGCTAGTATTTTTATACAACATTAAATCTCTATGAATTCAAAACCTATTACAGAATGACTCAAAACCTAAATCACATTTCTCTAAAACCATCAGACTTTACAATTCACTCTGCAACTTCACCTAGAATCGACAAAAATGATCTAACTTGCTAACCTGTACTTCTAGCCTTGAAATCCTTATTATGGAAAATGAAGGAGCAAACAAGCACTAGGCCAGAAAGTACACCTATCACTAGTCAATTGGAGCATCTGGTGATATTCCAAAATTTGTTACAACAACCACGACCTTGAAAAATATTCTTGTTCATCATATTAGTTGAGGAACATTGATGCAAAAAACAACAAGAAAAATGCACCGAGAAAGCCGTCAACACAAAACTGGAACTGTTGCAACCACAACATCTAATCTACCACCTGTTAGTAGTTCACTCCTTTTACTCCTCCTCAGTCAAATATTTAGTTACCCAATTTTGGTAGTCATCATCAATCGGCCAGTCAAAATTAACTACCTCATCCACCTTGGTATTATAAGGTGTGTATTTTATCACTACCTGATTCACATCCCTTTCAAAAGATTCCAAAAATGAGCTAGTACTAATGATTTTTTCCATATAGCACACCAAAAAATCATAGTCTGAGTCATCACAAATTGAATTTTTTTGATCATTGATGGCCTCACTTGCTTGATCCTGCCATTGTTGAAATGACTTGATTTTCCCCTACTCATCAATTATATCAGGTAACAATGTGTTACCCCAATCATTGAAATTCTTCACCAGCTCCCTACTCTTCCTACTCAAGTCATCTGGTAAGTTCTGAAAACCTTGCAATGATTTTACTAACACATGAGTAGGCTTTAATGATTGGGGCCTATTATTTATATCAAACCTTGAGGCCTTATACAAGATATCCATATCACTGGCCCTAGGGATCCAATTTTCAATTATTGGTATCACTACTTCCTGATCCCTATCAATATTATTTATTGCCACTAGTAGCAAAGAATATAAAGAATGTATAGATAGCAATTTTATATCAACCTTTTCATTTAATTTCCTCAAAACAGTAGTAAAAATTTCCTTTTTCTTTAAGAGAGATCCCTCATCACTTTTCTTTAATGATGCCTACAATTCATCAATTTTTTGCAAGAGCTGCTTCTTTGTAGGATCGACAGAGCACTCTATTTCTTCTTCAATTTCCTCTAAAGAAAGGGTGAGGACATGATTCTAACTGGGAGATCGTGGTGTGGAAACAATTAGAGAAGCAAGAGGCACTAACCTTGCTGTGGAAGGTAATGTACTAGTTCCTAGAGCACTTGATGTCTCCTCAATCTGCTTATACCTAAACCTCTCCACTTCAGTTTGTAACTCAACATTTTTCTGCTACATCTTGATGTACTCCTCAATCAAAAGGTTATATTTTTCCATTAAGCTCTTCCTTTCAACTTCTTCCCTTTCAGCAGTATTTTGGGCCAATTTGGCCACATTCACAGTCAAATTAGTGGCCTCAGTGGTTGAGGTCTCTGAAGCTCTCTTTATTATCAATCCTCCCTTGAAATTTGGATTAATATCAGAAACATCTAGTTTTCTCCCTTGTGGGGCCAATTCCCAAATTGCCAAAGTTTCATATTCCTCATTGAAAGCAGAGTTTTGCAATGTTGTCTTGACCTCTTCTTCGGAGTCTTGAAAGGGATTCTTAGACTTCATAATAGCATTAAAGGCTACTGTATCTGCAATGTCCCATTCAGGTAGAATTAATACACCAACCTGACTCACCAGTTATCTTCCTTCTTCAATAGTGATGTTCTTAAGTTCTTCCATTAATTCAGCTTTTACCTCCTCATCATTCTCCTGGTCTGACCTGCTAGGCCTTAGTTCTCTTCTCTGCCTACATTTATTTTGATACTCTTCAAACTTCATCCTCCATACCAATTGCAATAATACAGGAGTTTTTACAAATGTATTGTCATCTAGAAACTCCTTGCATGCCTCCATTCTTGCATGTTGTACACTTTTACTTTTCATATCTAAATCAAATAAAACTAATTCAGCTGGCCTAGAAGGGGAAGGCATACCAACTTGCATGTCTTGATCAGTAACAATAATCTCATCCATCAGATCCTCCTGTGGTTGATCAATTCTTTGCCTCTTAGGGCTTGGCTTGGATGGTGGTGATGAGGGATTTTCTTCCAGTGATGATTCTAAATCAATAATTTTGATTGCCCTAGGAACTTTGAATTTTGGACTTGGTTGTTGAGGCACTTTCATAATCTATTTTCCTTTTCTGTCCACTTCTTCTTCATCACTGCTACTATCCTTTTTGCTCCTGTAAATGGGCCACCTTTCCATAGGCTGGTATGTTGGCCTTGTTTCAATTGGTCTGGAACCTTGCTCTTGTACACCCAAACTCAATTCTAAATTTACCTTTTTTGTCCTCAATGTGCCCATAATTTCCTTGAAGTTTCCCACCAGAAAATCAATTTTCTTATGGTGGGGACTGAACTCCAACAGTGGATCATATTTTGGATCCATTTTTTGCACAATATCTAGTAGCTTACCATAAGCTATCCATTTCTCCTTGTTCAACTCCTGTCTATTCAAATCAAATTCATTTCTAATCAAGTCTTCAGGGAAATTGAACTCATGCAAAAATTTTCTAGCTTTTATTCTTTGTCTAAAAAGAGCAAAGAAACCCTCAGGATCATGTTTCCTCTTTGGCCCACAACTCAAATGGTAATCATGAAATAAATTATCAAAATGCGTCCACCCTCCCTTTGAAAATACAAAATCAAACACCACTGTATAATCTTGGAAAAATGTTCCCTTACCCCTTCCAGTGAGGTTGTCCTCATGAATACAACTTATCTGCCACATAACTTCTGCAAATCCCACTTTTGGTGACACATTGTATGGTAGTATATGAGGGGCTCCCTAAAAATCATATACTCTCATGACAATGCTGATTGGGTATGGGATAATGTCACCCCAGTTATGGTAAACCTTCAATTCTAGCTTCCTCTCCTTTGGATTGAGGAGATAATGTAATTCCTCAGGGATCCTAGGTATATTCACCATTAATCTAGCCCTTAATCTGGAAGTAAAACAATTATCAAATTTCACATAACTAGTGCTTTCCTTATTACAAGATAAATATGTAGCCCATATCTGTACTAAAAATCTTTCTCTAGATATCAACTGATTGCCTTAATTTCATCCTCTTAGAGAAAAGTCAGGATTCTTAAACGAAAACATATGCATTAGCGTAGAATACCAAAATAATTGAGTGCTAGTATCATTGTTTTGCAGCTTTGATAGCCCTTCATGCATCCTCTCAGCCAAGAAAGAAGTGAAGTCATAGGTCACAAAGAAGTTAGGGTGTTGTATTTGCACCCCCATGAACATATAAGAAATGGGCATTACCGTACTAGGATTGAAACCCAAAATATGACATAAAGAATAGAAAGTGGCCAAGAAATATTTTGCAAAATAATTTAGTTTGAAAGGTTCCTGGTCACTAGGGCTGATATGAAATTTTCAACCTCCTGCCCTAGCCAGATGAGGTGGAAGCAACCTTGCTCTAAAAAAGATTTCAGCTTTGCATAATCTTGCTTCATTTCCTCAAGGTTGATAGGAATCAAGTCTTCGCTCAGTTCAACCAATTCAAAAATATGTTGGACCTCTTCTTTGTTAATGCTCAATAGAACGTTTCCATCATTTTCCCTGATTATCTATGTAACAGGGTCATATCTTGTAGCCATTGCCCTAAGCTGGTCTACATCAGGGAATACATTTGGTACCACCAGCTTCCCCATATCATACATCCATCCATTTGAAAAAGGGTGAGGCAAATTCCTCTATTTGTACCACAATCTGAACAATTCCAAGCCAGTGAGGGGAATCGTAGCATCGACAATGTTGGAGCAATTATACACTAACCCTTCCCCCAGGATTTTCCCTCGGATTAGGACCAATCCCTTCCTCCTATCATTCATTGACAAGGATAATTGATCCAAGAAATCATCATACAAGTTTTGTTTCAAATATTTAGTTTGGCCAAAATGTTGTTTGGGTGGTGCCATCTCGGAAAAATTAGGGCTTCTTTACAACGTTATAATTCTGATAGCTAGGACTAACCAGAGATAGAAAACACTGCAATTTCTCACAAATATAATTAAAATATAATTACAGGAGAAAACACTGCAATTTCTCACAAATATAATTAAACTATAGCCCTAACACATTCATCAAGATGCTCACAGAACATCCAACTAATCCTTTCCAAAATTCAAATGTAAAATGACCGAGAGGCACAAAAAATAAACTCACGGCTCTGTTCACAAAACTCCCAAATCTGATTGCAGAAACTCGCAATTCTACCTTCAACTCTGAAACTACTCTATGAAATAGTTGAATGCTTATTGATACAGACCAAGCAGTAAAATTGATTTTATTGTTGATCAAATCATGCCAGCAAGTGTCTCATCCACCATTAAAGCTCAATTTCATGCTGCATGAACGACTCCAACCATATTTGATGCAGATTTAAATTTGAGCTGTCGATTCTTCAGCTTGATCAAATCATCAATAGCCACCCTCAAAACAAGTTGACACAATTGGAAACATGGAGATAAGGGGCCCACCTTACCATAAACTATGAAGGAAGTCCATGTGGTAGTTTCCCACGATATCGCAATCATGAAAATTATGATTGTGCAATGGCGGGCAATCATTGATCCTGAGCATCAATGATCTTGTTCCTTTAACATAGTCACCAGCCATGTCGTTAACCTTCAAGCAAATTTTCTAGCGAGATTATAACATATTCGTCAATTTAGAACATGTGTGTCTTGAGAACACTTTAGTAATCTGCCCCTTAATACATTTAAAGCCAGCTAGTGTTTGCTTTACTCTTTAGGCTTCATCGGATGAGACACGTGGTGCCCGCCTGTGATTTCACAATCAACCCAAGCACCATCATGGGATGGTGGGGAACAACTTAGATCAAATGGAAATTGGTTAGCGATAGCACAAATTTGATCCCCTTGATAGGACACATGGCGCCCACCCGTGATTTCACGATCCTTCAATTCCCGATCATGGGATGGCGGGCACCGTTGATATCTGCAGGAAATAGATCAATGGCAACACTAAATCAACCCTTGCAAAATAAAGCATTCATTAAAAGGAGATGTGGGCATTACTATGCAGATGAAAAACAACAACATAAGTTATTTTCTAAAAGATGAAACACAGGGCCAACCGAGACTTAGGAAATAAAACCCTGCGGAGGGAATAAAGTATTAAAATCAAAGTGGGGTTTTAGTTTTAATCTGGTGACGTTAGCCTAGGCCATTAACCCCAGTGGTCATGTCATCGGTGGCTTAGCCAAAGCCTTTCATTAAATACTAATCATGCAATGTGTAGGTTTTCCAGATTCAAAGATATTGGAGAAGATCTCGATCGTACCTCGCCAACTTGCAGACCTAAGGTGTCACCCTGTTATTTGGCATGAGGTCAGCAAAAGGAAGATGTGTGTCCTATATGGAATGTGGGGCCAATATCCACTATTGAGCTCATAACCCACAGTTTTAGATCAACAACCAAGATCAAAAGCTAATGTAAATCTCTATTGTTCCCTACTAGCTCGTAGGAGGAAGATGAAGGTTGGTTAAAAGCTGTGAGGTCAATGAGATTGCGATGCATAGCTCTAGCCGTTCAGTTCACAAAGTGCATAGGACCTACTGATATGGTAGTTGGTTTCTGAGATGTATTAATGTTATTGGTCATGAGGAAGGTGAATGTTGCTTCATTGGATGTCAAACCGAGTTAGCCTGAGATAAACGGTTTGATCTGCCAACTCTTTAGGAGATCAATGAGTAGTATTCAAAGTTGGAAAATGACACATGGTGGTCATTTTATTGTACAACTGGTGAAGAATTAATGAATTATTCCTTGCTTGCACGTAGTCACGTCGATCTCAATCTATGTGAAGATGTTGTTGTTGGCAGTCATGAAGGGTGATCTTTGGATTCGCATGTAGCTCTAGTTAAATGGTGACAGTACACATGTTGCCAAATTGTCATGTTTGCTCATGCATTTTTACTAAGCATTGATGAAGGTTGCCATTACCTCGCACAATAAATACAAGAGGAGTTAACTGCTAATAGTGTCATTCTTGTAGCAGTTAGAGCACTTTTTGGGCTGAGTCTAATCAAGATTGAGTGCTTGTCTGAGAAGAGAAAATGAGTAATTCAGTAAGGAGGTCTATTCATTTGAGCTCACAAAAGCTCAGTCCTACTATTCAGGAAGGTGCTTTGGTTGACAAGCCCAGGCTTGTGCCCACTAGATTCAATAGAAGGTTGCAATTCTAGGACATTGCTACTCAACTGGTAGATGACAAAGGCAAGCAGTCGGTGTGCTCTATTACTAGTGTCGATAGGAAAATAAGGTATGGGCATGGCTCCTCTGGATGCCAACACTCACCCATTGACCTTAGGATCAACACTTCTGATGATGAAACTGAGACTGACTCTGACTACTGTCGGTATTTACCTCTCTTCAATCATAGTTTTCCCTCTGATGAGGAAGTGATATATGTGGTCCCATTGGCTGTTAAAACCCCAAGCAGACCGACTAGAACCGTATTGGGCAAGGACAAGAAAGAAGAGGAGGTTGAGCGTCTATTGTATTGGGCAACAACTAGAAGCGGGCGTGTATACCAGGGTCTGAGTGTTGGTAAGGGGAGGGTGGCGGGTAAATAAGAAGTTGTTGTGGTGCCTTTGTCGTAATTTGGTTGCCTATTTTTTTCCATGGATAGTGAGAAAGGGAATTTTGATGAAAATTTGTGTTCCCTTTTCTTTTAGCTTTCCCCAGTTCATGCACTATGTTTTGCAGATTCAACATGTGGGAAGTTTTGAAATGAAAGTCAAATGAAATGGAGATTTTGTTCAAATGAACATTTGTGGTGAAATTACATTTGAGCCTGAAGCTTGTTGCTCCCTTGTCATATAAAAGGGAATTCAAGGCTCATTTGTAGGGAGAAAACTGATGAAAAGCTCTAGCTAGGTTTTGAGTTGAATATATGGGTAGAAAGATATTTGTCTTCTGATGAGGAAGTGATATCTGTGGTGCCATTGGCTATTAAAACCCCAAGCGAACATAATAGAATAGAGAGCATGTTTTGAGTTTTGGATGAATATATGCAAATTATCTTAAATTGTATGCAGATATGACTTATAAGCATGAATAAACGTATAATTATAATATATTTTCTCTTCTTATGTGGATTTGAGTGAATTTTGAATGAAATGTTAATGATGTTGTCATTCTTCTTTTGAGAATTTGTTCAATTGTGTTTCTATGCTTTTGCTTTGATTCAAGAAAATCAATTAAATGCTTAAATGGAGTCATAAGTTTACAATTATTTACAAAGGATTTAATAAGTAGTAATATATCATAGAATTGAGCTCCATAATGCAAAGTATTATATGAGTAGTCCATTCTATTAAATTCTTGGGTCATTTTTGCTAATGGTAAATGGGTAACTAAATATTTAACTGACGAAGAATAAAAGAATAATATGTAAATGGGTCACTCACTCACTCCCTCCATCTCTCTCCCCTTAACCCTAAACCCTTAACCCTTAAACTCTAAACCCTTAATATTAGGTGAGTATTAAAACATTATAAAAGTATAAATTTTTGGAGTTCTATTAGGAATTGAATGATAAATGACGATGAATGGGAAAATCTAAGGCACTTTAATATTTTCAACTAAAAAGTTAGAGCTCAATTAGGATTAGTGTTCACTTAGGGTTAGGTTTAGGGTTCAATTAATGTTCAATTTGGGTTAGGATTGAGGATGAGGTTGGGGTTTAATTAAGGTTATGAATTCAATAAGATTTCAAATAGGGTCAAGGTTAAGGTTAGGGTTGGGGTTAAGGTTCAATTAGGATAAGAATTAGTGTTAGGGTTAGGATTAGAGTTCAACTATAGTTCAAAGTTAGGGTTATGGTACAATTAGGGTTTGGGTTAGGGTTGGGATTATGAATCAAGTAGGCTTGGGTTAGGATTTGAGTAGAGTTAGGTTAGGGTTTAGTTAGTGTTAGGGTTAGGGTTAGGGGTAGAATTCAATTATGCTTACTGGTCAATTACAATTAGATTTAGTGTTCAATTAGGGTAAGGGTTAGAGTCCAAATAGGGTTAGGATTAAAATAGAATAAATTTTTATGTTTAATTATGATATCTAGAATTTAGTATAATTATAGAAAATGAAATGATTTGGACACAAAGAAAAAAATACAAAAGTTGATTTTATATAGATCTTATTTCTTAATTTATTCTAAAATTCTCATTAATAATTGTTTAATTAAAATAAAATGAATATTTAATTTAATTGTATTAGATAATTAGTAAAACTAAATAGATAATAAATATTTTATAGATTTTAAAAATTAGAATTTCACTTAATTTTATTTGTAATATCAAATAATAAAAATTTTAGATTGAAATACTTAATTGATTTAAAAATATTTATAATTAATGTTCAATTTATAAACTAATATTAATACATTAATAAATAAAACCTGCAGCATAATGTATTAAAGATGCATCAAAGTATTTATCATTCCTTCAGCTTCACCGGATGAGACACGTGGCACCCACCCGTGATATCGCAATCAATAAAGAACTCGCAACTTTTGATTACGCAATGGTAGGCAATCATGGATCTCAATCATCGGCAATCATGTTTGTTCATCAAAGTTGTCAGCCTTGTTATTAACCATCAAGCACCTTTCTACCGAGATTATAATAACTCTGTTGATTTAAAACACGTGCATCTTATAATTGCTTTAGTAACCCGCAACATAATGTATTAAAGACCCATCAATGTATTTATCATTCCTTCGGCTTCACCAAATGAGACATGTGGCGCTCACCCATGATATCGTGATCAACTGGTGGGGTCATTGCAGGATGGCGGGGAACAACTGAGATCACACGATGATTGATCTACAGCCATGTGAACTTGTCCCTCTACAAAATAAAAAAAATTATTAGGGGAGAGGGCCCAGTACACATGGTGCTCGCTCGTGATATCGTGATCAATTATTGGGGTCATTATGGGATGGCAGGGAATGATGAAGATCACATGATGATTGATCTACGACCATGCAAATGTGTCCCTCTACAAAATAAAAAAAAGTATTAGGAGAGAAAGCCTAGTTGTCGTGTGGGGTGCAAAATAAAAAAATTATTAGGGGAGAGGGTACACTCAATCATGATGATAATACCCAGTCTTACCACATATTTATACTATATATTGTAAATAAATAGTCCAAATGTAAATAAAGAAAGATATTTATACAATCCAAGAAAATAAGTTAAAATGTATTTAATAAAAAATTATATATCAATTTGTTTTTCTTTTTTAGATGAATTAAGAGTATGATTTAAAATATTTTAATTCAAATAATATAAATGATAAATTGAAGTGGGAAAACATGAATATTATTTTAAAATTTTGAGGTTTCATATTTATATGTGTGAGATTGATCTAATATTCTAGAAAATGAATGTTAAAATATCATGAAAAAAAACATAGAATGAATGTAGGAGTAAAATTATTTTCATATATTCATAAAATAAGATCTAATAAACAAAAAATATATGCAATTAAAAATAAAGGAAAAATAATTCAACCCAAATTTAGATAAGAGAGATAATTAGATTATATGATAACTTTAAGGCTAGGGTTAGGGTTTGATTAGGATTAGAGTTCACTTAGGGTTATGATTAGAGTTATGAATCTACAATTAGGGTTAAATTAGGGTTATGATTAGAGTTATGAATCTACAATCAGTGTTCAATTAATGTTCACTTAGGGTTTCTTTCTTGGGAGAAGTTTATTGAATGGTAAGTGTATTTTATAAAATTAATGTCAAGAAATAATTTTAGGTAATACTACATGTGATTTTTTATATGGTATTAAATTGTAGATTAAAATTGATAATAGATTTCCTTCCTTCTTTTACGTTGTAAGATACCATAATATATGGCCTTAAAATCCTATTCATATTTTGAGCTTTTCTAAACTGTACAACATGACATCCAACAAAAAAAATTGTTATACATTTTTTCCAAGCACAAATCCTTAGAATTCTTAATGTGTTACTTAGGTTAATTCTTTATTGAAATAAATAAATACACACTAATATATATATTATGGATTTGTGGGAAAATATAAAAATATTTATATATATAGAAAAATTTAAATTCAAAGGATTCAAGTACCTTTCCTTTTGTTAATGTTGATGAAGATACAAATATTGATGAAGTTTCAAATTTGATGACATGATATAAAAAATTGGAATATCTTTGATCTATGTGGCACTTGAAATTTTGTACAAAACTATAACTAACTCTACATCAAATTTGTGACTTTGGACCTATTTTGCATCAATAAATATGAGCTTTGACACATGCCTCCTAATATTGCATACAATATGTACTTAAATGCTCAAAATAGTTGGGATTAGTGTTGATATTGGTGGATCTTTGGGAAGTTCCAATGCTTCACCTTTGTATCTCTCCCTATAGATAGAGGTAGAGATGAATATAGAATGAGAGAGGAAAAGGGATAAAAATAGATAGAGATATAGAGAGAGATAGATGGAGAAATACATATATAAGAGATAGGGAGATAGAGGGGGATATATATATAGAGAGATTGAGATAGAGATATAAGGAGATATAGAGAGAGAGGGGAGAGATATATATAGAGATAAGTAGAGAAAGACAAATAGAGATGGAGAGGAGATAGAAATAGGGGAGATATAGAGAGAGAGAAAGAGAGGAGAGATAGATAAATGGGAAGAGAAGACATAGATATGAGATATATGGGAAGATAAAGGGACAAATAGGTTGAGATATGAAGATAGATAGGGGTATAGGGATGGAGCAAGAGAGGGAGAGATGGGGAGAGATAGAGAGAGGGAGGGAGAAAGGGAGAGAGATATGTAGAGGAGGGAGAGATAGAAGATGGGGAAGAGGGAGATATATGTAGAGAGGGGGAGAGAGGAAGAGATAGAGTTGGAGGCTAATATAGAGAGATAGATAGAGATAGGAAAATAGATAGCGAGATAGATGCATAGGGAGATATACATATAGAAGTATATGGATAGAAAGAGATAGATAAATGAGAAAGGGAGATTGAGTAGTATATGGATAGAAAGAGATAGAGAGATGAGTGAGAGGGAGATTGAGTGAGAAATAAATATAAAGATATAGAGTAGAAGAGATGGAATGAGTAAGATACAGAGAGGGAGACATTTCTATAGATGGAGGGGGAGGGAGGAATATAGAGGTAGAGATGAATATAGAACAAGAGAGGAAGAGAGACAAATTGATAGAGGTAGAGATGAATATAGAATGAGGGAGGAAGAGGGAGAAAAATCAATAGAGATATAGAGAGATAAATAGAGAAAGAAAAATAGAAATGTAGAGGGAGATAGAAATAAGGGGAGAGAGAGAGGGGGGAGAGATAAATGGGAAGAGAAAGACATAGATATAGAGATATATGGGAAGAGAAAGGGACAGAGAAGTTGACATATGAAGATAGATAGGGGTATAGGGAGAGAGCTCAGATGGGAAGAGATAGAGAGAGGGAGGGAGAAAGGGAGAGAGATAGGTAGAGGATGGCGAGAGAATATGGGGAAGAGAGAATATGTTCAAGTATAATTGTTAGATTAAAAAATGACCTTTTAGTTGGCACAAAATTATAGGTGACATAAATTTTTTGACCAAATTGATGAGCATATATCCAATATTTCAATAAAATTTTATATCCTACCTATAGCAATATATATTTATTCACATATTCCACCCAAAATCAATCTCTCCAAGTGAGGTGTAGGAAAGCATATATGCAATATGTGATTTTTCTGCTAGACAATACTAATAATGATCTCCACCAAGCATGCTTGTAAACTCATGGCAATGATGTAAAATATTTTCTTCCATGATGATATTGTTAGCTACATTCTTCCTTAATGACATATTTAGCTACTTTAAATTATAATTTAGAATCATCATCCAAGGTTGGGATATGATACATGAAGAGATCCTACTTTTCTTCTCTTTTTTGTCTTCATTTTCCTCCACGAGCATGATTTCCCAAGAGGAAACCAAGGAAGCCTTGATGGTGTCAGGATTATCATAAGTTTATCCATAACCATCTTCAATATTTATATTATATTTCTTTTCCTTCTAATTTTGCATGTTAAATGAAAAAAATTGGTTTTACACCTTATTTAAGTCATTTAATCCTTGATTTTTGTCTACAATAGATTTATTTAAAACTATAGACACCATCCAATTGAATCATGAGATTCATCTCTTCTTCTATTAGGATGTAAGAAAAATCTTTTGAGAGGTCTTTTTGGATCTTATCCATTCTACTTTCAAGGAGATACATTCTTTGAAAAGGTTTCTAAAGACTTGGATATTCCACTCTTTTAGTCTGAGTTTTATGAATTTTAACTTTTGATTGAATATGCACATCTTAGTGCAATGATCAACTGTTTGGGTGAGCCAAGAGTTGGTGACAACCATTTCAAAGTTTGAGTTTTCCATCTACACTTTTTCAAACTTGAAAGACACTCTTCTAGGGAATTTGTCCTTGTTTATGAGCTTGTAATCCAAACCAACTTCAAATAGGGTTATAATTAGGGTTCAAATAGCTTTATGGTTGGGGTTAATATTCAATTTTGGTTAAGGTTCAATTGATTAAAAATAAACATCTTTAGAAGAAGGATATCTCTCAGCATATTTTACATGTATTTTTAAAATATAGGTATTCTAGTGATAATACCCAGTCTTACCACATATTTATACTACATATTGTAAATAAATAATCCAAATGTAAATAAAGAAAAAACCAAATGTTGATGAAAAAATGGACCCATACTTGAACACATGAGACCTCTAAATGTTATATGAAAAAAACATAAATACATTCATGAAGAAGTGAAATAAATATTTTTTTGTTTCAAATAAAATATCACAACTCTCCACTATAAGTATATCATTTAAAAAAATAAGACACTCATTGAAACAAGTATTGTTATCATAGTGAAAAAATATTGTTCTTATGTGTACAACAATTGGGGTAGCAATGTACAAGCATTAGATAATTTTATATTAATAGTTTGTCCTATCACAAATATAAAAGGTGAGCACAATAAATAACATGTATTTTCCCATTAAATGTGAAGGATTTTCAAAAGTTTTAGTGTTCAACTATTGGTCCATTTTTGTTCAGTATAAGTTGTATTTTAAATCATTATGTGTTGTTTTTATAACAACAAATAGATTTTGTGTTCAACTATTAGTCCATATGTGTTGAATATAAAAGGTAGAGATATCAAATATTTATGGTTATCAATAAGTATTTTCTCTCTCTCTCTCTCTCAAGTCTCTCCTCCTAGCACCCTCCCTCTTTGGGGTCTCTCTCACTCACTTACTCCTGCTCTATCTCAATTCTCTCCCTCTTACCCCTTCTCCCTCTCTTATGTCTTTCTCTCTCTCCTCCTCCCTCTATCTTTCTGCCATAGCCACCTAAAGGCCTAAGCCCTTAGCCTTAGAGCCCATAGCCCTCTACCCTTAACCCTCCCTTACTTTATCTCTCTCCCACTCCCTCCCTCTCTCTCTCTCTCAAGTATCTCCATCCTACCCCCTCATCCCTAAACCCTCAACCATAAACCCTTAAACCTTCTATCTTCTACCTGTACCTTAACCCTTCCTCCCTCTATGCCCTCCTCCTCTCTCTCTCTCAAATTATCTTCAATATCACCCCCTCTCCTCTCTTAGGTCTCTCTCTCACTCACTCACTCCCTCTATCTCTCTCCCCTAAACCCTAAACCCTTAACCCTTAACCCTTAACCATTAAACCCTCTACCCTCTATCCTTAACCCTCACTTCCTTTATCTCTCTCCTCCCTCCCTCTCTCTCTCTCAATTATCTCCCTCCTACCTCCTCAGCCATAAACCCTTAGAGCCTTCATCCTCTACCCCTCAGCACTCTTCCCCTCCCTTTCCCTTCCCTAGTTCTCTCTCTCTCTCTACTCTCCCCTTCTTCCCCTCTCCCTTCCGCCTCCTAATTCTTTCTCTATTTATATCTCTCTCCCTTTCCCTCTCTCTCTCTCTTTCTCTCTTTCCCACTCTCCACCTCCTAATTACTCTTGGGTATATGTGTGAAAAAATTGGATAACTGATTTAGATCGGATATCCGATTTATAGCACTAAAATATTAGATTTTAAAATGTTTTTCAAATTATACATTGGACACGAATTGGATATCCAATTTGTAGTACTTTGGCTTGGGCATTGCTATGGAGCACTGTAATAACAACCAACCCAAAAAAAAAGTCATCTTGGGATTTTTGCATTTTTTGGCGAGTTCAAAATGCTACCTCTTTTATGTTGCCACCTTTTGGCCCATCATGATCCTACACATACCTAGGTCTAAATCAGTTAGTTGTTATTGCTAAGGTGGATCACTCATTTCGTCGAAGGCCATACACTTATGATTTGGCCAAGTGTTCTTCTCTTTAGAAAATTCCTATTGCCTTTTTGATAGGTTAATTATCATTTGATTAGATGGGTTATGAAGCACTTATTTCAAACAAATATATTTATGAAAGAAGTATATTGGCATGAAATTAAATATGATTTGTATTCTAATTTAAAAACTACAAAGAATGGAAAAAATTCTTGCAACACATAGACTATTATGTAGTAGTCAATTAAAATGAAAAAGCTTACCCTATAT
Source organism: Sequoia sempervirens (assembly GCA_007258455.2). Taxonomy (NCBI): domain Eukaryota; kingdom Viridiplantae; phylum Streptophyta; class Pinopsida; order Cupressales; family Cupressaceae; genus Sequoia; species Sequoia sempervirens. Next base: position 554,026,340 of record VDFB02193867.1, read on the forward strand.
TAGTTAGGATAGACAACTAAGAAAATGATCTAATGTTACTTATTTATCCTAGAGGAACTAAGTATATAGTATACAAAGAAAACCAACAAACCCACAACTACCCCTATTTTTAAGGAGTTTAGTTTTCTCCCCTTCCTGATCTCGCTAATATTGTCTAATTATTTTAAAGAGATGAAGGGTCATTACACAACTTTATTCAACCCAGTAAATAGCTTGGTTAATGAAACTTGGAAAAAGCAAAAAAATAATTGCTACATTTGGCATTTCATGTTGAATGAAGAGTGGTGACAATAATCTACTTATAGTTTAACAAAACACCATTTTTATAAGAAGGCTTGACATTCGAAAGATAAGTGTTACTTATAGTTTAACAAAAAACTATTATAGTTTTACCAATATATACTATTGTATGCTGGCATGGCTTCTTAGTTAATATAAGGGGAGATAGAGATAGATGGGGAGAGAAAGAGATAGAGATAGAGATATATGGGAAGAGAAAGAGAGATGGAGATATATGGGAAGATAAAGGAAGATAGGGGGAGATAGAGATTCGATGGATAGGGAGGATAGGGAGGGAGAGATGGTGAGAGATAGAGAGGGGGAGGGGGAGAAAGGGATATAGATAGAAAGAGATAGAGAGAGGTGTAAGATGGAGATAAAAAGAGAAATAGATATAGAGATATAGAGTAGGAGAGATGGAGGGAGAGATGGAGTGGAATGAGAGAGAAAAGGGGAAGAGGGAGAGATATCTCAATAGATAGAGGGGGAAGAGGCGGAGTGACATAGATAGTAGGGAGATATAGAGATATAGAGAGAGTGACATGGAGAGATATATCAATCACCCTCCCTATATCTCTATCTATTCATCCTTATCCTTATATCTCTACCCCTCTCTATCTCTTTGTCTCCCTTTCTATTTGCATGTTTGCTTTTCATTATCTCCCTCTCTCTCTATATTTTCTCCCTATATTTATCTTTGTCTCCTTAAGTGTGCAATGGGTACATTGAAGAGGTCTTAAAGGAGAATTATCATATCTTTAATCAATTGGTATGCTACCTTGAGCATAACTCCCCAAGGACACATGCCATCCTTGGATTGTTGGATTATGAAATAACCAATCAAAATTTAGTTTCTCTCCATATTAATATATATTACTATTATATTAAATATATAATATTAATTATATTTTGTATTATATAAAAAATATAATTATTATTAATTATAATAATTTTATACATATTTAATAATTTTGTTAAAGAATATAATATATAATTATAATAAGTTGAATAATTATATTATTTATTATGTAAAATATAGCTGTATATACTTAACTATATTGTAGAAAAATTAAAACTCTAGCTAAATGGCACCAAAATTTTGAACTTAATTAACATACTATAAAACCTAACGAAACCAGGTTGTAGCTCATCAAATTGGAGAAGTGAAAGGTCAATGCCAGTGCCGAGGAAGAGTTTGGAGTAGTGAAAACAAGGTCAATTTCAGTGCCGAGGAAGAGTTTGGAGGAGTGAAAACAAGGTCAATCCAATGCCAAGGAAGAGTTTGGAGATAAAACAAGGTCAATACCAGCCGACGGATTATAAAACAATAATATACGAGAAGAGTTTGGAGGAGGAAAACAAGGTCAATACCAGCACCGAGGAAGAGTTTGAGTTAAAACAAGGTCAATACCTGCCATTTAAGAGTTTGGAGGAGTGAAAAAGTTCAATATCAGTGCCAAGGAAGAGTTTGGAGGACTGAAAAACAAGGTCAATACCTGCCGAGGATGAGGTTGAGGGCACTCAGGGAAAATCAATGACCAAGGGGCAATGAGTACTGTAAGTTTGGCACCCCCATTCTCTTTAACCTTCAATTTTCATGCCTAGTTTCCAAAGATCTTCTCATACATTGGCACCCCCATTCTCATAAAATGGTATAAGATAAGACAAAAGAAATAAAATAGCTTAGTCTTTCACATTTTTATCCACCAGCCTCAGGGCTTGGAAAAACTCATATAATCTACCCAAATCTTAGTTGAGGTCTAAGATTTCATCATACATAGCCTTCATCGCATGAGTTTGAAGCAATTGTAGGCTTAGCCCAAGTATATGCTAGGCTAAGGTAGATCTAATGAATGGAAATAGAGGCATACAATTATTCTTTAATACCTCCACCACAAACATATGCAAGGTGTTGGTTGATTTTACGGTAAGTAGGTTGTTCTTCTAATCTACCTATGGAACTGCCAATTCCAATAAAGGGCAGCTCTTAGGACCTGGACCAACAGATGAGGATTTGAAAGACCTCCTACACTTTGGGCTCTACAAGACCCAGGAGGGTGATCCCTTAATGCATTTAAAACCTCTACACCATCATCATAAACAACATTAACAACAACATATAATCTCATTTAATAGCTCAACATAATAGGATAATACCGAATAGAATTGGTTGTTTATCAATAATATCAACTATTTGGAGCATGAGATAACTACAACAACATTTCATAGTATAAGATAGATATTGATTTTCAATTTTTAGCAATCTTTAGGTAAAGGAAAACAAATACTGAACCATATGAATAAGTACAACTTAGATCAGTTCCATATATCCGTTGGAGGAGTCAAATTTATAAGCATCTAATGGTTTATGATAGATTTAACACATAACATATAAGATCCTTGATAACATTGCTTTACAATATCAAAAATATGTATTCTAACCCAATACTACTTATCAAATCCTTATATAGAACATATCCACCTACAATCCCATTCAAGCATTTTAATTAATTCCTTGAATTAAACCTAAAAAAATAATCATACACACCACAATAGTGAGATGAACGAAACAACCCTTGATCATTTTATTCAAAATTTAGATATGCTTGTACAATGGAGAGACATGAGTTCAAATTAATCATATCAATTCAAATGCCAATACTATCATAAAACACCAAATCCCCATGAATTCAAAATGTACTATAGAATGACTCAAAACCTAAATTGCATTTTCCTTAAAACCATCATACTTTACAATTTTCTCTGCAACTTCATCTAGACTTGACCAATAATATCTAACTTGCTAACCCATGCTTCTGGCCTTGAAATCCTTCTTATAGAAAAAGGAGGAGCAAACAAGCATTGGGCTAGAAAGCACATGTGTCACTAGCCAATTGGACCACCTTGTGATATTCCAAAAATATTTTACAACAACAATTTCCCCATAGAATCTTCTTGTTCATTGTTCCCACTGAGAATGGTTCATGTAACAACAAAAAACTTCAAGAATTATGTGCCTAGACTGTCACCAAAAAAAAATTGGAATCTGTTGTAACTACAACAACTGATTTGTCAACCGTTAGCAGCCTACTCCTTTTCACTCTTCCTCAGTTAAATATACATTTACCCATTTCTGGTACTCTTCATTAGTTGGCCAATCAAAATTGATCACCTCATTCACCTTGACACTATAAGGTTTGTACTTAACTACCACCTGATTCACTTCTCTTTCAAAAGACTCCAAGAATGAGCTAGTGCTAATTATTTTGTCCATACAGGTCACCAACAAATTATAATCTGAGTTACCCTATTTTTGAGGGTTTTGTAGTTGAAACATAATATAGAGGGGCTCTTACACTTTTTGTAATTATTGTATCTTGTGTAATAGGCCCCATAGATACTATTGTAATTGTAGGATGCATGAATAGGGCATAGGATGAGAAATAAATAAGGTATAGCTTTTTTCCTCAATAGTTTTGTGAAGAAAAGCATGTGAAATGAGAGGTTCAAGCCTAGGTTTCAACAAAACATGTATGGGAGATTTGATTTTATGAATTTTATCCATGTGCAGACCTAATGGGTTGTTTCTGAACACTGAATATAAATGATACACACACACACACATATATATATATGTATGTATGTATGTATGTATGTATGTATATGTATTTTTAAATGTAAATGTAAATGCAATTACCAGATGCTCTCCTATAACAGTAAATGTGACATATCATTAAAGAAATCTATATCTATGTATATAGTGTATTTCTAAATGCAAGTGTAAATGCAAAGAGCATATGGTTTTGTAGTGTTATAGATACAACATATCCATAAATTAATGTAATTGAAATTCTAAAGTCTTCAACACATATAATATGAAATCAATCAAACTATTAAACTATATGAGAAATAAATGAAAACAGTAAATGCATATGTATGTGTATTTGTAAATGTAGGTGTAAAATAAATAAGAATAATGAAAATTATAAAAGAATACAAGGAAAGGTCTCCTCCCTTCTTGGTAGTGATAACCTCCTCCACACACAACCCTTAAAAATTATGAATAGAGGAATATAATCTTTGAAGAAATCAAAGTTGATTCTCTCATACCTAATGCAATTAGTCATTTTATCCTTACAAACATTTATAGTGATTACTAGAGGCACATAGACCAGTTCTTCATAATAGAAGAATTTGATCATGCTTTTCCAATTAATGATGGAATTATGAGAAAACCTTAGGTTAAATGAATAATTCCTAGCTAAGTTCTTTAAATCATGTCTAACTATATAAGGGAAGACCGCTACTATGTGTACCTGGATACCATGGAGAAAGGCTAGTCTTTGAGCTCTTTCATCAATCATCCTACCTTAAAAAATACCAAAAGTCTCCTAGCAATTAGACATAGGAAGATTTAATATGACTTAAAAAAAATTATTGCCAAAGCGTAAACTTATGATGACTTAACCAGGCCTAGTACACACTCCCTCCCTATTAACCACTTAGACATATGGAAATTAAATGTAAATTTTCTGCTATTTTTAGTCATGTAGGTGTCCAATAAACCAGTTGGTGGTGTTTCCCTTCAAGTTTATTTAATTGAATGAAGAGAAAAAGTCCTTTGATTATAATTAGAGAATACATTTGAGGCCCTGGTTGTGTAACTGGTGGACCATAGTCACATTTAACACTTGTTACAAAGTTTGGGAGTTAAAAGTTTAAGAAGATTTGATTTTTGATGGACACATTTGGATGGTAGTAATAATCGCTTGCAATCTATCAAGACTTGATTACCTTACAACCTATGAAATTTTAACAATGAAATGATAGATTAATCATAATGTCACCTTTGGATCACATCACCATGAAAGAACTTCATCCAAAATCCTTATGAGTGTAGGTACCACCAAATAGGTATTTGTCAGATCTGTCTTCCTCAAGCAAGGGAAATTCAGGAAGAGAAGAGGAAAGCGAGACATGTAGTATGTCTAAAAGAGGGCGATAAACTAGAGGTAAAAAGATTAGAATAAAATTAAGTAAATGCATGGAATTTTTTCTTCCTAAAGGGGGGTCATGTTCTTATTATGATGAGAGCATAGGCAATGTAGAGGTTCCCTTGAGGTACAAACATCTATAGAAACAATGGGTACCCAAGGAACTTCCTCCAATAAACACTATTTTTTGTGTCAATGAGAGGATATATTGCATAGAACCATTGTCATTACATGGTTTGGGCCTATTTTGCATGGATAGAATAAAGGTCTATTACAAAAAAAATACTGAATTGATGGAGTATGTTGGACCCTATTATAGTTATAAAGATTGGATGCAACTGGTTTGATATACATGAAATATGCATAGGTATGCAATGTCAGAAAATTATATACAACTAAAAGATAAGGATCAAAATAAAGGAGTGGTTATGTAAATTGATAGAAGGCTGAAAGCATCAGGGAATATTGTAGGGTTTATAAATAGTACATGACCTAGGTCAACAAATAAGCAACCCAATTGCATATTTGAGGTGCACGAGGGAAATTGTGTATTCGTATGTGTGATAAAATCAATAACTATAGGGGAAGAGTTGCTAATCAATTACAATTTGAATTGCTTAGTTACAAACATAGTTACTATAGGGGTGGTATGTACCAAGTACCATTTTACCCAACCTCCAACTAATGACTCCAACATACCATTTTATTCTTATAATTTTTTTCATAAGTCTATTGGTTTCATTTCGGTCATGTTTTTTTATATTTAATTTTTATCATAGGGGGACATTGATCATAGGGATAAGGCTCTATCCCATAGCATAGATCATGATGTATCTTCAGGTGCTTCTACCCGACAAGTTTACCTCATTGTAATTGTACAAATTAGATACGAGCAAAATGTTTTATTATTATATTTTTTTCATAATTTTTTTGGGTTAATTTTGATAATATTTTTAATATTCTTGTTGTAGTCAACTGATCGAGGAAAGGCACCAGTAGTAGAGGAGAGCATCCATAGTGAGGTGCAATCAATATTTTATGATGATGACATCGCTTATTCAACGAACCCTCTCGATACAATAAAGAAGATCCAAAAAAAATGCAATGAAGAAATGGTTAAGTTGATTTTCATAGTACCTCAAACAGATGAGATAAGAGAGGGTTAAAATATTGACTAAGAGATTACAAAACTTATAAGTAAGCTATCATGAGGTCTTTAATTATAACATAAGTTCATTCATGGTTTTATATTTTGTACTCTTTTATGTCATGAACTAAAATATGTGTTGTTTTTATAGGGTTATTTCCCTCCTCATGATGCTCTTGGCCATGATTAGGGTACTACAAGTGCTACCCAAGGAGTAAGGGTTGGTACAAGTATCCATCCTGATCTTCCTACACATACATTACATCATCTGACCCCATCACCTATGCCTATATTGTCGTCTGAAATGTCAGCAATACATACCATGCAAGCATCCGTTAATACACCCTCTGGCAGTGAACACATACCAGAACATGCATCAGGACATGTACTTGGGGATGCAGAGGCCACTAGTACTAGTGATGTTTTAGCAGCATTTCCTATATCTTCTTGTATTACTAGTAAGGGAACATTTCTAGTGACACTTGTGGTGACCGAGGATTTCATCCCCATAAAAATAGAGAAGGTCCCAAGTACTTTAAAATGTTTTAATTATTATTATATATAATCCAATTGAAATTTATTTATTGATCACTCTTTTTAGACTATTGATTCCATGATCATTTTGTAGGAAATGATGTTTTTTATAAACATCTAAGTGATATTACATTGGAGCTCTTCAGTCCCACCATACATACACAGTGGAATGCCAAAAATCAAGATTTAAAAGATGAGCTCATTAACTGTTTAGTTGTGTTATTCGGTGATAAAACATTCAACCGAACCAAGGTCCTTACAAAAGCCGGTACCTATCTAAAGTATGTGAGAGACCAATATAGGTCACATTTAGAGAAGAACAAAAAGTTTGAGCATTCCCCCATGAATCCAGAGAGGGAGTGGATGGACATGGTGTTAGATGGAAAGGAGAAGGTTGAAAAGAAAAAGAGAAAGACACCACCGGGCCAAGGAAGGTATGTGATACTATCAACAATGTAATTATATACTGATTGCTCTTTCTTTTTACATAATCTAATGTATTTCAAACTTTTCATAGGCTTCCCGACACATCGAAGGAAACAAAGGAAAGATTAGAAAAGAATGGGAAACACAAACTTGGCTCTGGTGGTTATATGGAATTACCCGCATGAATTGTAAGTATCAATAAATGAAATATTGCATCCAAATTATAATAAATTGAAAACAATTTTGGTTTTATCGCACCATAGAAGAAAAATTCATGATCTTATGCAAAAATGTAGGGCTCTAAATTTAACAAAGTTCCCACAGAAGAGGACTTGAAGATTTCCTTCCAGGAAGGCAATGGAGCTATGGCTGAATGCTTAAGAGTCTTGACTAGGCAAACACAATCTTCCATTACATTCGACACACAGGTAAATAAACTCTTGATAAATTTTATTTAAAATTGAATTCTTGTGCAATCTATTCAATATTAATTTCCACCATAAAGTAATTACACTCCTATTTTTTTTAAACATTCAAACAATGATAATACTGCACATAACATTGGAATGTAGCCTGGTGAGGGTGGAGCACATCATGCAAATGAAGGTCATGGTGTGCCTCCCGGTACATTAGAGCATGTAGAGAGTGATCAACATGTTGAGCATGATTAGGCTAGAGAAGATCAGGAATATGATGTGGCCCCATCAGGTAAAGAGGACCACTCTAAAATTATTTTAAACATATTTAATTGCAATTGGTGTATTAATTAATGTAACATTTCATGTTTCAACTTTAGAGCATGTAGAGTGTGATCAATGTGTTCAGCATGATCAGGCTAGAGAAGATTAGGAACATGATGTGGCCTCATCAGGTAAAGAGGGCCACCCTCATGCTCTTTTAAACATATTTAATTTCGATTGGTGTATTAATTAATGTAACCTTTCTTGTTTTAACTGCAGATCAGGATTTAGAGGGTGTTCAGCATGTTGAGCATAAGTCTATAACAAAAGTTCAGGAACATCATGTGGACCCATCAGGTAAAGATAACCACTCTCATTTTCTTTTAATTAATTAAATACTTGTAACAATAATAATAATAAAACATACCAGTTTAACATTTCTTTCTTATTGCAATAGACCCCCCCTTGCAGTAGCATCCACGTCATGAGCAAATGACTAGGCATACATTAAGATCATGAGAAGAGGGTAGAATAACTAAAGGGGGGATAGATATTGATTTAGAAAATGATACTCCACTTCAGCTTTATGTAGCTTTAAAAAAGAAACAAAAAAAGTGATTGTAATCATATCATGACAACCATATTTTTGATAATATGTAAAAACTGAAAGAATGAATATTATATGTTAATGAATGAATGTGAATATGTTAATTAATGAATGTTATATGTTAATGAATGAATGTTATATGTTATTAATGGATGAATGAACGAATTTTATATGTTATTAATGGATGAATGAATGATTAACATTATATATTTGGGTATGGGGAATTGAGAGTGATGTGAGGGGGGGGATGCGGCCAAATGAGCTTCCACTGTCATGTGGTTGGCCCTGTTAAGTAGAAAATATTAAACTATTCTCAAAACAAATAGAAGTTCAATATAATGTATTTTTCAATATAAGAAATGCATCATCTGAAGCATCAAACCAATATGCAAAGATGAAAGAAAGTGCTAAATTTTTACTATGGTGGTATAAAAATGATTCTTTATACCCTGAATCCATGCTCTACATCATAATTTGAAGTTGTTTCCATTCCAATGTTTTGAGTTTAGTTTTTTTGTATGGCTTTATATGAATACCACATTGTGTTGTGTGTGGATTTTGTTTCAAAGCTCTATTTCTTCTATTTTTAGTGGTGACATAACTCTAAAATTTGACTTTTGTGCATAACAGGTTAGTGGAAATATTGACAACTCTTGAAGGATTTAGAGGCTCGATTGAGATAGATACATGGATATTTGGATCTTGTTGTTGATGGGAGGCTTTGACTTAACCATGAAATTTTGTACCATCTATAGGTATCCAAAAGTTTCTCTACTTACATTCATTCTTGATCATAAATGTTGTAAATGATATTAATGCTTCAAACTTAAGATTCGTTTCATTGTTATAATGATCAAAATGTTATACTTTTCTATACATTCAAGCATTCTCTTGCCCCCTACCCTTTGCTCTCTCCCCCGTCCTTTAAGAATTTTCTTTGTCATAAAAGATTCACATTTATGTCTCATTTACACAAATTTATCTGAAGTGCTAGGAGTGAATAAAGATACATAGAAGATGATGGATTATGTCTAAACAACAACTTTCCATCTTATAGCTAATTAAATACTTAATAATTGAATAGTTTAGAGCTCTAATAATGCTTGTATATGCATGTGTAGCAATAAGGGAGCCTATGTGAAGATTGAAATTTAAAACATCACTTTGGTATTTTTCCTTAGGTAGTGAAATGATATTTTGAGTAATACAAACCTACACACACATTGATATTTTTTGGCATTGCATTGAATAATTTTGTTTCTCTTATACCTACCCTCTACTAGACATGGAGGTATATAATATTGGTTTTTGGGTTTATTCTGTCAGTAGTTAATTTCATAGAGGAAGACTAAAATCTTCTTAATGTCATGTGTTAGGTGTGAAAGCATATGGATCACTTGCTGAAGGCACCATTTTTTATTCATCCAAAAGCTAGTTTTTTCTTCTTTTTTTATGTTTCTTGCATGTGTTGTTTTTAGGCTCTAGAGATGTAGCTCGACTCTTTCCTTTGCACTTTTCTTCTAATTTGATTATTACAATAGATTTTCCTCATAATATTTCATGTATATCTATTTGTAACCTTATTTTCTACAAATCAATTTGCAAACCACTCACATATTAAGGACCATTTCACTAACTTGTAGCCATCCATTACTTCATATGTTGCAGGTTGTGTCTGTGTGCCAATAAATCTTGATGATTGCGACAACTTCAATCCTATAAGTGTACCCAATCTTTCTCAAGTAAAAGTCTTAACTTATTGTATAGTACTTTAAATGGTTAATTGAAGGTGCTTCTTTAGATATGAGATAGTTGAACCATAGATTAAAATATGGTATTAGATGGGAAGTATAATGATAAAAATGAGGTCCATTGAACACAAATTATGAACATAATTTACTGGACTATGAATAGTGTTACAATTACAATTATTTCTACTTTACCTACTTTTGCATTAATGAAAAAGATAGCAGATATTGGAAGTTCATTACATGTCTCATGTATGTGTTAGTATTTTAATTTTGTTTAAGTTGTTCAAGAGCTTGATTAGGTCAAGAATATGTTCTACAAGCTTTGTTCTCTTGAGACTGCTCAACATTTTCCCTACACATTTTCTCTTCAATCCAAACATTTCATAACTCCTTCCTTTGTTAGCCCTTGGTTGTTCTTAAGTGTAATGCTTTTTCTATGCATCTTGTAGTTTGTATGTATGATGAGTCATCTCTTATGAAGCATGGATAACCTTTCATGGAATTGCTATTGTAATTAGACAATTGCCATTGTGAGAATAATCATTTAATTTGTATGGAAGTAATTCTTTTTCATATTATTTGACTTGGTATTGTAAACTTGTCTTTGCAGGATTCTCTCAGGGGGAACAACAAAACTGTGATGATAGGTAGAGTTCTCTCTTAACTCCTTCCCTTGTTAGCCATTGGTTGTTCTCAAGTGTAATTATTTTTCTATACATCTTGTAGTCTATATGTATGATCAGTCATTAGTCTCCACGATGGTACATTTCAACGAATATTTGTTTTAAAAAAAAATTGCATTGTTTCATTGCAATTTCGATGAAAACCACTGACAAATTGTCAAAAAGGTTCGACGAAGTTTCTATAGCTGCGACAAAGGATTCACCGTAACTCCTTGCCCATTTTGTCACAATTTCGATGAACTTTTGGTGTTTTTTTGACACTACTCCTTTCCCATTTCATCGAAATGGCGATGAACTTCTGCTGTTGTTTTGACGCTACTCCTTGCCTATTTTGTCGAAATGGCGATGAACTTTTGGTGTTGTTTCAACACTACTCCTTACCCATTTCATTGAAATGGCGACAAACTTGTAGTGTAATTTGTTGGTGGATACACAGAGGTTTCACCAATATTCTAACAAAAATTTGAGTCATTTTATGATGCCGACGACTGACAAATTTGCACTATTATTTTGACGTTTAATTCATTGTCGGCCTTTTGATGAAAAAACAACAACAAAAATATTTTTTTCATTTCATCGCTTGTTCGACAAAGATTTTTTGAATGACCGATGAACATCCATCAGAAAATGGTTTCAAACTCAGTAGTGGGTGGTACGGTGACAACCGACCACTCCCCCCAAAATATATTTTATTTTATTTATTTTATTTTTTGTATATTTTATTTCATTTTTATTTTTAATTATTATTATTTTTTTAATATAAATTTTCATATATATATATATATATATTTTAAGAACAAAGAAACTAGAAACTAGACCTGCATATATATATATATATGCACAAGTATATATTAACATAAATTAAAATAAATATCAATATGATTTCCTTTTAGAAAAATTGTAAATCTGGGCATGCATATTTTAACCCCAACATAATTTATTTTCTTTTCAAGTCAAGTATTTCACAACTAACTTAATGAAGAAGAATAGAATAGTTTTCTACTATTTTTCTACCAATTTCTCTAAAGTTTCACAAAAACAATTTTTCCACACAATTTTTCCTTAAACATATGAACATCAAATCCAAGCACGAAAAAACAAGATATTTATTTTTTCTTATAGAAACTATGAGAAACAAAGAATTAAATGGATTAAAGAGGAAACCTGGAGTCCTACGTTTGATGTCAAATCCACAAGCACAACAACCCTCTTCCTCTCTTTGAAATTAGTCTTCCTCAATAGTTTCTTCTCCAATTCTTCTTTCAGCTAACTTCTGGATCAATATTATGTTTTTCCTTACAAAGAACAATTTTTAACAGAGAAGCACACACATTTTTTTTTCTTCAACCATTGTTACTTCTTCTTCAAAAGACCAAAACCAAAAAAACCATTTCTATGTAGAGAAACTTCTTCCTCTCACAATAATAAAAATAATAAAAAATAAATAAAGCTCTTCCTTTTGCAAAAATCCACAACATGCATTGGTTCATTTTTCTTGCTTTCAAACCTCACATTTATCTCACAAATTTAATTAAAAATTCATTATTTTCACATTTATCCTCACATGATATTATAATTAGATTTTATAATATTAATATTTAAAAAAAGATAATTTGCAATTACCATAAAACATTATTTATTTAAATTAATTAATTTATACCTTTCAATTAATTAAATAACTTTTAATTTACAATATTTAAATCCAAGATTTAACAAAATTATAGTTACCTACAATTAATCATATCAACAAAATAACATTAATTAATCCCATATAAAATAAAGATAAATTAAATAACCACTATGTACAAATAAAATAAATAATCAATAACCATCAATACTGAAACAAGGACAAGGTCAAAACCATGACACTGTAAGACTCACAACGAGGTAGTAGGGAACTCGTAAGCAAGTGATGCCACTCCATCCTTTCACCAAGACTCACTAGCAAAACCATCAAAAACCATAGCAGTATAGAATCACATCATCACCATATATATTATTAAAGAAAACCATAACATAACCAAATAATGTAATCACCACATAATGTATCATCAAACATCATAAGTAATATCAAGTGCAAAAAACCAACCAAACTATGAATCCTCACACAACCAATCCAGTGAACTAATCACCATCACAAACCAAGTACAAAACCAATACATAAGAGTATCAAAGACTATCAACAACACGAGGGGTATTATATAGACACTTGTAATATAATGATAATATAACTTTCTCGTCAATTGTTGGGTCCATACCAACATTACCATGAATTAGGGTATAAACATTCACAAGGGTCATATTATACCATAATCTGTAATACCCCTCATGTTGCTGTTTGGACTTGATATTTTATGTGGTTTTGCTTAATACTTTGAGACTTTGATAGTTACTGTTTGTTGGTTGGACTGGTGGATTGGATAATGTAGACTACTTGATGACTATGCTACTTTATTTGATGACATGAATATTATGATATGACATTATGGTTACATTTGATTTGGTAATGTTTAATTTGATGCAGTAGTATATTGTGATGTAGTAGATCAGTAATTATTTTATGATGATATGATGTGATCAATTTAGTTTAGCAATGTTACTTTATGCTTGATGGTGTAATTGTTATTATAGTTTTGGTGAGGGGACAATGTAGCACCACTCATTTGTGAGTGCCCTACTACATTGCGATTCCTTCTCATGATTTGATGTATTTGATTATATATACATGCTGTATGCAAAAATTATAGGAACAGAGTCTTGATTCCACCTACTTTGACAGGATAGGGTGAGCATCAAATTAACCCAACAGGCATGAAGTTGATATAAAGATGACAAGGAAGTCACCCTGTCCCAAGTTTTTCAACCCATTATATGTCTAGTGTTATTGTGTGTCTTTGACCTTAGTCATTTTTGCATTTTATAATAGTTGTTTTGTGTGAATGTATTTATGTTATTTATTTTACATTGGTGTTGTAGTATGATGTAATTTAAATAATTAAATGATTAAAATAAAAGCTAATAATAGTTATTGGAATAGTTTTTATTAAAATATAAAAGTATTAAATTAAAAGTCATGTAATTTATTAAAGATAAATAAATTGAAAGGTGTAAATTAAATTATTTAAATTGGTATTTAGATAATTTAATGAAAATAGTATGTTGAGGATAATTAATGGAATAATATAATTAAATAAGTTAAATTGAGTGAATTGCAAGTATAAATTAGCAAAATTGAAATTAAAACAAAAAGTGTAGCTCAAATAGGAAAATAATCAAGAAAAGAAAGAAAAGAAGAAAATGACCAATGAATGTTGAGATTTTTGGCTGAAAAGTTACCGAAAAAATAGAAGATTTCTATTCATCCTATTTTATTAAAGTTTTCAGAAGAAAAAAAAAAGATATCTTTTTATTTAATAGGAAAAATGAGAGGTTTTAATTCATGGGAAAATTGATAAAAGCTTCAAAAAATATTGAGTTCTGGAAAAAATTGCATCTTCTATTTGGTCTCTGTAAAATATTTTCCCCTTTCATAGTTTTGGGAAAAAGGCTCTTTTGAATAGAAAAATAGATTGAGAGTTGGATCAAAGAATCTGGAGGAGACATTCTGTAGAAGGAAAGGGAGCTCATCAAAAAGGTTGGTTCGAATCAAAGGAAAGCTTCATCAAATTCTTAGCAAGCACAAGACTCCAGGTTCCTTTACTGATCTTTATTGCTTGTTAAATTTGAAATGACAATATGTTGTTCTATGAAAGAATTTTTTTTTGAGGTTTTAGAATTTGTTTGGTAACAGATAGATGAAAGAAAATTTATTGCTGAGTTCTAAAAATGGTCTGTATTTTTGTAATTTTGTTTATGGAATAAAAAAAGAAATTGATTTCCTCTGAAATAAATGGATTTATATATATATATATATATATATATATATAAGTCTATATGTGTACATATATATACATAGTTTGTATATATATATAGACTATATATATAATAAATATATTTATCAAATTCTTCTAAAACATGTTCCTAGAAATATATATATAAATATATATACACAATGGTGTATCCATATTTTTATATACATAAATATATATAAATATATATGCAAATACATTGAAGTTATTTCAAAATTTTATTGGGCTGAATCAAAGTACAGTCCAGCAATGGCAAAATCAAAGTCTGCATTTTGGGTGGGGTGGTCAGTGTTGGCCATACCCCTCCCCAGCAGCTTGCATAAAGGCTACGATGTAGTCAAAAGGACTATTGTACGCAGTAGTCCTTTGGACTACTATAAGCAGTCCCTTGGACTGTGCATGCACCCGCATCCTTATATTGACTATCTATGTTTTTTTTTTATAAGTCATTATTTATATATATATATATATATATGTATATATAAATATGTGTATGTGTATTTATTTTGTTTATTCTGGTAGCAATGCAAATATCTCAGAATTTCTCTAACTATATAAGTAGAATATTTATGTATGTATATGTTTTATTTATATATATATATATATATCAATAAAATATAAATATATATAGATGTATCAATATTTGTTATGAGTGTGAAAATTATAATTATGATTGCAATGGTTAATGGAGAATGGTAAAATTATATATATATATATATATATATATATATATATATATATATATATATATATATATATATATATATATATATGTTAGAATTATTATTGAACTTCTATTTCAAATTATATGAAAGAAAATGGAGATTAGTAAATGGAATAAACAGAATTGTTTAACTTTGTGTGAAAATTATTATGTTCTATTTTTGTAAATCAACTTTGACTTTGTTATTTCATTAGGTCATTGGTTTGGCTTTTTTGGTGTGGGAACCTAGTTTTCTTTAGGAATATGCTTAAGGATATTGTGAACCTTAGGCTTCTAGAGGCTTGAGCTTGTTTGTTAATCGATGTATCTCTCTCTATCTACTTTTGATGTGGCAAGTTATTGAGTATCATTATTTTGAAAGGGTTGTACTGGAATTATTGAGACTCTGATTATGTGCTTTTAGCGAGATGAGTAATGCCTCACATGTTTTCTAGTGAGATTTAATGTTTGTTTTTATGTTGGTACAACCCTTGAACTTGTTTATGTTTTGGGTCTCTAGAGAGAGTGGCTCTTCGTGGGGGTTGGCACCTCAAAAGGAGGAAGGCCTAAGATAACCCACGTAAGAGTTAGACTAAAAAGTGAAAACCTAATAAAAGAATTTAGGGGGATGGGTAGTAATAACATAATAAGATAATCTTGGATACCTCAGTTATCCATTAGGGCTTTTGCAGACTAATGATAAACTTAGAAGGTCATGGTTGGTAAGTTCATTGCCTCATCCTCATGAGACGTTAACGGCTATGCATGAGTCACCCTATGGGGTCGGCACCTACAGTAGGAGGAAGAGCTAGGATAACCACATATGGGGGTCGACGCCTCATGTAGGAGGAAGGGCTAGGATAACCTATGTAGGACTATGCGATGACACTCTCCACTAGTTGCCCTTATGCTTATTTTCTTACTTGCCTCTGGAAGTGGTTAATGGTTGTTTCCTTTGATTGGTTTATGATATGTTTTATGGTTTGGTGTTTATTATGATTGGATCTTGGTTGTTGTTGTTTATGATCTTTGTAATCTCTTGTTGTTGCTATTAGAGTTGGACTTGTTGACATACTTGGTCATGGTCACTTCCTTGTCACCTATGAGCACGAGGGGTGGGTTTTTTTAAAAGCCACATGGTCTGGAACATGCTCTTCACCCATTTTGTTCCCCATCAACATTCGTTCTACATAGTATTATTTGGATGGAACTTGTACCAAATATTCATCTTGTAATGCAGATATTATTTGTGTGATGTATCTATCCCACATGTATGGAAGATTTTCATGTAACTCATGGATATGAACATGTAATGTATTTAAACTTGATGTAATGTAAAGGCACTCTTATAGTCATTCATGATTTATGAGATTTAGGATGGTTTGGTATCATGTGATGTATTTATATTTATGCTTATGGATGTATGGATGTTATCTTTTGCAAATGATTATTTTAATGTCTATGATGGATGTAAAGTTATTTAAGTTGTTTAGCTTTAAATGGAACTTTTGTTATGGGTTTGTGTTATGTGATGTTACCTCACATGCCCCAAGTGACTTAGATACTTATGTTGTTATCGTCTAATGTAATAGTGTATAATGGTTCTTTATATGTTTACTTTGTGTTATAAAAAAAATAAAAAACTTGTGTATAGTTGTTGTCCTTTGGGGTTTGCACGACGGGCGTTAGAACTTGGTATCAGAGGCAAGGTTGAAAATGTTGGGGTCTCTGGGTAGTTTTTTTCCATTAGGAAACCTTTTCATTTGACTCTGTAGCTCACTTGTACCTTTATCTTGATGTGCAGAAATATGCCTTGAGGTAGGGGACATGGCCAAGGAGGAGGCTGTGGTGCCAGTCATAGAGCAAACTGGAAAAGTCCATCAGCTCCAAGTTCCCATGGTTCAAAGCATGAGGAACAATAAAGTCCTCAAAGTAATCTGTCAGGTGGTGGTCAGAACCCAGAATAACCTAGTTTAGATGGATAGTTGCAACACCTTCTGGGGGATATTCTTGATCGGTTGGGACCCAGGCTAGAGGAGGAGCAGCGGGTCAAGAGAGAAAGGGAAAAGTCACCGAGGTGGAGGGAAATAACAATAGATCAAGATTCACTGCTAGCTGGTCATATGAGAGACTTGGTGAGAGCACACCCACCTACATTCGATGGTTCTGGAGGAGGTCTAGAAGTGGAAATGTGGTTAATCGATTTGGATTGATGCTTCATGATGCACCCCTATGGTAGCAATACCAAAGCTCAGTGCACAGTCATGCATTTGCGAGGCTTCACATCCACTTGATGGTGGCTGGAAGAGAAAAAGTTACATCTAGATATCAGCATGGTCACATGTGAGTTATTTCTGGATAGGTTCAGGGATCACTTCCTTTCAGATAATTGGAGGCAACGTAGCGTAGATGAGTTTCATGAACTTAAGAAAATGTCCATGTCTGTTTAACAATATGAGTGACGATTCTATGAATTGAAGCAGTATGTAGGGATTAGCCATGATGAGAGGATGTTAGTGCAACATTTTTTTGGGGGCTTAAATACACAAATTAGTGGTCGTATGAAATTCTTCAAACCAAAGACAATAGAAGTTGCGGTTGAAAGGGCTCATTTGGTAGAAGAAAATTTAGTCATGGCCTTGGGTGGTCATATTGGAGTGTAGATTGGCAGTGCGCATACACCTAGCTTTGGCACTCACAAAGGTCAGACATAGGCTACAGGATCTTCTAGGAACTGGTATGCACCCTCTAAAGGGGGTTAGTAGTAGCAGTCACAGTTGAAGCATAAAAACTCTCCATCTCATGAGGGTGTCAATTCTTAGTTTCGAAGGGATCAAAATTGGAATCGAGCTTGTCAGGAGTGTTTTGAGTAGCCCATAGCAAGTTTTCAGTTAGTGCCAAGTTTAGGAAGCTTTCAATAGTTAAATGCTCCATCCGGGCATAGAGGATTTGGTTGAGGTACTGGTTACTATTCATGTGGGCAGCAAGGGCATATCGCTAGATTGTTTCCACAAAAGAGCACCTCAGGATTTAATCAGAGACTAGCTGGGTTAGAGCTGATAGTGGCTGATGTAGGGAGAGCTCATTGTGTCTTCATGAGAGTGGATAATCGATAGGAAGACCACCAGAGCACCATTGTTGAGACAACAGGTGTGTTGCAAAACACTAGTATTTCTATACTCTTTTATTCTGGTGCATCTGATTCCTTTATATCTCCTTCAGTAGTTGAGCGATGTAGATTGGTGGCAAATAGTCAAGGCATAAAATGGCAGGTTGAATTGGCCTCAGGGTCAAAGGTTGTTGTAGAGAATCTTGTGTAGGGTTATTGTCTAGATAGAGGGGCATTGACAATTAAGGTGGACCTTTGAATCCTACCACTTGGTTCATACTGTGTCATCTTGGGAATGGATACATCGTGCCATGATAAAATATCATCGTAAAGCAATGTGGTCCATTGATGATTCCAAAAAGAAGGTGGATGTCATGGGTATTCAAAGACCCATTTCATTGTGAACAATCTCTTCCATTCAATTAAAAAGGTATTTATGATAGGGTTGTCAGCTTTTTGCAGTATCAATGAGTGATCTAGAGTCAGAGGGTAGTCGAGGGGTGTCATTGGATGATGGCCCTCTCCTTAAGGAGCTTTCAGATGTTTTTCTGGGTGAGATACCAGGTATGCTGCCAAAACGGGATATAGATTTTAGGATTGATCTAGTACCTGGAGCTGAGCTGATATCTCGAGTTTTGTATCGAATGACAATGCAATAACTTCAAGAACTTCATCTGCAATTGGAGGAGCTATTGGCTAAGGGGTTTATCTTCCCAAGTGTTTCCCCTTGGGGAGCACCTATGATATTTGTAAAGAAGGATAGTTCTCTCTGCTTGTGTATTGATTACAGGTAGTTGAACAAAGTAATGGTGAAGAACTGATATCCCTTGCCTAGAATTAATGATCTTTTCAATCTGATAAAAGGGGCAAAGGTATTTTCTAAAATTGATCTCAAATCGAGCTATCATTAGTTGTGGATTGTAGATGTAGATATTCATAAAACAACATTTCGCACTCAATACAGACATTACGAGTTCATTGCAATGTCGTTTGGGTAACAAGTGCACCTTTAGTCTTCATAAGCTTGATGAATGGGGTGTTTCAAACATATTTGGATAGATTTGTCCTTGTCTTTCTTGATGATATTTTGATTTATTCCAAGTCTATGGAAGAACATGAGGAACATCTAAAGCAGGCAGTGTAGTGCTTAAGGGACAATCAATTGTTTTCCAACCTAGAAAAGTATGAATTCTATAAGACTAAAGTTCAATATTTGGGCCATGTGATTTTAGGTGAGGGAATTTTAGTTGATCCTGTAAAGATTTAGGCCATTGTGGATTGGCTTGCACCCACAAATGTCTAAAAAATTCACAGTTTCATGGGACTAGTAGGCTATTATCAGCTGTTTGTCCAAGGCTTTTCAAGGATTTCCCATCCTATCACCTCTCTCCAAAGGAAGGAAAAGAAATATCTTTGGTCAAATCAATTTCAGTTAGCATTCCAAACTCTTAAGGAAATGCTAACTAGTGCACCAATTTTGGCTATATCAAATCCTATAGGAGATTTTTTTGTATGTATAGATTCTTCTTTTGAAGGCTTAGGAGTTGTGATGCAAGAAGGGTGAGTAATTACGTATGAATCATGGAAACTTCAGGATCATGAACTAAACTAACCCAAACATGACCTTGAGTTGGCCACAATTATACATGCTTTGGTAAGATGGAGGCACTTCCTTTTAGGGCATTTTTTCGAGTTGCATATGGATCATCGTAGTCTGCAATACATCTTCATGTAGCTGAACTTGAATCCAAGATAGAGAAGGTGGATGGAATTCTTGTGTATGATTTTGAAGTAAAGTATATCTAGGGAAAAGAGAATGTGGTGGAAGATGCTTTGAGCTGACATAGACATGAGATTTCTACTGTGGCTCTCGAGGTTGATTTGATGAGGCAGATCCTCATAGCTCTTCCTTCAGACAATTAGTATCAAGAGGTGAAATATGAAATTGAGTTGGACAGAGCTGTGGAAGGAAAATTTGTTGGATACTCATTGGATTCTGATGGTGTCTTGCACTATGTAGGTTGAATGTATGTACCTCTTACAAAAGGTCTTCACACCCTAATCTTGACTAAATCCCATCAGGCACCTTATTTGGCACATCCTGGAGTTAAGAAAATGTATGTAGATCTATGCTCACTATATTTTTGGGTAGGATTGAAGCGTGAAATCGCTGATGTTATGGCTCGATGTCTAGAATGTCAAAGGGTTAAGGCTAAACATCATCATCTGGAAGGTTTTTTGCAGCCTCATCTTCTTCTAGAATGGAAGTGGGACATTATCTCTATGGATTTCATTGTCGGCTTGCCTGGGTATGTGCAGGATCATCATGGAAAAAAGAGGCCCTTAAGTGGAAAAAAGTTTAGAAAAATCAGCACGTAAAAGCACAAACCTGTGTCACACTTTATAAAGGAATCAGCCAACAACAATTTTTTTTTTGAACTTCGAGCACATAAAAGTGGTCTTTATGTTTTGAATTTCAAAATGGTGTAAAGGAATGAAATATAGAACTTTTGATGAATTTTATTGTTGTAATTTTTAAAATTTAAAAAAAAATTGTTTTCATTATGTTTTTATCAATTTAAGGTCAAATTTTGGAATGCTGAAAATTTCAGAAAAGAGTGACTTCACGGGCCATTAAGAAAAATTGAAAAATTCAACCCTCATTTTTTTTTCTCCAAATAGGTAACTTCAATATCTTGTGCATGAATTTTTAAATTTTGTGTATATTTTTCTCATAATAACATTTTAAAGTCAAACATGTCAAAATTTGACAGTTTTCACGGCCGTCAACTATTTTCAATTTTTTTAATCATTTTCAAAAAAAAATTATACCCTTTTGAAGAAGACTCCCTCCTCTTTTGCACCATATAAGATTTAAATTTTTTTTTAAAGTTTTACTATCCTTTTTTTAAATTTGTAATCAGCCTCTTTTTTCATTTTAAAAACCTACTTGCATTATTTTAAAAATAAAATATATTAAAAATAATCAAATAATTAAAAAAATTATATATTTTGATTCTACACTCTGAGCTCTACAAAAGGGTATTTTTGTTTTTTGCAGAAAAATCATTTTGACTAAAGAAATTCTTAGCTAAAGTTGAAAGTTTCAGAAAATTCTGAAAAAAGTTGAGTTGGCTGCCAACTAGGATGCCACATAGATAGTTTCGGTAGAAATAGTTTCTATAGAAAGGGTTTCAGCCAAAACCCTTTCTATAGAAACAGTTTCTACCGAAACCCTTTCTATAGAAACCTCGCACATGAAAGAATTCAATTTCAAAGCCAATTCCAAAGCGGGAAAAGGAAAATTTTGATTTTTTGGGATTCGGCCGAAACTTATTCGGCCGAAACCTATGTGCCACGTAATAGGCCATGTGGTTTCGGTCGAAACCTAGTTAGTCGAAACCTTGCTGGACGAAAATATTTCGCTCAGAACTATTTATTTGGCCAAAAGTGTGACACAGTTTTGTGCTTTTACCCAGTGTTAGGCAACTTGACATAAAAATTTGAATAAGTTATCTATAGTATTTCAAAAATATGTAAGAATAGAATCTGTAGAAAATTGAATGTAATTTCTAAACTACTAGGTTTATTTAAAAATAAATAAAATATATTTAGTGAAAATTTGAAATTCCAATGCAATAGTACTTAAATTTTAGGGAAAAAATAAGAAGTAGGTGTCTATCTAACCACCCTAACCATAATAAAATGATAATATTTTCTTATAATATTTAATATATGAGTAGAGGAATCATGTCTGCATGTGATGCATATTTTTTTTTTAAAAAATTCCAAGTAAATAACTAATTATGATTGTTTTATTACAACTTTTAAAAAATATAAAAAATCGTATGTCTAACAACCTTAACTTGGTCAAAACTTCATGAAATTTATTTTTTCTTTTTTTAATCCTATAGTATGTGAAGCATAGAATGTGATGCATGTTTTGGATTCAAAAAATGTAATACCATTCGAAAGTTATAGATGTTTTTTGGTCAGCCTATCAATTAGGACTTTAGTCGTAATTCTAATAGAAAATGAATAATAATTATGTATTAAATTCAAATTAGAGCATAATTTATATTGGTGGAAAGTTGAGAATCTCCTCTAAAAACCCTTTTCATTTCATTAATTTTGGGTAAAAAAAAATGTCATCAGCCACATACCCTACAAATACCCATAATATTGCCACTTTTTGGCCCATGATCCTACACATACCCGCCTATGTCTTCCAAGCAGTACAATGCTATCATGGTCACCATTGATAGATTGAACAAGGTATTCCATTTATCTCCTATCTGATCTTCCTATACTACTTCTTTGGTAGCCAAGGTGTTCATGGAGGACATTGTTCATTTGCATGGGATACCACGAATAATCATTTCTGACAGAGATCCAGTATTCACATCTACACTATGGCCATCTTTGTAGTGGTCCTTAGGGACTCAATTTAAATTTACTTCTGCCTACCATCCTAAGACAAATGGTCAAATTGAGAGATTCAATCAAGTGCTTGAAGATATGCTCCGCATGTATGTCATGGACCAACAATCACGTTGGGAAGATTATCTTTGCTTGGTCGAGTTTTCCTATAACTATGGTTACCATAGTTCAATTGACATGGCTCCTTTTTAGGCTTTATACAGTCATCCTTGTCATACCCCTTTGAGATAGGATCAATTAGAGGATAGGGTTCTCCTTGGACCTGAAATGCTTTGAGATATGGAGCAGCAGGTAGCTCTCATTCGAGAGCATCTTGTAGCATCTGAAGACAAGAAGAAAAAGAATGATGATGCACATAGAGTTGATCGACAGTTTGCAGTTGGTGATCAAGTGTTTCTTTGAGTGCATCCATGAAAGAGCCCTATTCATTATGGAAATATTTCTAAGCTTAAACCCCGATTTCTAGGGCCATTTGAGGTGTTAGAAAGAATTGGTCTCGTTGCCTACCACTTGGCCTTGCCACCCAGTCTGTTGCAGATTCTTGATGTTTTTCATGTTTAAATCCTTAGACCATATTATCCTAATTTTACTCACATACTTGATTGGAATTCTCTATAGGTCGAGGATGGGTAGCTAGCTCTCAATCCCGTAGTCGTGCTACAACACAAGAAACTCACCTTCAGAGGCAGGGATATTGAGCAGGTGTGGGTCCAGTGGGATTGCAATGATGCGACTTTGGCAACATGGGAGGATGCCTCCCGTATCAGGGAATCTTATCCTTACCCATTTAATGGCCTCCAGGAGTAAGCTAAATTCATGGGGGGGGATGTAATACCCCTCATGTTTCTCTTTGGACTTGATATTTTATGTGGTTTTGCTTGATACTTTGAGACTTTGATAATTACTGTTTGTTGGTTGGATTGGTGGATTGGATAGTGCAAACTACTTGATGACTATTCTACTTTATTTTATGACATGGATATTATGATATGACATTATGGTTACATTTGATTTGGTAATGTTTAATTTGATGCAGTAGTATATTGTGATGCAGTAGATCAATAATTATTTTATAATGATATGATGTGACTAGTTTAGTTTAGCAATGTTACTTTATACTTTGATGTTGTAATTATTATTATAGTTTTGGTGAGGGGAAAGTGTAGCACCACTCATTTACAAGTCCCCTACTACATTGTGATTCCTTCTCATGATTTGATGTATTTGATTATATATACATGTTGTACACAACCTTGTTTTTATGCAGGAATTGCAGGAATAGAGTCTCGATTCCACTTGCTTCGGCAGGACAAGGCGAGCATCAAATTAACCCAATTGGTATGAAGCTGATACAAAGATTGCAAGGAAGTCACCCTGTCCCAAGTTTTTCAACCCATTATATGTCTAGTGGTATTGTGCACCTTTGACCTTAGTCATTTTTGCATTTTATGATAGTTGTTTTGTGTGAATGTATTTATGTTATTTATTTTACGTTGTAGTATGATGTAATTTAAATAATTTAATGATTAAAATAAAAGCTAATACTAGTTATTGGAATAGTTTTTATTAAAATATAAAATTATTAAATTAAAATCATGTAATTTATTAAAGATAAATAAATTGAAAGGTGTAAATTAAATTATTTAAATTGGTATTTAGATAATTTAATTAAAATAGTATGTTTAGGATACTTAATGGAATGATATAATTAAATAAGTTAAATTGTGTGAATTGCAAGTATAAATTAGCAAAATCGAAATTAAAACAAAAATTACAGCTCGAATAGGAAAAAAATCAAAAAAAGAAAGGAATGAACAAAAGGACCAATGAATGTTGAGATTTTTGGTTGAAAAGCTGGTGAAGAAATAGAAGATTTTTTATTCATCCTATTTTTTTTAATTTTTCAAAAAAGAAAAGATATCTTTTTATTTAATAAGAAAAATGAGAGGCTTTCATTCATAGGAAAATTGACAGAAGCTTCAAAAATTAGAGTTCTGGAAAAATTTGCATCTTCTATTTGGTCTCTGTAAAAAATTCTTCCCTTTCATATTTTTGGGAAAAAGGCTCTTCTAAATAGAAAAATAGATTGAAAGTTGGATCAAAGAATCTAGAGGAGACATTCTGTAGAAGGAAAGGGAACTCTTCAAAAAGTTTGGTTCGAATCAAAGGAAAGCTTCATCAAATTCTCAGCAAGCACAGGACTCCAGGTTCCTTTATTGATCTTTATTGCTTGTTAAATTTGAAATGGCAATATGTTGTTCTATGAAAGAAAAATCTTTTGAGGTTTTAGAATTTGTTGGGTAATAGATAGATGAAAGAAAATTTATTGGTGAGTTTTAAAAATGGTTGTATTTTAGTAATTTTGTTTATGGAGAAAAAAAAATTGATTTCCTCTCTAAAATAAATGGATTTAACTATATATATAAGTCTATATATATACATATATATATACACTTGTGGATATATATATATATAGACTATATATATAATAAATATATTTATCAAATTCTTCTAAAACATGTTCTTGGTAATATATATATATAATTTATATGTACAAATACATTGAAGTTATTTCAAAATTTTATTCGGCTGGATCAAAGTATAGTCTGACAGTGGGAAAAATAAAAATCTACATAGTTGGTGAGGTGGTCGGCGTTGGCTGCACCCCTCCCCAATTGCTTGCATAAAGTCTATGACATAGTCAAAAGGACTATTGTGATCAGTCCCTTGGACTGCGCACGCACCCGCATCCTTATATTGACTATCTATGTTATTTTTTTTATAAGTCATTATATATGTGTGTGTGTGTATGTGTATATTTATTTTGTTTATTTTGGCAGCAATGCAAATATCTCAGAATTTCTCTAACTATATAAATAGAATATTTATGTATGTAAATGTTTTATTTATATATATATATATGCAATTATATGTATATATATATAAATAAAATATAAATATATATAGATATATCGATATTTGTTATGAGTGAAAATTATAATTATGATTGCAATGGTTAATGGAGAATGAAAAAATTATATATATATATGCTAGAATTATTATTGAACTTCTATTTCAAATTATATTAAGGAAAATGGAGATTAGTAAATGGAATAAATGAATTGTTTAACATTGTGTGAATTTTTTTATGTTTTTCTATTTTTGTAAATCAGCTTTGACTTTGTTATTTCATTAGGTCATTGGTTTGGCTTTTTCAGTGTGGGAACCTAGTTTGCTTTAGGAACCCACTTAGGGATATTGTGAAACTTAGGCTTCGAGAGGTTTGAGCTTATTTGTTAATCGATGTATCTCTCTCTATGCACTTGGAATGTGACAAGTTATTGAGTATCATTATTTTGAAAGGGTTGTATGGGAATTGTTGAGACTCCGATTATGTGCTTTTAGTGAGATGGGTAATGCCTTGAATGTTTTTTGTTGAAATTTAATGTTTGTTTTTATGTTGGTACAACCCTTGAATTTGTTTATGTTTTGGGTTTCTAGGGAGCATGGCTCTTCGTGGAGGTCAACACCTCAAAAGGAGGAAGGGCCAAGATAACCCACGTAAGACTTAGATTAAAAAGTGAAAACCTAATAAAAGAATTTAGGGGGATGGGTAGTAAGAACATAAAAAGATAATCTTGGATACCTCGTTTAGCCATTAGGGCTTTCACAGACTAATGGTAAACTGAGAAGGTCATGGTTGGAAAGGTCATTGCCTCGTCCTCATGAGAGGTTAATGGCTCTGCATGAGTCACCCTATGGGGTCGATGCCTTAAGTAGGAGGAAGAGCCAAGATAACCATAGATGGTGGTTGATGCCTCATGTAGGAGGAAGGGCCAGGATAACCCATGTAGGACTATGTGATGACACTCTCCACTAGTTTCCCTTATGCTTGATTTCTTAGTTGCCTCTAGAAGTGGTTAATGGTTGTTTCCTTTGATTGATTTATGATATGTTTTATGGTCTGGTGTTTATTATGATTGGATCTTGGTTGTTTTTTTTATAATCTATATAGTCTCTTGTTGTTGCTATTAGAGTTATTATTGGTATGTTATTCTTATTGGAGTTGGTCTTGTTGACATACTTGGTCGCCGTCACTTCCTTGTCACCTCTGAGCATGGGGGGTGGGTTTTTCTAAAACCCACATGGTCGGGTAAAACGTGCTCTATACTCTTTGGGTTTCCCATCAACGTTCGTTCTACACAGTATTCCTTAGATGGAGCTGTACTAGATATTCATCTTATAATTCAGATATTCTTTGTGTGATGTATCTATCCCACATGTATGGGAGATTTTGATGTAACTCATGGATATGAACATGTAATGTATTTAAAATTGATGTAATGTAAATGCACTCTTGTAGTCATTCATGATTTATGAGATTTATGATGGTTTGGTATCATGTAATGTATTTATATTTATGCTTATGGATGTATGGATGTTATCTCTTGCAAATGATTATTTTGATGTCTATGATGGATGTAAAGTTAGTTAAGTTGTTTAGCTTTAAATGGAACTTTCGTTATGGGTTGGTGTTATGCGATGTGACCTAGTGTGCCCGAAAGGACTTGTATGTTTATGTTGTTATTATGTAATGTAATAATGTATAATGGTTCTTTATATGTTTACTTTTTTTTATAAAAAAAAAATGTGTGCATAGTTGTTGTCCTTTTGGGTTTGCATGATGGGTGTTACATAATCTTTAAGATCATGGACAATGACTTTCACAAGCACACTTTCATATACACAAGCTCACTGGCTCATATACATTAAATGTACAATAGTGAATAGATCATATGCTGATCACAAGTACAATGGTGACTAGCTCATATGTACATCAAAAGTATATAACCGTGATTATCTCACACAAATATCACATTTAAATTATTGTTTGGATACAACATACATCACAAATAAACAATGACAAGCTCCAACATATATCACATACAATCAATGACAAGCTCCACTATACATCACAAATAAACAATAACAACCTCAAAAATATATCACAAATACATAGTGATGAGCTCCAACATACATGACATACACATTGGCAAGCTCCAATATACACCACATCCACAATGGCTAACTAACACATCATAATTTTTTACTAACACATATCCATAATGCATCCTATATAGAAATGAATGTAAGTGCATTGCACACTACATCATGGGTCCCATATTTTCCTATAGTCTTCTACACTATTTCACAACTAGGAAGATGATTCACTGCATCCCATACTACACCATGGTTTTTTCCTCAAACCAACAAGGCCAACTATATATTCTAACAATTGGAAATGGGTTCACTACATCATGGGATTCACTACTACATCGTATATAGAAAGGAATGTTAGTGCATTGTGAAGTAAATCATGGGTACCATCTTTTCTTCTATTCTTTTACACTATTTGAAAACTAGGAAGAGGATTTAGTGCATACCATACTACAACATGGTTTTATCCTCAAACCAACAAGGCCAATTATATAGTCTAACAATTGGTAAGGGGATCCAATGCATCCCATACTGCATCATGGGTCCATCCACCATCCCAAGGCTTCCATAAGTAGTGATCCTAGAATAACCCGGTGGATTTCGATTTCAATCACCAATAGGCCACCAACATTGAGTGTGTCCACCTCAAAAGAAGTAGGTCCTCACATTTAATACCTTGTGACCTTAGTGGTATTGTAAAATATCTTCTTCACAATCCTAGGTAACACTTGGCATTGATCACTTTCATGCTTATTAGTGATAGCTAGTGAACCCCATTTATACAATAGTTAGCCCCAAATTATTATTACCAACATGGATGGATCCCTACCCATGCAAGCACTATGATCATATCATAACTATTGCAGCACATAGAAATCTTCACCTCCTTGATCCAAGAGAATGTTAGCCAATCCCTATAAGTAGCCTAGATATTGATGATTGGCATAGTCCAATAACTACATATCACTACTCAAATATCCCACAGGTTCACTCTTGGGTGGATCATACATAACATGAATCAAAATCACAATCAACAGATCCATGAACACATACATCAAGAGGGTTTGTCTAGGATTAGGTGGTCCAAAAAGTGGCAATGTGAAAAAAGAGGCATTTTTAACATGTCCAAAAATGTGAAATTCACGCGTTTGACTTTTTGCAGGCCAAAGTACAATATTCATTTTGGTTTGGTAATATTAAACCTAAAAAGATATCCATTATGAATGGATATCCATTTTGTTTAAAGTAGTGTTTATAATTACATCAGGTCTGACCCGACCAATTATTATATTATATATAACGGATATTTGTTCTTTGTGTTATAATTAAAAAAAACACCTGAGAGGTCATATTATATAATATTATATATTTATTATTATATATTATAATAGAATACATATATTATATTATGTTGATATTATATTATATTATATTATATTATATATATAATAATATGTATTATATTAAAATTAAAATAATATATATTATATTATACATAATATATACTATATTATAATATAATATATATTAAATAGGTATAGTTAAATATGGTTGGGTCCTGGACCTAACCATTTTATTAAAATGTCTATAAATAAAAAATGGATATCCATTATAAACAAATATCCATTCTTTGTGTTATAATTTTAAAAAAACTTTAAGAAGTCATATTATATAATATAATATATTATAATAATGTGGATGCCAAATCTGCAAATGGTTAAACCTTAACATAATATCATCATGCTAGTCATTTGAAACACATTAGATTAAACATCCTTATGAAATAATTAACCATGCTAAAATATGCAAAACTAAATAGAACCAAATAACTAATTGCAAGCACATAAGAACATGATCAAGACTTTATCTCATATTGGATTGGTGCTATTGTGGAAAATAGCCCTTTCCCAACCCTTGATAATGCCAATGGTGATGATGCAATGGAAAAAACCAATTCTCAAATGAAGAGAGTGACTTTGCATAAGCTTTTGTAGACAATTTGTGGAGTATTTGTTAAAGGATAAAGCCTCTATTTGAAGATTCTCAAGTTGAAAGAATGCTTATGAGAGAGAAATGTGGGATAAAGATCTGGCCAATGAGATGGAGCCCTTATCATCTTGTCATAGGTTGCGGAATGAGCACATTTTGGTCAATGTGCCAAAGAGGGGGAGATTCAAATTTGAATTTGTGAATTAAATGTTGAGTTTGACCTTTGCAAGGGACATGTAAGAGCTCATAAATGCTTTCTTAGGTGTACATGTCCACTTATTTTTGAATTCAAAATTGAGAGAATATTCCTCAAAGATGCCATGTTGATGGAAAATGCTTATTTTATAAATGAATTAAAATGATTTATTGGTGAAAATGGGAAAAGCTAGAGGATGTGATGGGTGGTTAGATTAGGTTGATCAGGATTAGATTAGCTAAGATGATGTTAGATGCTTTGACCCTTTTGACTTAAATTTAGGGATATATTTAAATCAAAAGGGGGCTGAAAGGTGATTTAAAAATTAATTAAATAAAGGTTTGATTTATTTAATCAAGGAGGGATGATAGGATCAAGATTGATTTATCTAATATAAGTTGGTGACTTTAGGAGATTGATAAATAAACTTGATTTATTTGATGAATGGATGAATATGACCTAATCAAATGCATGATGTCAATTTCACGTGTCTACATTTTTCCCCTCTTTGAAGCAATGTACTTGTTGTGTTGGTTCAAAGAATAATCTTACCATGATAAAAATTCAAAAAAAATATGATTTTTCGTATGCCCCAACGGAAAGAAGTACACTGGTATATTGTTACCCCGTCGAGAGATTGAGTGAAAAGATTCAATTTGAGGGTCGATCTCATGATAAAGAGGTCAAAAATGGATGGTTATGGATGATGATGCAAATGATATGGTTTTAAGATGCTTAGAATAACAAATCTATATTATTTTAAACAACTTAAATGATGATATGATGTGATGATGGATGAGATAGATGATGTGATGATATTATCATGTGATGGATGCTTTATGCAAATATGTGATTTATGAGATGCTTAGACTAATAGATCTATATTATGATGATGATTACGCAATGCATGTTAAATGATCAGTCCTTCCTATTATGTATGATATGAATGATATGTGGTATGTTTATGGTTTGTGGATGCAAGATGTATGTATGATGGATGCATTGGTGATGATGATGTTGGTGTGGAAATGAGATGAGGACAAGAGGATCCCACAATTCCATGATCTGACGAGACTTTATTAGAGATGATGATGATAGATGGATGATTTGCTTATCAAGGATTGGGATTTTAAAAGGGCTACTTACCTTATGTTTGATAACACACATAGATACGATGCATCAAGGTATAAAGAACTAGGATGGCATTGTACCTAGTGCGATGGAATTTGACTCAAGAAGTAGATAGGAGTATTCTTGTTCACACCTGACATATGGAAACCTTGCTAGGGCGTACCTAACAAAGCAAGTATTCACCAAGTTATTTTACAAGAAAGTCCAACAAGCACAAAAAACAAAAGGATAATGATCGTTTCCCCATTCCTATCTCTCTAAATCCTTCGTTTGAATATCATCGAGAGGTCCTTGGAACGAGCGCAATAAGATAAATTAAAAGAAAAGATCAAGTATGCAAACAAGCCAATGTTCTTCATACCTCTAGCCAAAGGCATTTCTTTTTATAGGATAAGAATCCAAGGTGATATCCAAAATGATGCCCATTATCGAAATGATATATCCTAAGACATGGATTGTATAGAATGATGATGGGTTGGTAAGTTGATTGATAGGCTATTGATATAAGGTCGATTGACATGTTTGAAAATGATCAAGAGTTTGATTTTGTTTTAGTGGTCTATTGTTTCGATTTTGATTTTGGATTTGAAGTTTGCTTTTGTTGATTGTTGTGATTGTTTATGTTTGTTTTTCCAAAAGATGAAGGTGATGATTAGTTTATTATTGGATGATTGATTATTGTGGGTGAAATCAAAATGGGACGGATGGATTATTTTCAAATATTTGGATGCTTTTGACATTTTTGGAATGTTTTGAGGTTGTTTTTGGGTTTTTTTTAGATTTTACAAATGTTTTGATTTTTCAAATGTTTTGGATTTTGTTTTTTGAATTTTTTGTGTTTTTGTGTTTTTTTGAATGTTTTTGGATTTTGTGTCTCAAGGGCTGATCAAAGATTAGCCTTGCCTACATTTAAGCTCAGAGACGACATAGTTTGGATTCCATGTTTTTGATGTTTTTTGACTTTTATGAATGTTTTTGAATTTTTAGATGTTTTGGATGTTTTTGGATTTTTTGATGTTTTAGATGTTTTTCAAATTTTCGCACGATTTTGACGATTTTGATATGGATGTGTGTGATGATATCAGTGCTCTATTTACAATTTTTGTTGAAAACCAAGCTAAGGTTGACTAATCGAATCGATGGATTGATGATGATGATAAGATTGTTGAGGATACACAACAATGTAATGATTTGATTGATCAAGATTAATGACAATAACATTGTTGAGGATGCACAACAATGCAAGAATTGATAATGATACCATTGTTGAAGATGCACAACAATGCAAGGATTGTGTTAAGTAACACAATGATCGGGAAGGATATCCCAAGATTATGGATTGATTAGATTCAATTGATCAGGATTGTTGAAGCTTAGTTTGGAACAAAAGTTGTTTGAATGATTTTATTGACGTTGAAGGATGCATTAGATGTGACTGATATTGATTGTTTGGATTGATGTTCGACAAAAGATAACACTTGATAAGGAACATTTTCTCATCAGAATATGCCATGGGCTAGTGATTTGAATTTTGGATCACAAGTAGTGGACCAATTTGATTTCACGTTTGTCAATGTTCGTATCACCACATAAATTAGAGGATATAGATAAAGATTTATTCCCAAAGTAGGATGCAAATGCCTACCCCCAGTGTCTAGCAATGTATGGAATGCAATGGGTAGATGCCTGGATAGGTGTATGGATGGATGGATATGGTAAGTACACAAGGAATGCCAAGGATTATCTTGTGATAAAATAAGGTGTTCAGATAAAGAATGCTCATTGTATAATGCTTCATGGCTCAGATAATGTTGCATAGGATAGGATCAATGGAAATGACCCATGTCAATATTTTTACCATAAGCAAGTGTAAAGTGTGCCCCAAACTTTCATCAAGATCAAGATGACTCAGATAATGGATGCAAATGGATGATGATGGATTGGATAAATGGTTCATGGATGAATGGATTTATGATGGCTGAGATGGATGGAATGTTGGAATTATTATGGATGGGATGAGATGCTTTCATCTAAACTAGCACACGTAGATGCTAGATTCTACACATGATGCCTATTTTCTAGGTTTTCATCATGGTCTTACCCACAGCGCCACCCATGTAGTTTTCACTAGAGGACAATTTTTTTCTTTATTGTTTTCAATCCTTTTTTAGATTTTTTTAGATTTTTTGATTTTTTTTATTTTTTTGAAATATTTTAAGCTCATGCTGAATCACAAGGTATTGTTGATGTAGATGCCCCTATCATAATGTGCCATCAATATCCTACTTGAAGAAGCTGCTTTGTTAAGATACGTGCACTTGAATGCAACTTTTGGGATTCCTGATTTGCTTTGTTGATACCAGAGTTAACTTTGTCTCTATGTGCACATCGTGATAGAGTGCCTTCTGAATCCTTATGATGAAGGGTCATTTCCAATACATGGTCAATGTGAGAATTGGATATCATGCATGTAGGCTTGGATGGAGTGTGTTTAGGGATAGGAGATGGATTGGTTGACAGTTTGGAACCTTTAACTCTCCAAACTTGGGAAGATGATCAATGATGGGTGGATACGAAAGTGTGTGTGGAATTAGGACCAACCGCTTGATACAATTTATACGTCACTTCAAAAGCCTACTTTTTCTTTTAGGGACATCTTTGATGGATACTTTTCCCCTTTTTATTTTGCCCCGTAGTTTCTTTGACTGATGGAGTTTGATAGGGATGATCTTTCTTTGTATTATTTGGTATCCATTTGTATTTGATTTTTCC
Organism: Sequoia sempervirens; assembly: GCA_007258455.2. Taxonomy (NCBI): domain Eukaryota; kingdom Viridiplantae; phylum Streptophyta; class Pinopsida; order Cupressales; family Cupressaceae; genus Sequoia; species Sequoia sempervirens. The sequence goes on from VDFB02193867.1 coordinate 554,060,687, forward strand.
ATTATGCTTCTCAACTTATTTTACTTTGATAATGTTTTGTGTGTTGTGATTCAAATCTTTATTTTTATGTTAGTCCCAATTCGTGGATGGGGTGATGGGTGGATGAAGATTTGTGACATGGTTGGTTGTAGTATTGACACTAGTTTCATCATAAGGAATCTTCATGCTCTCTATGTTGACATTTGCTTGAGACGAAGTTGCCCCCAGTATTATGGAAGTAGTACCTTCATGCTTTGATTTCACTCTTCTGAGAGCTCTTGTTTATAATGCATTCTCTGATAAATGACCACCGTAGGTGACGTTTCAATTTGCTGCTCTGCTAACTCTGAATTATACTATTTTGTCTAACTTGTTTCCTTGAGTGGATAATGTTGGATATCCTCATACATGATGTCCTCAGTATGAATTTGGGATATATCTAATCCTAATGTTGACAACTCAATTTGACTGTAGGAATTGATATTCTGCTCTTTTTGTGTAATAGAATCTTGTTTAAGATGAAGATCATCTACATGTCCATCCAAAGAAAGCATCTCATGGGTAGATGGAGGAGTATGTGTTACATGGATATGATCATCTTCCATAGATAGGAGAGTGTCCATTAGATTATTGTAGTATCTTGAAGATACAAATTCCTGATCTTGGTTAATTTTGGACTTACTTTTGACATACTTTGGATCAAGTTCTTGACATGGGTTAGTTTTAAAGGATGGATTGCTTATAAAGGGTTTTTGGATGTCGTCATTAGACATGGTAAGTGGTTTAATATCCTCAAGTGTTGATTTTAGGGTTCCTTCACTATCTGTAATCATGAGGTCAAAGGGGGTCAACATGTCTTGGGAAGGACCATTGCTAAACCTTAGTTAAAGATGTTGATCATGCTTTGGGATAAATTCTTGAGAGATGTCCTCGAACTCATAAGGAAATGTAGAAACATTTTCAACATGATCATAGGTCAACGGATTGTGCATTATTTCAATAGGATCAAATAATCCTAACACTCCTTGAAATAGATCACTAAAATGTGGCTCTTGATGTATGGTGAGTTGATCATCGGATGGAGTGGAAAAATCTTCAAGGTGCTCATTGATGGAGAGAGCTTGATCATTGTTTTCAACAATCGTGATGGAGGGATTTCCAATGTCTTGAACCATAGGGTCAAATGATGTTGGCATTTCTTGAATTGGATCATTGTTGGTTGATGGATTTTGATCATGATTGAAAAGTGACTCTTGACATCCCAATTCGTGGATGGGGTGATGGGTGGATGAAGATTTGTGACATGGTTGGTTGTAGTATTGACACTAGTTTCATCATAAGGAATCTTCATGCTCTCTATGTTGACATTTGCTTGAGACGAAGTTGCCCCCAGTATTATGGAAGTAGTACCTTCATGCTTTGATTTCACTCTTCTGAGAGCTCTTGTTTATAATGCATTCTCTGATAAATGACCACCGTAGGTGACGTTTCAATTTGCTGCTCTGCTAACTCTGAATTATACTATTTTGTCTAACTTGTTTCCTTGAGTGGATAATGTTGGATATCCTCATACATGATGTCCTCAGTATGAATTTGGGATATATCTAATCCTAATGTTGACAACTCAATTTGACTGTAGGAATTGATATTCTGCTCTTTTTGTGTAATAGAATCTTGTTTAAGATGAAGATCATCTACATGTCCATCCAAAGAAAGCATCTCATGGGTAGATGGAGGAGTATGTGTTACATGGATATGATCATCTTCCATAGATAGGAGAGTGTCCATTAGATTATTGTAGTATCTTGAAGATACAAATTCCTGATCTTGGTTAATTTTGGACTTACTTTTGACATACTTTGGATCAAGTTCTTGACATGGGTTAGTTTTAAAGGATGGATTGCTTATAAAGGGTTTTTGGATGTCGTCATTAGACATGGTAAGTGGTTTAATATCCTCAAGTGTTGATTTTAGGGTTCCTTCACTATCTGTAATCATGAGGTCAAAGGGGGTCAACATGTCTTGGGAAGGACCATTGCTAAACCTTAGTTAAAGATGTTGATCATGCTTTGGGATAAATTCTTGAGAGATGTCCTCGAACTCATAAGGAAATGTAGAAACATTTTCAACATGATCATAGGTCAACGGATTGTGCATTATTTCAATAGGATCAAATAATCCTAACACTCCTTGAAATAGATCACTAAAATGTGGCTCTTGATGTATGGTGAGTTGATCATCGGATGGAGTGGAAAAATCTTCAAGGTGCTCATTGATGGAGAGAGCTTGATCATTGTTTTCAACAATCGTGATGGAGGGATTTCCAATGTCTTGAACCATAGGGTCAAATGATGTTGGCATTTCTTGAATTGGATCATTGTTGGTTGATGGATTTTGATCATGATTGAAAAGTGACTCTTGACATATGTTGATTTGATCTTCAGATGAGATAGAAAAATCTTCAATGTGATTTTTGATGATGGATAGATCTTGATCATTGCTTTCAGCAATTGTCATGGGGAGATTGTCAATACTATCACCAGTGGTTAAATGTTCATCGTTATCCCTAATAGTTAACATTTTTCATGTTTGTGCTTGTGTTTGTTGGCTAGCTTGAGAGGCTTGTTGCACTTGTTGAGCTTGTGTTGCTCGTTGCATGGCTAGATATTGTTGGATGGCTTTTTGGTAGGCTTGGTGAGCTTTTAGCACAATGTTATATTGTCTTGCTATGTTTAGTTTTGGCGGTAGTGGTGGTTGATCTGGAATTGCGTTGGATGCAATGACAAGTGGTTGAGATAGGCTTGGAGTGATCATGAGGTTTTGAGATATGATGGGTTTGATAGGGGTGGTTGGAGTGATCGAGGTGATAGGTCCTTAGGAGACCGTGTTGGTGTGATGTTGATTGGTGTTAGGTGGATTGATTTGGATGGAGTGATTGATGCTAGGTAAAGGGGGAAGCCCTAAACCAAGGAATGATGTTGATATGGGTAATGGTGGTGGAGATGTCTCTTGGCACAATGACTCAACTATTTTGGTATGTGTAGCAATTTCATCTCACCAAATTTTATCTTGATTTCGATCTTGACTCCCTTGATATAGTTGATTTGGTTTTTGTTCAAGAAAATTTGGGATGCATACTTGTGGTTTTTGAATGGGATCATGGACCAATTGATTTTGGACAATGATTTAATTTGGGATGATGTTCATATTTGGGATGATGTTCAGATTTCGCATGATAAGTTTGAATTCGACATTGTTGATGTTGGGAATCACATTGCCTTGATTTAGGTAACTTTGATTTTGCATGGTGTTACCTTGAATTGGAGTCATTAAACTCTTGTTTGGATTTTGAACAATATTTGTATGATTTTCAAACATATTTATCCCAAATTTTTCTAGATTCATGTTTGGAAAACTTGTACTTGGTACATTCTCTACTTGGTACATTCTCATTTGGCATGTAGGGATTTGGTAGGATGACATTGTTCATTTGAAGGATCATGCATTGATTGGTTAGTTGGTGGATTTGTAGGTTTGGACTTGGATTTAAATCTACCATTGGGAAAGTGTCCCAAACTTTGATTTGGGCATACTCACATTTGTTGTACTATTGACATTTGTCGAAGGTACTAATCCCATGTATAGTTTGTATAGATGTGAGTGTTGATAATCAATTGACATTGTAAGGATTTGAAAGTTTAATTGACTTGGTTTACTCATGATGTATGGATCAAGTTTGTATTGTATGTTCCTCTTCTTTTTTTTTACCTTGTTGTAAAAGTGACCTCTAAGGTGTTTAGGACCAATGATGAGATGAAGGATGAAAAGGGCTGAACAATATGAGTGTTGAATGCTTAGGGACTTTTGAATCAATGGTAGACTTAGGGTTTGATTTTGATTGGTTTGATTGGATAATGCAATTGTAAACCCTAAGATGTAAGATGATATCTTAGGATGAACTTGTTCAAAGGGGATGTTAATTTAACTAGAAGTATGAGAAAGGATCCATTCTCATACTCCAAACTAAACAAGGTGATTTTGATTTTCATGACTTACCCAAGTCTAGAATGATGATTCCAAAGCTCTAAAGTTTTTTATGAGATGGATATGATAAATGTTTGGAATTTGGATGGAGTGTTTGATTTGATCCTAAGTGAACCTAGGAAGTACTTGTTTACTAGACCAAGATAGTGAAGAACATGCCTTTCTCTAAGAGTAATTCAAAATCAAAAGACCAATGTTTGCATGAAAACAATATGAACAAAAGATGTCAAGCACGTGTGGGGTCCAATTGATTTAATCTTTTCTTAATGGATTCTTTTTACCACAAACACGCTCTTGATTAGATTTTGAATCTAGATGTCTAATGTCTCAACTTTCCCCTTATCCTGCAAAGTGTATTATGCAAAAACCAAGGAAATTTGAGGCAAGAGTTACCTATTGTTGACCTTAGTAGGAGAAAAATGAGATGAAATCCAAATGCTTAGAAGCCTCTAAGGATACAAATCCTAAGGGAAAGCAATAACATGTGAATTTATTCAAGGATATTTGCTTCTCCTAAAGGGTTTGAGATTTAATACTCCTGTTGAATGTTGGTTTTCCAATGTTTTTTATCAAAGCACTATGTTTTCAAACTAACTCACAAGCAATATAACACCCTAGCTCAATTGGTACATTTTTCTTGGCGGGCTTGCCTCATGCCCTTCGTAGAAGAAGAGATGATTTTACATGCAACCAAGGAAAGAGTATAAATGTATGTTAAGAATGAAGTCTTAACCTCTATACTTTATCCAAGATCGGACATGGCAAGTAACTTTTTGGAATCTAAGTTCCAATGCACCACTTTGATAAACTTGTTCAATGGTTCAATTGGTCACTACAAAGAAAGGTTTTAGTTTTGAATTTTCATTCATGGAGATTGAACCATATAGCGAGAGTCCCCTTTCGGATCCATCTCATTGGAATAAACCTTATGATATTGGCATTTACTCCAATACCCACATTTATATCCCAGTTGGAAATACTCTTGGCTTTAGAGTGTTACCAGTTGAGTCATTCCCTTGGGTCAGTACTTTTTCCCCAAGGTAGGCCCTCTAGGATAAACAAAAGTGATTAAAGACAAAATTCATAACTTGATCAATCTTTGATTGAAACAAAGAGAGAGAATATACGTGATAATGCCCCCACTCACACTCACACAAGATCTTGTTCAATTTTAAACCCAAATTGAAGTGTGGAGGTGATTGCTTTATCTCACCCTAAAGTCATGAAAAAGGCCTTTTGATTCTCAAGATCGCTATAAAGCGCAATAGAAGCACATACATCATTTTTCAATGAATTTAGTTTAAGTAAGCCCTCACGAAAACAAAGTTACACTTGTTATTTTTAAATACACAAAGAAAAATGTGAGTTCTTTTTAAGCACCCAAAAGATGAGTGAGAGATACTTGGTTCAATTGTTAATCAAAGAAACAAAATATAGTAAGTTGCATTCCTAATGTTCATTTTTAGCCTTTGCAAGAAGAAATTAAAATATTCTTTTTAAACCCAAATGAAATTAGTGTTCTAAGAAAGAAAAGATAATAATTTCTTGAAGAAGTGTTAAACAAACACTTAAAATGTTTAAAAACACTTTGACCTTTCAAGATATTATCCTCATTCTTTTTCTCCTCTCGTTTTCCTTTTGCCTTCTTTGTTCTCATTTGTTTTCCTTCATCATTTTTTTTCTTCATTTTCCTTTGTTTCCCTTCCTCATTTTCCTTTCACTTTCCTTCATTTTCCTATAAGAGAAAAATCCAATCATGTGATGATCAAGTCACTAAAACAATAAGACAATTTCCAATGAAAGGACTATATGATTCTACAATCCTAAAGGCCAATATCAACTCATGCAATTTTATGAAAAAATCCTAATGAATAAAACACTATAGCCTTTAATGCATTAGCTATGTACTCATTTATCTTGTACCCTCCACCCAACAAGTATTATTTATGATAAATAGAAAGAAAGATCTTCACACAAAATTTAAATCTCATGCATTTATCATAATATGTTGAGTTTCATGTTTGATGATATGTTATAGCTAATCAAAGCATAATGAATAAATCAGATGTTAAATTCATAATGAATAGAGCAGCATGTATTGATTTCTAAATGAAATGTGCCTATGAACATCAATGTAGTTGATAGTGGTCATATAAATAGCTCCCCTAACTTCAATGTATATGAAAAAAAGACATATCTTCACTATTATGAATGAAAAGAGAAAGACAATATTTCATGAGTTTGTTGTAAAAGGTTACTTAAAATTTTCTAGAAAATGTTAGAGGACTCCCTTAAATGTTGAAATTTCCACAGAGAAAACATTTAAGTTTGATAGACCATCTTGGATCCCAGTTTACATGTACAAGGTTTGAAAATGAGGATGTTTGTAATGATAAATGAGTATTGTGGTTGTTGAAACCGCACCTCACAAATTAGCCCATGAGTTGGTTGTACGAAGAGAAATCCTGTAGAAAGTAGTGCCTTTCAAAGAGAATATTTATAACGTATAGATTATTGTTAGATGCCATGATCCTTCTATCAATTCAAGTCAAAAAATCATAAATGTAGCAAAGTGTAAGTTGTGTTCTGCCTGCAAGTTGTATCAATGCTAGCGCATAAATCATTGCTCATAAATAGGAGTCATGGACTTTGAACACTGCTACTCTCGGGAAGATTTAATGACATTCTATGATGAAAAGAGTGATCATTCTAAAAAATTTAATTCCCTCTAAGACTATTTCTATTAGCATTAAATGCAAACATAAGAATGTGCGCATTAATCACTTCATGCAAATAAGCCTTCTTTAAGAGTTTAGCTGAAAATAATTGACAATGTCGCTATTCCGATTGTTGCCAGTTATATCTACTATCTAGATTATTGTACAATGCCTTTAGCCATCGCATGAAGAAAACAATGAGTAAATATTTTTCAAAAACTTTTAGGTGAATGCACTTGGTAGGTGAAAGAAAATATTGGCGACAAATTTTTTTCAAATAAACTTCAATCTAGTGTAGCTAGCAAGGCATAAAACTTAATTCCATAGGCATGTGAAAATTTCAATCAAGTGCCTTTCTCTTTACTTCCCTATAGAAATAATAACTCCATTTTTTTCCACCAATCAACCCCTTCAGCCTATCAGCTGGGTATGGATACAGATGTTTGTAAAGTCTTCATTAGGCCATTTTCAAATCACCCAACCAATGAAGTCAAATCTATGTTGAGGCTATAGGATCATGGAATAATGACTTGGCATACTAGTTTACAAGATAAGCACTAAGATGGATTTATTGCAAATGCTATTGGTAGGTGTAGGACTGAATCCCAAAACCTTTGCTAGCATTGACCTATAGTAGGTGTAAAAGACAAATTTTCAATCAGTTGTTATCTCAGGAAAAGTGTTGATTGTAGGATATGCACATAGATTGGATTTGTTGGAACAACTATAGAAACTTTCAAGAAAATGCAAATGGTAAGTGTAATGTCCAAAATCCACAACATTTCCTAGTTGCCACTCTACCTATGCCAAAGTTGGAGCTCTAGAATTGTGCATAGACATTCATGATCAAAGTGTAAAAAGTTTTTTTTTTTTTTTTGTTTGACATTGTAGTGGAAACTACCCTAATAAACATTTATGAAAAGTGTGGATGTGTAGACAGGGCACTTGACTATTTGACAGAGCTTCCAAAAGAGACATTAGCTTGTGGAAAGAAACTCCATGGTAAAAAAAAAAAGGATGTGGTTTCTTATGGTATTTGGAATAAACATTAGTTACCAATATCTACAAATGAAATCTGTGAGCAAGTAGATAGTCTTTTCTTGGAATAGAGTAACCAACACACGCATTCTCTCAATCCTTTCAGTGAATTCACTGAAAAAGAAAACACATAAAAAATAACATGTACCACAAAGGTCAAACAAATCTCCACAAGCCAATCTACAACAATCAATTAGTTAAAACAACACCAAAAATAGTGATAGAAATCTCTCATCATAAAGAGTCAATAAAAACTTTGATGATACATTTGATCTCTTGTTAGAAACTACCAAATGAAAAGTATGTAATGTATGCCAAATCATTTGAATTTTCAGTGCAACTTAAGATACCATCTTGGAATTTTTCAAATGATTTAGAACTAAGAAACATTGTTTATCATGAAATAGATCATGTTGAAACAACTATTAGAACAACATCCATTAGGATCTCACACATAAAACATCATTGAAGCTTGTTTAACCCAAAATATTAAGCAAAGTTCCCTCGTTCTAGCACCATTATGTGGATGCCAAATCTGAAAATGGTTAAACCTTAACATAATATCATCATGCTAGTCATTTGAAACACATTAGATTAAACAACCTTATGAATACTTAACCATGCTAAAATATGCAAAACTAAGCAGAAAAAAATAACTAATTGCAAGCACATAAGAACATGATCAAAAGTTTATCTCATATTGGATTGGTGCTATTGTGCAAAATAGCCCTTTCCCAGCCCTTGATAATGCTAATGATGATGATGCAATGGAAAAAATTAGTTCTCAAATGAAGAGAGTGACTTTGCATAAGCTTTTGTAGATGATTTGTGGATGATTTGTTGAAGGATGAAGCCTTTATTTAAAGATTCTCAAGTTGAAAGAATGCTTATGAAAGAGCAATGTGGGATAAATATCTGGCCAATGAGATGGTGCCACTTGTCATCTTGTCATAGGTTGAGGAATGAGCACATTTTGGTCAATGTGCCAAAGAGGGGGAGATTCAAATTTGAATTTGTGAATTAAATGTTGAGTTTGACCTTTGCAAGGGACATGTAAGAGCCATGTAAGAGCTCATAAATGCTTTGTTGGGTGTACATGTCCACTTGTTTTTGAATTCAAATTTGAGAGAATATTCCTCAAAGATGTCATGTTGATGGGAAATGCTGATTTTATAAATGAATTAAAATTATTTATTAGTGCAAGTGAGAAAAGCTAGAGGATGTGATGGGTGGTTAGATTAGGTTGATCAGGATTAGATTAGCTAAGACAATGTTGGATGGTTTGACCCTTTTGACCTAGATTTAGGGATATATTTAAATCAAAAGGGGGATGAAAGGTGATTTCATACTTAATTAAATAAAGGTTTGATTTATTTAATCAAGGAGGGATGATAGGATCAAGTTTGATTTATTTAATATAAGTCGGTGAATTTAGGAGATTGATAAATAAACTTGATTTATTTGATGAATGGATGAATATGACCTAATCAAATGCATGATGTCAATTTCACGTGTGTACAAATATAATATCAATATAATATATTATAATATTATATTGTATAATATAATACATATATTATATTATAATATATTATTATATTATATTATAATATATTATTATATTATATTATATTATATTATATTGATATTATATTATATTATATATTATATTAAATAATAGATTTTCAAAAAAATACCATGGTTGGGTCCCGAACCTGACCATTTATTTAAAAATGTTGTAAAACAGGAAACAAATATTAGTTATTAATGGATATTCATTTCTTGTGTTATAAACGTACCAAAAAAACCCAAGAGCTATATTTTTGCAGTGCGTGTGCATGGGGTTTGAAAGAGCAACTCAGATATCCATTTGGATGAGGTCAAATTACAAAAAAAATCACCAAATTTGTAAGGTATATTTGATTTTTTCAATTTGTATTCAATTTATATTCATTTTCCTATTTTTTTTAATTTTAGGAAAAATAGGGTATATTTGATAGATTTTGTATTAGATTAAAATCATTGTTAATATTTATTTTATTTTATCAATTAATAGGTTAAAATGGATGAAAATAAAAATCCCTACCCTACACAAAATGAAAGTCCTCCCGCACAAAATGAAAACCCTAATCCTACAGAAAATGAATACCCTCCAAATCCTCCATCACAACCATTGTTTCTAAATGAAAATGTGCTAACAATACACAATTATATTCATAGGAATTTAGATCAATTAAGAAAAGTATGTCAAATCTATGAGAAACTCATTGAACTATCAGAAATGAAAAAAACTTTGGAAACAATCATTGTAAATGTTCAAACTTTGGCAACTCAGCATAATAGATTTGCATAATGGTGAGAGAAAAAAATATAATTTTATGGTGATGGGTTATCGTATGATGAGGTGAAGGCTCTTGATATTGAAAAATCCCAATGACCCTAGTTATTCATAGATCAGAGAATTGGGCAGCCTATTAATGTGTAAAAACCAAAATTTACAATTAAATGGTGCACCCATAGAGGAATATTAGATAATTTTTGGAGACGTTGATGGATGGCTTTCAATAAACCACCCAACAAAAATCTTGATGTCCCTAAGTATTTTCTCTAAAAATTATATGCTAGGTTTGTGCTAGGAAAACATGTCAATTACTTTTACATGAAATATTTCCAAAGTGTTGGTGGAGGGATGCCACAAGATTGACCTAAGGCAGATCAAGTCACCCCAGCTCATCCTCCTCTAGCTATTGTTGCTCCAACTTCACTACCTTACCCTAAGATTGTTGTAGATATGGGGAATGTGAGAATTTATGCATTACATTCATTGAGTGATCATTTGGTGAGGCAGAGCCATCATGTTGCACAACCATTTGATGATGCATCCCATCATGGTGGTGTTGCACCTAACACAACCTAGCATGATGGTGGTACACCTACTGTAGTAGCTCCCACTAGTAGACAACCATTAGCTCCCACTAGTACACCATCCTCTTTGGTACATATTTGTGCACCTCATCATTGCATGACATGAAAAAATTTATCTTTCAATCCTCTCTAATGGTCCACTGAGGCTCCCATAGACACATACGAATTTGAGGTTCATGATGTACCAGATGTAGAAGTTGATAGATGATGAAGTGGAGCATTTACAGGAGAGACATTGACTGCCATGGATGATATGGGAGCACCAATAAGTCTTAAAGCAATTTCATAGTGTGTTTTATGTAAATTCTTTCATATTTTATGAAGGATATTTGTACAAATATATGTTTATGTGCTGGAATCTTTAATAGTTGTTGACAGAGGAGTAGTTGTCAGAAGTGCAACAGGCTATGGATACTACCATTTCATTTTCCTTAGAAATTTAGTACATGGTAAATAATTTAAATTGTTATTTTCAATGTTAATCTTTGAAATCCAATATGTTTAAATACATATACTACATATATTGATAGTCTAATGCAATCTTGTCTTTTTATGCAACAACCTTGTTGACCGAGTTTGACCCATTGGATGAAGTTGCACAACTAGTATATTTCTTTTATTGTCGACATTATAATTATATGTGCATATGCATGTGCATTTACATTCTTGTCATTTTTGATACATAAAACCATCTTAGCTGATCCATCCACTATGAGCCCATCTAGTGTCATATCATCACAATAGGTATGTGTTTATTCTATATTGCAAATTATTATTTTTTAGATATGAGTAGATATGTGATTAGTAGATATGATTATTTTTCAACAATTATATTTTAATTTGTATCATTTTTATTTTATCTGTTATAGTCATCTCTTCTACTCAGCATTGTGACATGTGAGAGACCATTACTTTATATGAGGACTCCTGATCATCGTAAGGGACAATCATATGTAGAACGTCTTGCAAAAAAGTGGGAAATATTTGAGGTAAACAAGAATTGCATTATTGATATAATATAGTGGATGTATATTGATTTTAATGTTAAGTTTTTAATTTATAAATGATGGTATATAAGTTTCTATTTAGTAGTCTATCTTGTCAACCATTCACTTAATCTAATTTGTGGTTTAAAATATTGTTATGTAGAAAAATATAGAGAATCTAACTTCTTCAAGGAGGCTTGATTTTGATGGTCCAACACAAGATTACGATATTATATAGATTGACATGTACTTAGGGTTTGATAGATCTTGAGATGGCATATATGCCATAATTTGTAAAACTTGTTCTAAGTAGGCATATGCCAAAATTTGTATATGCACAAACACAATTATTCTACAGTTTGATATATAAGAATTGATATCTGATCTAATATGTTCCTCATGTGCATGTCTTTCTACTTTGAATTTTCAAAATGGAATGTATAGTTATCTTAGAATTGTTTAAATTTATGATTGATAATTTATGTTATAGATTAAAATGAAATAAAATTTTAATAGAACTTATGAATTACAACTGGCAATCCATCTATTTCTTTGAGGATACTTTTCAAACAATGAATTTCCTTTTCTATTGTACCACATTTTTTGTACATGTCTACCAATACATTTTTATCAAACACTCATTTTGAGAATAAACATGATTTCAAGCTCTATTGAAAGAATTTACATTTGATTTTTTTTTTAACTTGCATAATGAAGTGTGCAACAGATTTTTATTTCAAAATAAGTTAAAATTAATGAAAAGTGGATATAATTTAATGAAGTTCATTTCATTTTATAGTTTTCATTCAATAGTAATCATATAGACAAAAATCAATCACACTTAATGTTCATTAAAGCACTTCCACACTTATCTCACTCAAATGACACCTAAAACACATTTGTTTTTCCTATATTATGAGGGGGTCAATTAAAAGTATACATTTCCACACTTATCTCACTCAAAAAAAACCTCAAACACATTTATAGAAGTCTGCATATGCTTAATACACCTTTATAAATTTCTTCCCAAATAGATTCCCATCACTAACACCCTTAAACCTACCAATTTAACTCAAAAACCACACTTTTTGCATCTAGGGCATCATACCCAAACCTCAATTAACCTCCCCTGATCTCCCAAACCATTCCAACATCTAATTCCTACCTAATTGGTCCATGACCAAAAAACTTCCAATTTTTTTCCAATGAACTACAACAAGATGACTCTTGAACTTCCATCATTTGACAATAAATTGCAATTTTGACAAGCAATGGAAAGTTGCAAACTGGTGCAACTTTTGTTTTGCAACTCATAAGAACAAAGAGACTATTCCAACACATCTAGATGGGTACATTTATGATAGATATGGTCCTCTTTTGCACGCAAATATGTTGAATCACTTCGAGCTACATTGGACTAGCGATTTCCCTTAAGAGTACAAAGTGCTAAAATGCAGTAATATTTGAAGGGTTATTTCTCAAAAATTGTGAACCCTACAAAATATCTATTAGAGGCTATTGGATTGTGTTGGGACCCTATAAAATAAACTCTCTTAGATTTTGATATCTCAGAGGTGTTTTCCTATGGTGACGATTTTTTAGTTGAGGAAAAAGTTGTCAGGTGCAAGCAGTGTAAAGTTGTGAAGTGGTGTGAATTTCATTTTACAACTTGTAGGACCAAATAGACTATTCCAACACATCTGGATGGGTATTTTTATGATACAAATGGTCCTCTTTTGCACCCAAATACATAGAATCACTTTGAGCTAAATTGGACTAGCGATTTCCCTTATGAGTCCAAAGTGCTAAAAGTTAGCAATATTTGAAGGGTTATTTCTCATAAACCATCATTCCCACAACCATATTTGAAGGGTTATTGCTCTTTTTCTAAGGCTATAGGATCATGTTGAGACCCTGTACAATCACCTCTCTCACATTTTTCTATCTTGGAGGCATTTTCCTGTGCTAACGAGTTTTCAGTTCAAGAAAAAGTTGTCAGATGCAAGTAGTGTAAAGTTGCAAAGTGGCGCAACTTTCATTTTGCAACTCGTAGGACCAAACAAAATATTCCAAAAAATCTAGATGGGTATGTTTACACTAGGGATGGTCCTCTTTTGCACCCAAATATGTCAAGTCACTCTGAGCTACATTGGACTAGTGATTTCCCTCAAGAGTCCAAAGTGTTAAAAGGAAACAATCTTTGAAGGGCTATTTCTCATAAAATATTATGCCTACAGGCTCACTCTTTGAGGCTATAGGATTGTGTTGACACCCCCTACAATAACCTCTCTCTTTTTTTCTATCTCAAAGGCATTTTCTCGTAGTGATGAGTTTTCAATTGAGGAAAAAGTTGTTGCATGCAAGCAGTGTAAGGTTGCAAATTGGTGCAACTTTCGTTCTGCAACTTGTAGGACCAAATGGACTATTCCAACATGTTTTAATGGGTATTTTTACACTAGGTATGGTCCTATTTTTCACCCAAATACACTGAATCACTATGAGCTACATTGGACTGACGATTTCCCTTGAGAGTCCAAAGTGCTAAAAGGGAGTAATCTTTGAATCTTAATTTCTCAAAAATCATGATTCCTACAGACTCTTTGTCTACATCTATGGGATCATGTTGAGACCCTATACAATAACCTCTCTCAATTTTTTCTATCTTGGAGGTATTTCCCTATTGTGATGAGTTTTCAGTTGAATAAAAACTTGTCAAATGCAAGAACTGAAATGTTGCAAGGTGGTGCAACTTTCGTTCTGTAAGTCGTAGGACAAAATGGACTGTTCCAACACGTCTGGATGGGTATTTTTACACTAGGGATGGTCCTCTTTTGTACCCAATTACTTTGAATCACTTTGAGCTACATTGGAATGGCGATTTCCCTTAAGAGTCCAAAGCGCTAAAAGGCAATAATCTTTCAATCTCTATTTCTCAGAAACCGTGATGCTTATAGACTCTTCGCCTAAGGTTATGGGTTCATTTTGAGACCCTCTATAATAACCACTCTTATTTTTTTCTTTCTCAAAGGAACTTTTCATGGTGATAAGTTTTTAGTTGAGGAAAAACTTGTCAAATGCAAGCAATGAAATGTTGCAAAGTGGTGCAACTTTCGTTCTGCAACTCTTAGGAACAAATGGATTGTTCCAACACATCTAGATGGGTATTTTTAAGCTAGGGATGGTCCTCTTTTTCACCCAAATACTCTGAATCACTTTGAGCTACATTGGACTGATGATTTCCCTTAAGAGTTCAAAGTGTTAAAAGACAACAACCTTTGAATCTCTATTTCTTAGAAATTGTGATGCCTACAGACTTTCCATTTGAGGCTATGGGATTGTGTTGGGACCATCTATAATAACCTCTCTCATTTTTTTCCATCTTGAAGGAATTTTCCTACGCTAACGAGTTTTCAGTTGAGGAAAAAGTTGCTAGATGTAATTAGTGTAAAGTTGCAAAGTGGTGCAACTTTCATTCTACAACTCGTAGGACCAAATGGACCAAATAAATTGCTGACCCATTGCAATTCCTTTTTCCTGAAAGAACTCAAAAAAAAATTCAAAATGTTGTACAAACTTAGATGAATGAGATCTATCATCACTCATGTAAAAATGGTACTCCCTGATTATCTCCCTATCCTCTTCTATACTATTAGGGGCATGCCTATATGTTATGTAGACAAAAATATAAATTTTAATAGAATTATAATATTTTTATTGAACTTCATTTTTGTGGTTGCAAGGTGTAATTTTTAGAAAAATCAACTACAAATACAATAGTTCCAATGGGGAAAGAGTCCTTACACATCCTAAATTGTAGATCCAACCACTGCAACTTGTGGCTATGCCTTGCATAATTATAGAAAATATTTTTCTTAAAATATGAAATAAATTCAACAATACTTACATGTCTTGCAACCAACTCACATCTAGAACCCTCACCTCCACTCTTCAATGTGTATTTCACTATGTCATATTTATTTTTCTCAATAATTTTGTTACCAAAATCATGATCATTTCCCTCATGAAAGCATGTTACAAACTTTGATAAACCACCACATTGCAAACACATTTCATTTAATCAATATTTTTCATAAAATAAGTAACCATCATGCCTAATCCATAGAAATGAATCTAACAAATCCTTGGATGACTTGTGAAGTTGCACTGCATGACACTCCTACAACATTTTGTGATTATCCATAGTAGAACGAATATGGCATAACAATTCATGATACATTTAAAACTCAACATGGTATTTACAACATGTATTATGAACCTTAATAGGAACACAATAAAATGGTTTTCAATATTCAAAATCCCTTTGCAAGATTTGCAAATGTGGATGTTCTTGAAAAAATTATTTGTACAAAATCATTTGGCTACATTCCAAAAAATGTTTAGGATGTCGTGTACAATCTTTATTTCCAATTCATAACTTTAAAACATCATTTAAGTTCGGTGATACTATAGAGTGATAATTTCAATATTATTCAATTTGCATCTTTACATTATTAGTTAGCTTTTTATCAGCATGTGGAAGCCTCTCACTAAAATCCCACATATCATTTTGAAGAGGACTATAGAGTCATCCTCTTCTTGATATTTCTCTACGCAATGTTTTACGATTTAAGTTAAAATAAATACAATTTTTTCTCATTAAACAAGTATTTTTCAAATGATGGCTTACTAGTGAGGTTTTGATCACTCTTTGAGCAACCCTTTTATATTTTTCCTTACTAGTCTTTCCAATAGAATATAGAGGATTAAAAAGATTTTTTACAATAAGACTACTTTTTTCTATTTTTTTTCTAAGACAAGTTTTCAATTTTTTTAATAAAGGTCTCATTTTGTAAATCTTAAGTAATTGCACAAAAATTTGGCATTTTTCGGTTAATTTCTTATTCAAAAAGAATTCATTGAAGAATTTTTTAGCCCACAAATGAACTACTCGTTGTGACTTTTTTCCTTGAGTATTATCAATTATGTTCTCATCTATTTCAACTAACCATTTAGGGGTTCCTTTGTAATTAGGTGTTGCATAAGGTTCATTTTCAACATTATGAATTACAAATTCATTTTGAACAACAATTTCATTTTCAAAAACAATTTCATTTTCAACCACATTTTCATTTTCAACATTTTCAATAACATTTACATTTTCATTTCAATAACATTGATGATAGGGATATCATCAATTACAAGAGCCGTAGTGAAATGAGAATGAAAATAAATCTAGAATAAAGGAGGATGGTGAGCATGTTCTAGATGGAACTTGAAATGGTTCATTGAATCTAGTTTTTTCTAGTAACCCTATTTCGGAGCCAGAATTTAAGGAGTTGGGGGGACCAGGCTTGGATGATTTCCCTATCTAGGATTTAACGATAGATTTTGGTCTTCATACCCCTCCTCTTTCCTTTGGAGGAATTCTTCCTTCCTATTTGGACTCTTTTCTGAATTTGGGGAATGCTACTCCATCGAATTTTATCAAGGATACCTTTAAGGATTTTAGTCTGACTCAAGAGCTTTCAAGTGAAAACTCATCCCATTGCAACAATGGATTAATGAATACCCACCCCTTGGATCAATAGCAGATTCTAGACAAGATTTTGGATTTGATTGGAGAAGTGGAAAGCTAGGAAGAAATGGATAGAGAGGAATCCAACTCTTTATCTAAGAAGAAAAAAAACTATTGAATAATCTGAGTGGAGTGACCACTAGAGCTAAGGTAGATTATGGACCTTGTAAGAGAAACCAAGGAAGAAGATTAGAAAAGTGGTTGGGGGAGCATGGAAAGTTTTAGGATAATGCATATGGTGTTCAAAAGACCATCTCAAAGATTCTCCAATCCCCTATTAAGATATGAAGATAATCTCTTAGAATATAAGGGGACTAAATAGCCATGATAAGGAAGATGTGTTGCACAACTTTGTTAGGGACCATAGACCAGACATATTACTTGTTCAAGAAACTAAAATTCCTAAGGAGAAGGTGGAAAAGATCAAGATGTTTCAATTTTTTTGTGTCCATGGAAATAGTTCAGTTGGTGCCTATGGAGGTATTGTTACTTTTTGGAACTAGAATCTCATTAAAGGAGATCCCTTAATGGAAATACCTAATCATGTGGCCATAAGATTTACCCATATAAGGGACAATATTTTCTAGATTTAGTGTAACATCTATACCCCTAATGGGATAGGAGCTCGAAGGTTATTTTGGAAGGAGCTTACCACCTTTCACATGATTTTTAATAATGATTCTTGGGTGGTTATGGGAGACTGTAACACTCCTCTTCAAGATGATGAGAATTTTGGAGGATCTTAGGCTAACTTGGAAAGCATAATGGATCTTCTAGATTTCATCAACAACCAAGTGATGATTGATTTAGATATGTAGGGAGCTACTTTTACTTGGTCGAATCGAAGAACTAGTATGGACTTAATCCAAGTAAGGTTAGATAGAACACTTAGTTTTGATTAGTGGTTCTTAAATTATTTATGTTCCCTAAAAGCTCTATCAAGAGTGGGTTCTAATCACTTTCTTATAAGTATTGTGGTGAATCTAGTTAAGGGGAAGAGGAACTTTCCTTTTAGATTTGAAATAATGTGGCTCTCTCATCCTCATATTTTTGAGGAAATAAGGAACTGGTGGAATATATATGTTTTTAGGATAGCCATGTTAAGAGTGGCTAAGAAATTAAGAGAAGTTAAATACAAAATAAGAAAATGGAAAAAAGAGACCTTTGGCAACATTTTTGGAATCAAATCCAAGCTTCAAATGGAGCTAGAGGAGATTCAGGATAAAATCCAGAGGGAAGGGTATATTGATGATTACAAGGAAAAATAAAATGAGGTGCTTGTAAAATTGCATGAAATCATTACTAGAGAGGAGGACTTTTGGAGACAGAGATCTAGAGCTCTTTGGCTGTTAGTTAGGGATAAAAACACTAGATATTTTCATTTTTATGCATCTAAACATAGGGCTACCAATAAAATCTCACAATGAAAGCAATGGCATTCAATTTGTGGAGGATGATATTAGAAGATAAGCTATCCTTTTCTTTAGTAATCTCCTCTCAGCTAATGAAGGAATTTACACTGAAGAGCAAGATTACCTATTAGAGGCCATCCCTAGTTTAATCGAGGAAGACAATATCAGGTTGGTTGCTATCTCTTCAAGGGGAGAAATTAAAAAATATATTTTTTCTTTGAGGGTAACAAGGCACCTAGCCCCGATGGTTTTCCCATGTTCTTCTTTTAGTGGTTTTGAGAAATTGTTGAAGAGGAGGTTGTAAATGTAGTCAAAGATTTTTTTGGATCACGAAGTCTCCTTAAGCAATTGAATGCTACTTTCTTCGTCCTTATCCCCAAGAAACCTATAATGGCAGAATTTGAAGCCTTTGGGCCCATAAGTCTATGCAATTCTTTCTATAAGATCATATCTAAGGATCTAACATCGAGAATTCTCTTTCTCCTACCCTCTCTGATCTCTCCCCAGCAAAATGGTTTTGTCCCTAGTTGGTAGATTCTTGACTCTATTGTCACCATCTATGAGAACATCCATTCCCTTGTGGAATCCAAAACTTAAGGTTTTCTATTAAAGCTAGATATTGTGAAAGCCTATGACCGTGTTGAATGGAAATTCCTACTCAAAATCATGAGAAATTTTGGTTTTAGCATTAGCATTCTTTATATGGTTGAGTAACTTGTTTCTACTGCATCCACCTCTATTATGGTGAATGGATCCCCCTCTCATTTTTTTCCAAAATTTGAGAGGTTTAAGACAAGGGGATCCTATATCCCCTATTCTATTCACTATTATGGTTGAGTGTCTTGGGCATAATATGATAAGATTGATTGACTAGGGTTCTTTGATGGGTCTAAGACCCTCTTCTAGTAATCTGATTTTCTCTCATCAGCAATTTGTGGATGAAACTATGCTGATCGGGAGGTCCACGGTGACTGAATCTAAGAATTTGAAAATAATTTTAGATGAGTATGAGAGAGTTTCTGGTTAGTTAGTTAATAGATTGAAGAGTTATCTTTTCTTCTTCAACACTCCTTATCATAGACAGGTCAAGATTAAGAGAATTCTGGGATGAAGAGTGGACTCCTTAACTTCCATTTATCTTTCTCTTCCTTTAGGCCTTAAACCTCCCGAGTCTTTCTGGTGCTCATTCATAGATAGGTTTAGAAAAAATATAGCTAGATGGAAAGGATCCCTTCTTAATCAAGCAAGAAAAATCTAACTTCTTAAAGCCTCTCTTTAGAGTCTTCTAATCTATGCCTTAAGTCTTTTCAAAATTATTTCTAAATTTGTTGATGCTATTGAAAAAATACAAAAAAGATTTCTTTGGTCTAGGGTTGAAGAGAGAAAGAGAATGCCTTTTATTGGATGGGATTTTATTTGTATGCCTAAGAAGATGCATGGTTTGGGTCTAAGAAAGATCAGAATGATGGATAAATCACTTCTTGCTAAGCAAATATGCAGATCATTTTCTTCTAAAGGGGAATGGAAAGTCATTTTAAAAAGTAAATATATGGCTAATTGTGGATCTCTTAAGGATATTCTAGACTCTCCATATTTTCCCCGTGGATTAGCATGCTGGAATGATATGATTACCAGGAGAAAGATTGTGGATTTAGGTATTGGATGGGATATAAGAAGCAAAAATCAAGCTAAGTTCTGGGAAGATAAATGGTTGTTGAGAGATACCCTTATTAATTATGAGAGATTTAACAGGTGGGCTGATACTTGCAAAAGCACTTTTGAAACTCAAGCTAAGGACTATTGGTGTGATGGGAAATGGGTTGACTAACGCCAACTCAGCCTAGAGATTGCTCTGATCTACTCATCTCTGTTGGCTATTAGAATGGGTTCTAGTTAGCAAGATGACATCTTAGTCTTGAGAGATAATCCTTTAGGAAATTTCTTAGTTTCTTCAGCTATTTCTCTGCTGTCCTTTTCTCAATCCCTCATTCCCTTATGAGCTAGAGCTTGGATTAAACATTTGATTCCCAAAGTCAATATCTTCTTCTAGATCCTTCTTCAAAATAAAGTGCTCACAATTGACAATCTCTGCAAGCATGGATTCCAGATACCTAATAGGTGCTATCTATGCAAGAATAAAGTGGAGTCTGCAAATCACTTATTTCTCCACTATCCATTTACTACTACCATTTGGAGTAAGTTTTTGAATCTATGGAATATCTCATGGGTGTTTCCTTATAATATTGAATACTTCTATCAATGGAAAGTTCCCTCTTTGAATCCTTCTATTCGAAGATTAGGGGCTTTTACTTTCTCGTATATAGCTTGGGGTGTGTGGAAAGAATGGAATAATAGAATTTTTAGAGTTAAGGAAATGTTAGATAATAATGCTTTTGAAAAAACCTTCAAATTAATTGTGGAAAACTATAATATCATTCCTAAACAAGAGAATAAAAAAGAGGTTGTGGTGTGCACTACATATGATTTAAAGATAGCCAAGAAGTGGAAGATTAAAAATAATGTGTCAAGGGCTTCTAAACCTACAAAAAAAGACCGGACTGGGGTGAGCTAGATTTTTCCTCTGGGTGACAAGTTTAAAGCTAATTTTGATGGTGCGGCGAAGGGAAACCCAGGATTGGCTAAAAATGGAGGAGTGATTAGGGATTCTAATGGTAATTTTCTAGCAGTGGTGGCTATTCCCATTGGTTCTCAAACTAATCACATGGCTAAAGCTATTGGAGCCTTTCATGTGATTAACTTGGTTGTTAAAAGGAATATTAAATATTTATGGCTCGAAGGAGACTCTAAAAACATTATTGATTTCCTACTAGGGAAATCCCCTCCTTCATGGTCTATCAAGAGTTGGATAGAAGAGGCTAAGTTCCTCCTAGCTAATTTTCAAAGAGTTAAAATTACTCACATTTTTAGGGAAGTCAATAGTGTGGCTGATTTCTTTGCTAACGAAGGGGTTAAACAATCTAAGATGATTACATGGCAGAAGCTCAGTGATCTTGGTGCCAACCTCAAGGCTTTAATTAATTATGATATCATGCATGGGAAAAAAGTGACTTATTTTGATGATTAAAGTAAGTAGGGCCAAGTACTTCAACATCATTAGATTTCATGGGGCCTCTTTTAATATCTTAATTAGCAGTAAGAGGTGACATGTTTTTTGGGTTCTTTGGTCTAGCTACAACAGTTCATCTCAGTGCTCTGGTTATGAAGTATTTGTGACTATGGGAGGTGACAGGAAAAGAGTGGAGCCAAAAATCTATGAAATGCATAAGAGGAACATGAAGGTATGGGAAAAAATTGAATGTGGTGGTCTGATCCTATTCATTGAGAAGCTTCATGGGCCTAATTTGAAGGAAACTAAGTATGGTGAGAAAAATTAGAACAATGGGGAAATATTTATGTTTGGTAAGAAGGTCAAGGTGGACGAGAACCTTATAGGAGAACTGACTGGCATGTCTACCGAGGGAACAAAATTCTTTCATAACAGAAGGTTCTCTGATGAAGAGGTTATTAGATTCCCTAGGAAAGAGAAAGAAAAGATCAAGCTGATAAAAGTCTCCAATACCTACTTTGAACTAGGTACGATGAAATCACTATGGAGGAAGGTGCTCAGAGTCATCATGGAATACATTACTTTGGATGATAGATTCACTAGGGTTTATGGCTACCACTTCGCCTTGCTCAACCATTTCCATCACAAGGTAAGGGTTTCTTTACCTTATTACTTATATTGTTCCATGAGTAATATCCTAGAGGATCATAAAAGGGATCTTAAGACATACCCTATTCTGCATTCTGGTTTTATTAGGCTCATTTATGAACATTTCAAAATATGGTGGCCATATCCAACCCTATCCTTTCCTCACCCTCGAATGATGAGGATACTGAGGATAGTGTTTCAAAGGAAGGTGAGGAAATTGACCTTGAGTGGAATGTTGAATGCCCCATAACTCCTAAATTTGGTAAGAAAACCCAACAAGGTAATCCCCTACTTATGAATCCTAGTGTTGCCAAAAATCCTAGCTGCTCTATTCTAAAAGCTAAAAACTCCAGTCACCTTGTTAAGAATGTCAAGACCTCCCAAAAAGAGTCTGTTGTTAGCAAACTAGTTTCTTGCTCTAAGGATTCCTAGGAGGAATTTTTAGAGGACCCTAATGCTAGCCAGAACTCTCACACATCCTTCCTTGCTTTGGATAGGAAAAATAGGCCGAGATTCCCTAGAGACCTAAAGACCACTATTTTAAACCAAATAATGAGTTTCCTAGGGATATCCTGGTAATTGCAAAGAATAGTGTTGTGGATTACTTCAGAATAATGAAATGGAATTTTCATGAAATTAAAGACCTTAATCTTAGAAATAGAGCCCTCAATGGAAAGTTGGAGGAGTTGGAAGCTAAAGTTAGCTCCATTATAACTGTGGAGTGTGGGAAGAAGGAGGATGGAATGATAACAAAGGACAAGAAAAATGAAGGAAAATTCAAATGTCTAGAAGATGAAATAGGTAAATTGAAAAACACTATGAGAACTATTATGGAGAAAAATCACAAAATGGAAAAACATAATGCCATCATCATTAGTGAAATTTCTAAGAAACTAGATAACTCTCAGTAGGCATCTTTGGATGTGGATCTAGTTGTGGATAAGGACAAGAAAAACATTGAGGATGCTAGCATTTCCAAGCAGACAAGAGCCAGTATGAAGAGGAAGACTTCTCTTACACCCCAGATGGTTCGGGTCTTGAAGAAGGGCATTCAAGATATGCACAATCTTGAAGCAGAGGCTATTGAAGCTCTTAAGTTTTTAGGTTAGCTAGGGATTTCTTGCTGGTTTTTTAGCTTGATTCTTTTAGTGGCCCTTGCTGGCCTTGGGTTGGTGGTTGTTGTGTCTCTTGAGATTTATTTTGATGCAGTATTTTTTTCTTTGGTGACTTTAATGCTTACTCTTTCTCTCTATAAACTCAGTAGTTTTTGGTGCTTGTAAAACCCATTTTTTTCTTTATTAAAAAAAAAATCAGTTTGATTAACATTTTCATTGTCAATGTTGTTCACATTTTTAATTTTAATGTTTTCATTTTCAATTTGAATATGATGCTCAATATTTTCAATTCCTATTTCATCTTCACTTGAATTAACATTAAATGGCTTAGAAGAAGCTTCAATTTGAATATTTTGCATACCTTGTCTTCTTTTACTATGACTTTCTCTATTTTTTTCTCTATGTTCTTCAATTTGATCTGATGTAAGTTTCATTTTACCTTTTCTCTTACATTGACTATTGCTTCCAATTGCACAAACAAAAAAACACAAAAATTATTGGAATTCTACAAAAAG